>CM053509.1:43463368-43509674 GCA_028627145.1 Eidolon dupreanum | reverse complement strand
ACTTTTCTTTCTCCGGTTCCTGTGAGCATTGTTCCTGCAGCCATAGTGGTGGGGGTACATGTGGAAAAGTTGACAATTTTTTGCATGGAAATTTGGTCTAGTCCGGGGGTGCAAAGAGGTGCTAATGAGTATAGTTATTGGATTGAGATTTTTTTGGTCTAAGCATTTCCATTTAAAATTTTTAAATAGCATGATTTCTACAGCTTGGGGTTGATTTTTCTCATTTACGGAAATAGGGGAGCAGCAAAATGGGAAAGCTGAAGGATCAGCTTTCACAAGTGACAAGATTTCTGGGAAGGGAACAGTATAGAACTGTGGACTCTATTAGGACCTGTTGGCTTCCAGATTGAGCCTTTGGTTTATCTTGGAGGGGTCTCCACAACTCCTGAGTAGGCAATGCTCTGGAGAACCTGCTTGTTTATCTTCTGTCTTCGAAAATCCTGTTCAACCTGTTGGACATGTGTATGCTGACAGTGAGCTGATTTTAACCATTTGTAAAGCTACCTGGTCTGTCAGTGACAAAGTGAATCTGAGTGTCTCACTCCTGCCTTTATTTTCCTCCCCCCCCCCCAATATTTTCCTGGTGATGCAGGGCTCTAGACACATGCCATTGTCTGGGCAGAGTTCCTTCTGCCAGCCAGCAGCTCCTCGAAGGGCTAACTTCATGGTGGGAGATGTTGGGTTCTGTAAACAGAATGCTTACATGCTGTTCACAGATTAGCTTAGACTGAGGACCATCATGGTGAAGGCAGTGGTAGCTTATAAATATGACACGAGGTTCTTTTTATCTGCTGGAAATGAGAGGACCATGAGAAACTGGGGAAAAATTTGTAAGATTTTTTTTTTAAGGAGTGGTGTTAAAAAAAAATGCAAAAGCATAATTAAAAGTTTGTAACCTAGAGCTCTGTTTCAGAGAAGCCCCATGAAACTCAGTTTTTATGATACAATTGCATTTTTTTAACTCCTTTAAATCAGTGTTCATGGACATAGCTAAAGTCTCCAGTTGGCAGGTGTGGATCTTCCTTTAGTCTGGCTGACTGGGGAATTTTCCCAAACAATGCTGCCCCACTCAGAAGAACCTAGTAGCAAGAAGCAGAGGTCAGAGACAGAGATCTGGGTGCAAGTCCTAGTTATGCAACTTTTGGCTTTCTTCCCTTAATATGTAGCTATCACTGATTAAGTTCTTATTGTGTATCTGAAACATTGCTACACACTTAGCATGTCTCCATTCATTGTTAGAACAAGGGGGAGGAAAATCAAGGCATAGAGAGAAACAAGTGGGGCCAGTTCAGACTGGCTAATGACAAGGCCTGAGGTCTTTTTCTTCTTTTGTTTTTATTGAGGTAACATTCACGTACCATAAAATTCACCTTTTTAAAATGTATGGTTTAGTGGTTTATATAATTCACAGTGTTGGGCAGCCATCATCATTGTCCAAATCTAAAATATGTCCATTAACTCTAAATGAAGTCCTTTACATCAAATTCCCCACTTCCCCCATCCCTGGCAACCACTATTCTGCTTTCTTTCTCTATAGATTTGCCTATTCTGGACATTTTATAGCAGTGGAATTATGTCAAGGCCTGAACTATTGAGTATGTTGCCTTTTGGGAAAATAACTTGAACGTTTCAGATGTGGTGTATTTTTATCGAAGGTATTTTTATCCCCATTGTGGGTATCTATAGATTTGTTGCATGGTTAAATGAGAACCTATGTCAAATATATTCTATGAGCAAGTATGAAGCATTTTATTAGCATAACTTTGGTCTTGGACCTATGTCTGAACTACAGGCCACTCTGAGAGCAAACAATGTTGGTTTTTAACTACATAAAGGGAAGTATATTGACTTATTTCACAGAGATTGTAAAGAAAACCAGTGATAATTTTTAACCTATGTAATCACCAAATTACTATAGGAAAACTAGGTAATCTAATATAATTAAAAGGGGTATCTTTTATGTGGTTTTGTAAGTAGGAAAATCACTACTAGGGCAATGAAAAAAAGCAATGTAACAAAATCTTCATTAAGTACGATATGTTTAAACTTGCTGAGTTGTGGCAAGTTAGTGACTGCAGGGAAGAGAATGAGCCAGCAGTACTTTGTGCTGCTCAGTGGCAGGGAGTTGTCTGTCTTTAGATATGGTCCTCGACTCTAGATACTGTGGCACGGACACCAGTTAAAACGATCTGACTTCAGCCGACAGCATTGGAAAATGACATTGAGGCATGATGTTACAGGAGTAAAACCTCAGGAACTTGTTTAATTCCATGATTGCCTAATGCTGCCCAGTTTCTTCACTTCATTCATGAATCCCAGACTTTACAGCTGGCAGGGACATTGAAATTACCTAGACTGGACATTTTGTGTTACAGAGGAAGAAACTGAAGACAGATAGAGGTTAAATGACTTACTTGAAGTGGTCCTACCGTAAATTATTAGTAGAGTCTGACTCAGAATCCACATCTTCTAACAAAAGGAAATTGAATATTGACCTCCACTCTTCTTGGTTTTAGAATCAACTCTTCCTTGAAAATACTTGACATGTTGGTAGTACCCTCTACTTCTTTGCCACATTTATTTCCATTTCTTCCATGCACTGCTCCCTTGCCAAAAACAAACACACAGACAAACAGAAGTAAAAAGAGCTTATCAGTGAGAAGTCCAACTGTATAACCAATTCAGTTCTGAACTGCAAATATATTAGAAAGGAATAGTGTTGGCATTTGGGAAATATAGTGAGGGGATTTTTGGAAACTCCGATGTCGCTCTTAGAGTAGGGGTTTGAAAAAGATGTTTTTCAATGTTTCGACCCCTCTACTCGACCAAACAGTAAGCAGGCAGAGTCAAAAAGGAGGAAGGAAAACCCATCACTCTACATCAGTGCAGGGATTTTAGCTTTTTCAAGCTTTTGTATTTCTTTCTTTTTGGATTTTCTGACTCATTTAGAGCAAGTATTACCAATTACATGTTCTTTAAGGATGTGAATTGAACTCAGAAGGATCAAGGGCTTGCACAGGTCACAGTGTGAGCTGGCTGCAAACTTGCAGTAGCACCCAAGCTGCGTGACACCCAATCCCTGGCACCCCAAATCAAGGAACATAAAGAACTTGACATTCAGGGCCTAAGCTTGAACCTCTGCAGGAAGGCCCTGAGGTCGGAGCAGCCTCTTCTAAGAGTAGACCTTACTGGCCAAAGTGGGAGCCAGGGCTGGCATCATTGACACCATCTGGAAGCTTATTAGAACAAGAGTCCCTGCGCCTTCTTTCCTGAGAATGAGCATTTGTTTAATGAGATCTCTAGGCGAGTCCTGTGTTTATTAATGTGAGACGCTCTCTGGCACAGAGGCTTAATACAGTGAAATTCACAGATGACTAGGGAAAGAGATGAAGTGAGCAGCTTATCACTGAAATATATGCTGTTTCTATTCCTAAAAAGTTTACTGTTGCTCAGGTGAAGGGGAAGTAGAAGACATAATACAGGGGACTTGGTTCTCTGCACATTTGGAATGAGAAAGGCACTCATTATTTGTGACCCAGGTCCTCATTGTAGAAATGAAAGTGGATGTCCACAGCTGCCATGATGACAAGGTGGTCACCTCCCATCAGGTGACCTGATCTAGCGGACTCCTTGGGTACCCATCAGCTGAGATCTTGCAGCCTCCACACACTGGAGTGTGGGGGCAGCCAGTGGCATGGAACTGACAAACCTACATTCCATTCCCTGGACTCCGGGCCTCCACGCCTCAGCTGTTTTCGCTCATTCAGCAAAAAAGGAAACAGAAAAGAAACAAAAGCCAGCTCTGGCAGAAGCTTTGTTAATTAGTAAGACCTGATGTGTCTGTGTGTTGCGTATGCACTAGGACAAGCCAGGAGAGCCTTGTCCTGTGAGATTATCTGTTATACATCAGGAGTGAACCTGTCCAAGGCGTCAGGTCTGTGCTCCTCTAAGAAAGGCATGTCAGTGCTTTTAGACCAGGAAAAACCCACAGACGTGGCCATGTGTGGCACTATTTGAGAGTTTTCTCTTTGTCATGGATAAAAGTTTCCTGTGGCCCCAAGGGACAGTGCGAACGTTTCAAAATGTGGGTGTTAACTCATGAAAATGGGTTAGTTTATAAGCAGGTCATTATTTGCAGTGAATGGTGGTACTTGACTAAGACTGCAATTTTGTTTTGTGTGTGTGTGTGTGTGTGTGTGTGATAGATACAATTATATATTCCTCCCCCCAACCTCTTTTGAATCAGTAATTGGAGCATATGGTTAAAAGTCAACTATTTTACAAGTAGTGGAAATTTAGCAATTCAGCATGTTGAATCATGTTGTTTGTCTGTTTTGGAAGAATTTTCTTAGTTGCCATCAGTTTACCAGACCATCTTCGACTGGGAAATGGGGCTAAAGTTTTAATGAATTAGCCAACCAAGAAATCTGACTCACCCTTGAAATAATAAATTTGTGTGGTGTAGTTTCTTTGGAGAGATTGTTCGAAGATCTCGATTCTCTCTTTTGAGAAATCTGGGCCTGATATTTAGCTGGTAAAGATGTGCAGATTGCCATCTGAAGCCAAGTTCGAGGATTTAGAACCACAGTTAGGTGAGCTGTGCAAAGTCCTGGCCTTTTGGGAAACATACAGGTTTCACTGCACTGGTAATAATAACAGCTACTGCAAGAACTGTCTCCTCATTTAACTAGATATTTCCAATAGTGTATGAGCTGGATAACTTCCCCCCTTTTACAAATGAGGAAACTAAGGTTCTGCAAGGCCAGGCCCCAGAAAGAGGCACAGCTTGAGTTTGAGACTGCTTTTTCCTCTAGACACTGTTGGATATGCATTTTTAGAATTAAAAGTGAGATTTCCATTCTTGAGATGATTTATGTCTGTGTTACTTGGGCTGGTGTTTGTGTACGTGTCTTGGGTGGGTGGGGAGGAGAGTGCTTGGCAAAGCTACAGGGTAGAAGTGGCACATCTTCCCAGAACACCAGTAACACAGTCTGGTAGTATTAAAAGACACGGAGTAGAATGAAAAATGTTATGGTGTTGAATACAAAATGTACATGCATTTTTGATGGAAAAATTCAGTCCTCTAAGGCAGTTCTTTGTAGTCTCTTGGGTGTCTATCATCACCCCACATTGGACTTTTCAGCCTTAGGGTTGCTTGGGTGGAAAATTTGGAGAGGCACTCACGCAAGTGCAAGTCCAGGGCCATCTGGGCCTTGTCCACTCTCCCAGCTATATGTGGTGAAAAGGAATTTCTTAACTATGTAAACCAGCGTGGGAGAGTTGGCGCCATGCTCTGTTTGTACAGCTGCCCCCTAGGCTCCAGTGCTGCTATCTTTCAGGGCCCGGAAGGATTTCCAGAGGCTGGAGGAGATGAGAACTGAGCTGCAAAGGTGGTTATCTTCCAAGTGCCTGTGGCTATTGTTAGTCAATTCTTTTCAAAGAAAACATATATTTAAAAAAATTTTAATACCTATTGAAATCCCATTGTTCAAAAATCAAAAGTTACAAGAATATTATGAAGAAATATTTTCCTCTGCTACTTTCTGTAACTCCAATCCCTTCCTCACTGCCAGTCAGTGTACCAGTTTCTTGTGTAGTCAAGTTCATACATAATTATCCTCCATACCTTCTTCTTATACAAACAGAAGCACGCTATGTGTTCTATTCTGTTCCTTGCGTTTTCCTCACTTTCTTGTTCCTTCCCCTCCTCCCCTCAACTGCATAGGATATCATCGAACTAACGAAACTCATTCAACAAATGACTTAATGAGTCACTTTCAATCTCTTGCTATTATAGTGCTACAGTTAATAATCTTGTTTATATGTCATTTTGCACAGATAGGATAAATGTTCGAGGAGAAGTTGCTCGAGGAGAAGTTGCTGGGTCAAAGGGCATCTACATTTTCATTTTGATCGATGCTATCAAATTGCCCTCCCGGAGCTCAAACCAGTGTCGAGCCCCACTAGCAGTGAATGGGAGAACCTGCTTCTCTAGACCACCCACACGTTGTGTTATCTAGCCTTTTGACCTTGGCTGTCTGATAGGTGAAGAAATGATTTCACTGCAATTTTAGGGAATGGTCTGATCTTGAAAAACAATGGAACAGCGCGTCTGCTAGTTTTGCCTTTGTGGTGATGACCTAGTGTGGTGTTTTCAGCCTTTGGGGATGGCAGAGAAATCGGAGCTGATTTTTGCTTACTGTTTATGACTGCCTGAGTGAATGAATAGTAGTTAAAATATTACAAAGCAAATTGATGTAATCCTTTTAAAGATAGATATTGCACAGGTGTTATGACATGCTAAAGGAATTGTTAGAACCTGTGTGCCCTTCGGTTTTATTTATGATGGAACCTCCTCTCTAATCTTGTTTTGACATATAGGACTTGAGATCAAAGAATCACTGAAATGTTGTACCAGCAGCTTAAGTGAGGTGAGCAGTATTTGTCCCTAGTAATCTTCTCTCAGTAGATTTTTGCCAGTTCTGGTCTTGGAGGAGTTCTGCTACCTTTGCCACACTCATGAGACATAAACGTAAGCATCTGGGGAAGATGATGCATAGATCAAAGTCCAGAGGTGGAAGGGCTTTTGGAAACCCTCCTGGCCGGTTTTCTTTTCACTGGGAAGTCATGGAGAGGAACTTGTATGTGAGACTTGCCTTGAAGAAAGGAATATGGTTTTTAATTTTTTAGATTCCAGGACTGGAGCAGATGAATTAGATATGGTTCCAGAAAAAAGAAGTTTGTCTTATGGGCTTTATATAAAATAGTAGTTGGGTATATGTGGCAACATGGGAACAGGGAAGGGGTTCTGGGAAGGTTTTCTAACTGAGGCTTAAGTTAATTTATTTGTGTACATAATGTGGTCTACCACACAATGAAGACATAGAGAAAAACATATCAATTTTCAAACAGTCAAAACAGAACTAAGTATCTCAACACATTCAAGCTCCCTAGAGTTGTACTCACTCGACCTGTGAAACTGAAAGCTGGGATTGGAGCAGACCCCTGCCGGCCATAAGCTGGGTGATCAGTTTGCCTGTCATTCCTTCCAGCAAGTAAAACCTCAGGACTCAGAATGTGCCTCACAACTTGCAAAGAGAGAAAATACCAACTTCTAAACATCAAAACACAGTGCAGAGTCCTTAATCTAGCACGTCAGGGTGCCAGTGAGGCTTCAATCCAGGTTAAACCAGATTGGTTTCTCAACGTCCTTGTTCTTCCTGAGATTTCTGGGTGAACGTAGGAGCGTTGGCCATGCATGTGAGTGTTCTCCACTTTACTCACAGATTTACGCAGCAATTCCTAGTCTCTCCTTCCTCTTACTAGTGCCTCTGCAGACTTCAGACCACTGGGGCAAATGTGTCGCCTCTCCCCTCGGTCCCAACTTCACCTGCAAGTCTCTTCTGTTTTTTCTTTTTTCTTTTTCTTTTATAAATCAGCAGTATTGAGAATACAATTCACATATCATGTAAAATTCTGCTATGTAAAGTGCATAATATAATGGTTTTTATGTTCATAGAGTGTGCAACCATCACTACAATCACTTTTGGAGTATTTTCATCAACTGAAGAAAAAACCTTGTAACCTCTAGCTGTCATCTCCCAATCCTCCTGTCCCCCGACATCTCTAAGCAACCACTAAGCTACTTTCCACCTCTAGATTTGCCTCTTCTGGATATTTCACATAAATGTCAACCTGTGGCCTTTGATGAATGGCTTTTTTCCATGTAATGCAATGTTTTCAAGCTTTATGCACCTTGCAGTACATATCAGTACTTCATTCCTTTTTGGGCCCCAAAAATATTCCATTGTGTAGATATACCACATTTTGTTTATCCATTCACCAGTTGGTGGATATTTGGGTTGTTTCCATTTTTTTAGCTCTCATGAATAATGCTGCTGTAAAGTTTTTGTGTGGCCATATGTTTTCAGTTCACTTAGGTATATACTTAGACGTGGAAGTGCTCTGTTTATGATAACTTTGTTTAACATTTGAGGAACTGCCAACTGTTTTCCGTGGTTATACCATTTTACTTTCCCATCAGTTTCTCCACGTCCTCCCCAACACTTGCTATTATCTGTCTTTATAATTAACACTGTTCTAGTGGGTGTAAAGTGGCACCTCATTATGGTTTTTATTTGCATTTCCCTACTAACTAGATGTTGAACATATTTTCATGCATTTATTGGACTTCCGTTATCTTCTTTGGAAAGATTTCTGTCTTCTCAGATACCTTTGTCCAATTTTTAATCAGCTTATTTATCTTTTTATTATTTGAGTTGAAGAATTCTTTATATATTTTAGACATAGATCCTTTATCATGTATATGATGTATAAATATTTCCTCTCATTCTCTGTGTTGTCTTTTCACTTTCTAGATAGTATTGATTGCAGCGCAAAAGTTTTAAAATTTTGATTAAGTCTAACCTATCTATCTTTTCTTCTGTAACTTGTGCTTTTGGAATTTTGTCAGAAGCCTTTGTCTAAGCTGGTCACAGTTAATTTACTCTTATATTTCCTTTTAAGAGTTTTATAGTTTTAGATCTTACCATTAGGTCTCTGATCCATTTTTAGTTACTTTTTTTTGTATGGTGTAAGGAAGGGGTCTGATTTCTTTCTTTTGCATGTGGATATCCAGTTGTCCTAGCAGGATTTGTTGAAGGCTATTTTTTCCCTATTGAATTGTCTTGGCACCCTTGTTGAAAATCAGTTGACTGTAAATGTTGGGTTTATTTCTAGACTCCCAATTCTATTTCATTGAACTATAGGTGTACCCTATGCCAGTACCACATGCTCTTGATAACCGTAGCTTTGTAGACTCTTATCTTCTGATGAGAAAGTTAGGGTAGGAATGGGCAATCTAGATGTTTTCTTTCCCTGATCTGACTAATTATTAGATTCTTTAGATCCCTCTTCAAGCTTTCAGCCACATTTTATTTCTTCTCATTTGTCTTGTTGATTTTGGTAGGAGATGAAATCCAAGCAGTCCTGAGAAATCCCAGCTGTTGGGCTCTTTAGTTTTCTCCATGCAATATCTGCATTCTGACTCAGTAGCTTGGCTCTGAAAGGCTTCCCAGATGTATGGAATTAAACTTTGGGGTATGAAAAGATGCTCTGGTTTCTGAAACTCTCAAATTGGTTAAGTTCAGGATCATAGAGCTTACTGTACTGTTAAAAGATTTAAAAATCGTTCTGAATAGCAATGCAAGTGAGCAAGCAATTCTGGCAGATAGCTCTCCCAGGTAGGCTGCAACATAGGCTTCAAAGCTGAACCTTGCCCTCGCTGGGCCTTCCTTTCCTTGCAGGCATCTGCGGCGCTGTTCCATGAGCGTTCGATTTGCTGATATTGGCATCATTGTAGTAGTAGAGATATGGAAGGCAAGAGATCTGCCTGAAGAGGTGGAATTCTGGACAAGGCCACTTATCATCACTTCAAGTTACTGAGCCAAAAAATAAAAATCCCACATGGTATCAGAATTAACAATAACCACCCTGTAATTGTTGCCATTCCTTTATCTTAGGAATTGTGTTTAGCACCAGCTTATTTTCAGATGATAGAGCCTGGAGCTTACGCAATGAATCATATCATAATTTAAGCAAATCTTAATTTCTTTTTAGTATTGGACATTAAAAAAATATCTATACCCAGAAACTGTCCCCCATCAAGAGCTTCTATTAAGGGGCCCTGCACATGGTGAGAGGTCAGGGAAGTGAACTCACCAGAAGGCAGTGGTTGTCAGAACAGATTCTGTATTCCATCTGCCTGAATGCATGTCCTCCTAAGCGAATGTGGCTAAGGTTCCTTCATCTACCCAAGTCTCAGTTTCTTTGTTTTTAAAATGGTGATAAGAATAGTACCTACCTCCTGGAGTTGTTAAAAGGTTGAAATTCTGTGTCAAGATTTAACCCAGGTGAGGGTTGACAAACTTTTTCTGTAAAGAGCCAGATTAGTAAATGTGTTAGGCTTTGTGACACCGTAGGCCTTGTGGTCTTGGCCATAACTCCTCACTCTGCTGCTATAGCACAAAAGCAGCCATAGACAGTGTGGCCGTGAATGGGTGTGATGATGTTCCAGGAACACTATTTTTAATAGCAGATGGCAGGCCAAACTTGGCCTGCGGCTTTCATATGCTGACCCCTGACTTAGCATCATGACTGGCACATCGTGATTTTTTGTTTTGTTTTGTTTGTTTTTTTATAAATGTCAGCCATCCTTAAAGCTGAGGACTGCCCCTTGACACTGGTTCCCATGTTTTTAACAGAATGTCGAGGTCCTGGCCAGTCGGAACAACACTTCGGTGCAAACCCAGGTGGGGGCTGAAATGCGCACAAAGTCTCTGCAGGAGGAGAATGAGAAGCTGCAGAGAAGCCTTGGAGAGCTGGAGCGGAGTGTTGCTCGGCTTCAGAGGCAGGTTGCTGACATGAAAGACGATGAAGCCAAAGCGAAGGAAACCCTCAAAAAATGCGAGGTAAGGCTCATTGGGCCACACACCCAGCTTTGGCAGCTGCTGATCCTTCTTTCCTGCGTGAGGGGTTTCAGAAGTGGGAAGGGATTCATTATTATAATTTAGTAGGAAAGGTCAGGGCAATAGTGAATATGCTCTGTCTGCAAACCATTCCTTTTGTTTCTCTGCAAATAGTATGAATAGGAGGTAAGCTCCTGAAGAGGCTGGGCACAAGGCTGCTGAAGTCAGGGAGGAAAACACAGGTGTGGGCACAGGAATCCCTACTCACCCAAATATTAGACACACTTAACTTTTGACACTGAGCAGGGGCCTCAGCGTACCTGAAAAGGCCATCGTAATACCACCTCAGATCAGGCCCATTCTCACTCATGACTGTTTATTCTTTTGTAACACATAGCTGACGATTTTCAAAGTCACATAAGTTTTAACAAACCGATTCTCTGGTTTGCCAGGTCTCTAGAAGCAGGAGACTGTTTGCAGGAGACAGGACCAAATAGCTGTGAGAAATGGCACCTGACAATAAAAGAAATGTAAAGGGAGATGTGTGCCAACAGAGGTTCCCCAAATGGTCATCCATCAAACTCACCTGGAAGCCTTTTCTAAAACTCCATGTGTCTGAATCCATTTAGTACCTGCTGTTTCTGAAGCTCCCAGGGATAAAGCTAGAAATTTGTATTTTCAACAAACCATCCGAGTGATTCAGATGTTCACATCTGGCTAAGTACAGCGCCGCAGACAGGCACACACGTCCAAGAACCTGGCTGTTGTGTGCCATCTTGGGCCCATGGCAGGCTTGCTGTGACCACAGCACAGCCTATGTCTGTGGCTGTCTCCTTTGTTCCTTTCATTATCACCAAGTCAGCTTCGTAGGCACAGCACACATTTGAGTGCACACTGACCCTATATTTCATTGTAGGGGGAAATTCGGCAATTAGAGGAGGCCCTAGTGCATGCAAGGAAGGAAGAAAAAGAAGCCACGTCAATCAGAAGAACCCTGGAGAGTGAGCTAGAAGATGCTCAGGTAAATGCTAAGGGCATTTGCTCCTCACACAGGAAGCCTGAGAAGCAAAATCAGAGGGACATGTACAGATTGCCATTGGTCCTCTTCTTCCAGATAGTTCCTTTATAATATAACCACCCCAACTTCAAACTGTGCATCTAGACCAGTGGTTCTTAACTGGGGGACATTTGGCAATGTCTGGAGACATTTTCAGTTGTCAAAACAGAGATGCTACTGTCTGGTGCAGGGGTCCCCAACCCTCAGCCCGTGGACCAGTACTGGTCCGTGGCCTGTTAGGAACCAGGCAGCACAGCAGGAGGTGAGTGGTGGGCAAGTGAAGGAAGTTTCATCTGTTTTTGCAGCTGCTCCCCAGCGCTAACATCACCGCCTCAGCTCCACCTCAGATCATCAGGCATTAGATTCTCATAGTAGCACTGGTCCTTGGTGCCAAAAAAGTTGGGAACTGCTGATCTAGTGGGTAAAGGCCAAGGATTCTGCTAAACATCCTACAAAGCATAGGACAGCACACACAGCAGTGAATTACCTGGCCTCAAATGTTGCCTATGCTGGGGTTGAGAAATTCTGGCCTAGACATTAAAGGGCTTGACAGTTTTCCAAAGATAAAGTATGAATTGTGTAAGAAGGGTGGCAGGATTGGTCCCCAAGGCAGTGTGGAGTCAGCTCTCTGACAGAAGCCAATTTCCTTTCTCCTGTGGGCAAATATACTCCTGAGAGTGCAGTCCTTCAAGATGGCTTTTAAAAGGAACAAGAGGAAGTTGTTCCCTTAAAACTAGATAGCTATCTCTATTCAAAGTCAGTAGATTCTTAGAAAATTATATTTTTCCCATTTGAAGGTTAGAAAGTCTGTTTGAAGTACATTCTAAAAAAGAAAAGTCTGCACTGAAGTTCTAAATTGACTTTGCACAGTGACCTCCCTATGATCTAGGTATGTCCTTCCTTGTACCTACTCTCAGGTTTTTAAAGAGCCAGCACCACACATCCCTCAGGCGAGTTTCTGAGGTGAAAGTGGGTGTTTTTGAGCAGTTGTGGAAGAGAAGGTTGTTAAAGTTTTCCATTAGGACCTTGAGGGTAGGTGAGGGAGGGGCACATGAACCGTGGTAAGAGCTGACAGGCAGTCAGGATTCAGATTCCTGAAGGCCCAGTGGCAGCTTTCCTTTCAATAGAGGCTTCCGCTCCTGAGGAGTAGAGGAGAGGAGCCTGTGTGCGGTAGGATTCACTCAGGGACCCTTAGCCCCTCAGTGGTCTCCATGTTCTCTCTGGTGTTAGACAGAAACCTTGTTTTTGCACACAGTAAAGCCCTGTTTTTTTCTAAGTTTGGTATCTGTTCTCTCTCCCTCCTCTCTCCTCTCTCCTCTCTTCTCTCCTCCCTCCCTCCTTCCCACTCTTCCCCCCCCCCCCCCGCCCCCGGCCCCACACCCTCCTTCCCTTTAGTCCATCTTTGTTACAGACTCTTGTTTGGTTGATTCTGTGTGGATGGCAAAATTACCGTGCTGCTCTTTAAGGCTTGTGACGGCTACAACCCAGCTGCCAAAGTGTGAGGTTTAAATCTGTGAGCTAGTGGGGGATAGAAAGAGAGGAAAAACATTTGTACTTTACAGGGACAAAAATCTGCACCTTCAAGTCACGTCTGCATGGAACACTGGGGGCAGCTATTATAGGTTCTCAGTTTTCATTGTCCTTTGGTAAAACCAGAAAGTTTCACATATAAAGAAGTAGTTCACCAGCTGTGAATCCAGGCCCACAGTTAATTCTGGAGAGAGAACAGATGATGGCCTCAGGGCCCAAAGATCTTAATGTAATCCCCACCCCACCTCCGAATCTCCGTCCCTGCCCTGGAAATTATCCCTCACAGGTTACTTTTGTTCAGGCCTGTTGTTCCAGCAGTGCTGAGATGTGAGAGTGCTTCGCGCAGTGTGTGGCCATGCTAACCACCGGCAACACAATCTGGCAAGAATTTAAAAAGGGCCCAACATCTCACCATCATTATCTGAATCATGTGGCCTCAAAATTAGTGCCGTCAGAAGTGCACCATAACCCTAAAATACTTTGTTTTCTCTAAAATCTGAGACCAGATAGTCACCTCCTTTAGTTCTCTTCCCAAATCTGGCAACTGAATAGGAGCTTAACCCTTAAAGGAAGAGGAAAGAGTAACTTTTTTTCCACACAAGCATTTTACATTTCAAAATCTTTGTGCCTTTAGCAATCTTTTGCATCTTCATGTATGATAAATGTAATTTTTTTACATAGTAGCTGAAGACCATGTGAACTTAGGTCAGATTTATTATGACTCAGTCAGAAAGTCACAAAGGGTCCTAAAGATGTTATTTTTTGTTTGCTCGACCCCTAGCACTTGTTTAGGTCTGTGCTGCTATGTAGATCGCCTTGAACTGCGTTTAAGGCAGAGATGTCTGTGATTCCCTTGAGAAATGGCTTCTGCATTGGGAAAGTGAAGGAATCTTTTTTGGAGAAGGCACAGTTCTTTCCTTCAGGGAGGGGTAATGGTATATATTCTGTGTGCCTTCACCTTCCCTCCAACTGGACTTCTGCATATTGAGACAACAGACTTAAAGAGCCCCAATGCTTTCACTGTCACAGTCCATGGCTACTGTGTGGCTAGGCTCTGAGAAGACCAGCTTCCTTCTGATCAAGCCTCTCTTTTCTTAAGCCCATAGGCTCACCTGCCACTTGGATGAATTAGGGCCTTACTCAGTCATATAATAAAAGGCTCTGCACCCATTGACAGGTCATGGTCCTCAAGCTCAAGTACTCACTGTATGTCTACCAACTTTGTTGTTTGGATTCCCCAACTTGATGAAATTTTTCCCCCATTTTTGTTCCAGTATTAGTCAGTGAGCTTGTATTGCTGGTTTTGGAAATATAGTCACAGTGGCTACAGAGCATTTCACACCTAACTGCTAATGCAAAGTTGCCAACTTTGCTTCTTTTCACCTGATTTTGGGACATGTTTTCTCAGCAGTGATGAATTGGAAGACGTGTCTTGAATAGCTGAGAGGGCTAAACAGCATTTCTAAACTTTTAGAGTTTGTTAGAAGTATCTGGTTAATTTCAATGCTATTCTGTGGGCCCCACTCTAAGAAAAATTATGATTTCATCAGAGAGAGCTAGAATCTGCATTTTAAGTAAGAGGTACTCCACCCTTGCCTGATATAAGAAGTCTTTGTACCACTTTTGAGGATAGGTATTAATTTTTACCCACTGAGTTTTTATCGTTTGCCTACAGTGAATCTGGGCTCTGAGACATACCCACATAGGAAATCTGTTCCTTGCCTTTACAGATCTTACTGCCCTGCAAAAGAGGCAAGCATATAAGAAATATTTTAAAAATAATTTAGCAAAACTATACTTCTAGGCAAATGTGTGTGTGTTGAGAGGGTGGGGGTTGGTGGTGTTGGTTGGGCACCAGGCCCAGAGTGGATATGTCTGTGCTGTCTCCGGTGGCCCGGTGAGCAGGGCCAGGCTAGGAGCTCTGCTGAAGCCAAGGTGAAGCTGAAATACACACACCACATGGAGAATGAATGGAACTGGGTCTGGCTTGTCTGCTGGCTGGGAGCCCCTGGAATTGGGATTCAGGAGGAAGACAAAGAGAGGCTGGAGGATCAGTAGGGGCAAGGGTTGAGTTCAATCCTGAAATTTCTATGGGAAGCCATTGGTCTCCCTCTGTATTTATATTGTTGTTTTTTAAGAATTTACTTTTTGAGATACATGTTTCTGAGAGTTTTCTCTCACACAGTGGAACCATACATCGCTTACCTTACTTTAGGGGCTCCCCTTTGCCCCCAACACTACTAAATCAATCACAAACAAATCCTAGGCATTGGCCTTGTCTCTGAGTTGTGCTCAGCTGGGCTGTGGTGGGAAGAACTCCTGCTAATTGTCACACCAATCTTCCGATCTTCCAATGACCTTCCTTTTACCACCTCCTTTTCCCAAACCACTTTTGTTGACCTTGGTTCCCCACAGCAGTTAACTTCAGCCACTTGGCTGGGTCAACTGGTTCACCCAGTGCTGCCAGCTCCCAGTTCCTCAGAGCAGAGGGGCAGGAAGGCCTCTGAGAGGGTAGCTTTTTGGCCCCAGGCCACGTGATTGGCCAGCAGAGCTGTTTGTTAACCCTGCAAACCAGGTGTGCCTGAAGCGATTTGGGAGTGTTTTCAAGAAACAAGAGTTACTACTTGTGACAGGAGCTCGTAAACTGTTAAGAACTTTACAAATATAAACCATTGTCCTTATCCAGCCTCAGCAGGGACACAAACTGAGTTCGTCCTAATCAGTACCTGCACTAACCCACACTCAGCTCCCAACACCTGACATTTTCTAGACAGCCCAGCCCATGTTTGGGTCCTGCTGCCCCATTCTGAGCTGAGCTCCTTCTTGATAATCTCACACCAGTGGTCTTCATACAGCCATTTTAAAGAGGCCAGTGTAACCTTCCCAAGATATTTTAGGATTTTATTTTAGGATTTCATGTTTTTTACCTAAAGAATGTCAGTCTAAATGAGATGAGAACTCCAGGGGGACCCAGGGAAAATATTGCATCCAAGGTGGTTGCATTTTATAGTAAGTACTAGTATTTGGTGTTGATTCATCAGATTACCACTCATATGCACTTTTTTGACTAGTGTCTCTTCCATTTAACATCTACCCATCAAGTTTATCAACCGGTGGATTGTCAAATTCATTTTCTTCTATGTCTGAGTTCAACCCCAACCCATGGGACAGTGCTCTCTATCCGTATAGATTCCGTCTTAGCTATTTTAACAATAAGACTCATCTGCATAGCAGAACAAATTCTAGGATATTGGGTGCAATACTGTATATCACAGGATGTAAACTGTCACGTAGGTGTAGGTTGGTCTCATGTATAACTTTACCTCAGATTTGCGGACACTCTTCTGAATTGCCACCTGCCGAAGCCTTGGCCATTTTCTGTATTCCTGTAATATACCCTTTGTCTGCCCCTGTAAGTTTTTGGCTAAGTCACTCTTGTATTTTGGACCCAGAATTTCAGAAGCAACAATGTCCTTGTGTCTCTGGGCTTTATTTTGATCCCTTTCCTTATCACCGATGTGACAGGTCTGATTACTTTGTGTTGTGGCTGTGAAATTGCCTGTTCCTGTGGCTGACCTGGTAGGTAGATGACAGCACTGTCCTTTCCCTGCCATCTGCAGAGAAATCTGAGTCATGTCACCCAGGAGCAGAAGCAGTTGTCTGAGAAGCTAAAAGATGAGACGGAGCAGAAGGAACAGTTAAGGAGACTGAAGAATGAAATGGAGAACGAACGATGGCATCTTGACAAGACCATTGAGAAACTGCAGAAGGAGGTGAGGGACAGGAGTGGGGAGGGAGCATGAGGAGGAGAGGATGTGGGGCAGACTTGCCCTGGGTTAGGCCCCTGCCCCCTCTGAGGGCCCGATGGAAGCTAAGGAAACCTGTAGTTATATCTAAGCACCAATCTGTCAGCGGTTTACAGATCACCTAAAGCAGCTCTTTAGACCTGCTCTGGATCCCAGATACAGAGAAACTGGCCTAGAATGTGCCAACACCCTCTGGATTCTGGGCCCAGCTCCCCAACAGTTACCTGAAGAAACCTGGCATGCAAATGCAGACTTAACAATTGTAACCTGAATCAGAACCTCTGCATTTGAGCAAAATATGTGCCTTTGCATTCAGCTCTCTTGTTCAGGAGGGTGAAAGGGAGTTGCATAGCCCAGTGGTTGCTGCTCTTCTGTGCATCTCTGCCCTAAAATTCCCAGAAGGGTAAAGGCTCAAAGCCGATAGGCTCCTTGGATTCTAGCAGCTGACACAAGTGCCTGCCATTTCTTGACACCTGCAATGTGCCAGTCACTTTACTAGCTATTCTATATATAATTGAAATCTATCTCTCTGTGTGTATTGTTTTCATTCTGGCAACAACCCTACAAGGTAGATATTATGATTTCAGTATTTGTAATGAGGACACCACTGAGGCCTAGAAAGGTAAGTACATGCCCAGATCATATAGCTGGTATGTGGCCAAGCAAAGATATGACCCCAGCTATGTATCTGGCTCCAAAGGACATAGTTGTTCATTCCTCCATGCTGTTTCCCAGTTAGAGGTGACTAAACCTGGGCAGCTTATGACCACACACTTTGCAGTCTTTGGGGAGGTTGTAGAAGAAGGAAAAGGAGATGTGTGACATGTTTAGATGGGACCGAAACCTAGCTCCTTGGCCCCAGGGTGGGCTCACACCTGTATCATTTCTTCCAGATGGCTGACATTGTCGAGGTGTCCCGCACATCAGCACTGGAGCTCCAGAACCAGCTGGATGAGTACAAGGAGAAAAATCGGAGGGAGTTTGCAGAAATGCAAAGGCAATTGAAGGAGAAAACCCTGGAGGCAGAAAAATCTCGACTGACTGCCATGAAAATGCAGGAGGAGGTAATGCCTGGCCAGATCAGTTCTTGGTTCCCCCCTTATTCAAAGTATCCTTCCAGACTTCTGTGAAACTCTTCAAGGAGAGACTTGGGTAGATTCTTAAGACAGTGTTTGTGTTTGATTCCTGGGTCTTAGCACTCAAGATGATTACAGGGAGCAAATGGCATTCTAAGACACAAAGGACCCACAGACTCTGAGATGAAATTGACGGAACTTTAAGTTGACCATTTTCTTGATTAATCCGAGATTTTTTGCCTAAAAAGTTAAGCTGCCATAGATGGAACACCTGTGGTGTGCCCAGCTGTGTCCCAATGATTTATATCTAATAATGTTTTCATTTAATCCTAGAATAGGGATTATAGTAACCATGGATTTTTTCCCCTATTCATTTAGAAAATATAGACTTTTACTGGAGTGAGAATGGTGGACAAGAGTTTCACAACAATAGTATTGGAGACAAAAAGAAATCTTCAGGAATTTATGAGTATTGAAATTATTAAAACATATTCTTGGGTTTATATTGAAGAATAATAGAACAAAGTAGCCTAAATGTTAGCTTCCTTCAGTCTTGACTTTTAAAGAACTGAGAAAAATAAAGGGAGTGGTTCTGATTATTTTAATGGAAAGCTGAAGCCTCTAAAATGCAAGTGCTGATTTCTAGCATCTATCTTGCCAACTGGATGACCTTGAGCACATTACCCCAGTTTTCCAAGCATCTGTTTCTACCTCTTTAAGAACATACAAAATAATAATGATTTAATAATTAAATGAGATAACATTCAGGACTATATAGCAGAGGATCTGTGGGTCTGTATATCCTGGACACTAATGTTGTGTTTTTGTTTTTGTTTTTTTAAATTCTAAGGCTAACTTTTTATCATAAGCAGTGCCAAGAGCACCTAAGATTCCACAAGAAAACAAGTTTTTCTTAAAAAAAAAACAAACTTTTAATATCTTTGATGATCAAAGAAAAGTCGCCCATGAGTCAGTGTCGCAGCTATGAGAGAACAATGGCCATTTATTACAGACTTCTAGAACAGCTCTTAAAGGACCTTGATAACAGATCCCCTCTGGTTAAAAACTGAAATTAGCCTATTAATATCACAGTTCTCTTGGCATAAAAAAAAAAGTTTATTTCCATTTCTACAGCAAATGGGGGTGGGAGAATTCAAGTATTCGCCAGGGCACCAACAAACACCTGCTGTGCCGTTTTGATCTTAGACAATCATAGTGTCAGAGTGACCCCTGCAAAGACCTTCCTGTTGCTTTTTGTATGATGGTTATGCTGCTAGAATCTACAGATTGGAAGGAACCTTAGAGATTTTCTAGTAGATAAGGAGACTGAGGTCCAGAGAGATTAGTTAAGGCCAGATTGTGACCAATGTTGTTTATAAAAGACTAGTAATTCAGAAAAGGATTTCTTATGACGAAAACAATGATGGCCCTTCCTAGATTTTCTCAGCGGTGAGAAAATGAGACACTGTTTTCATTTAAATGTCAGAAAGGGACACCTCATCATTCTAAAAGAAAATGACAAATACCACTGTCAATCAAGCTGCTTAAGTCATGGAGTTGTTTAAAACAAAAGTGAATTAGTAAGCCAGGGCTGCTCTGGTCCTTTAAAAAACTCAAGCTCAGCTCTGTTCACCTCCCCCCACCCCAACCTGTGTTTTAGTTGAGCTGAGTTGAACTCTGAGTAAAAAAAGTTGCAGGAATCTGTCCTAAGTGCTATTTTACTATCTTTGCTTTGAGAAAAATAGACATTTTACCTATTTCCCCTTTGATGTGGAGCTGGGAAAGTTCTGATGTAGGTAATCTTTAGAGAATTAAGACTTAGAGTTCACTGTTGTTCAGCTATTTGCTAAATCCCACTTAGCTAAGGGCAGTTTTAACTATGTACAGGCAGTACTAGTAGGTTTAAAAGTTATTTGCTTACTTGTGATTCCACTCTACAGTTATTCTCTTGTACATATCAAGTACTCTTAGTATGCCAGAGCCCTTGGGAGGTGTTCAAGGAACATCCTGGGTGTCTAATGGTAGGAATGTGGTAGGCAGTGGGACAAAGGGCCGAGCCGGGTATCAGGAAGGACACCAGCAAGGAAAGCGGGCTGTACATTTGCCTGTCAGTCTTTCTGACACTCAAATCCAACCATGTTCTTTTTGGGTATTATCTCATTTGATTCTCGTAACTGCTCTATCAGGTAGGTTTTGTAGTTATCCCAGTATTGCAAATTAGGAAACTGAGGCATAGGGAAAAAATTTTTTTTGTTTGTTTAGGACTTTCTTTGAAGAGATTTTGACAGCTCTAGAGTATAGTGCACCCTGTGTAGCCAAAGATCATGTCATCATCCTTTTCCCATGAGATGATTTTCACTTTGTGCTTTCACTTACAGTTTTCATTTAACAGTCCTTTCATTCAGTTGCCACCAAAACCACCCTAGGGTTTTTATCTGGAGTGGTCTTCTTCAAGGTTTGCTATTCTCATAGAAATGTCAGGTGTTCCCATCAGCCTCCACTTTCTTCCTAAACTAGCCCAAGAAGGGGATTCTCTAACTCTTCTGTAAAATCACCCCTAAAGGACAGTATCTAATAGAGTTTGTCACTCACTGTCATATACTCCCTGAAGGAAAACCCTCCTGGTGTAGTTAGTCTGTTTCTAAGACCATGTTTTCAACCATCTCCAGGAGGGTAGAAAGTTGAGAACAAAACAGACAGCCTCGGGCTTCATCACATCCGTCCACACAGATGTTTCAGGAATACCTACTGTGCGCGGAGGTGACTCAGTCCCTCTGGGAGGTTCCAGAGAAGTGGAAAACAGACCATCCCTTGTGAATCAAGCACTTTTGTTTGTTAAAGTCTTCAAAATTATTAGTTCAGTGCCACCTTGTGGATGAAAAGAACACTGTTGTGACCGCTGGACATGATTTTCTTCCAGGGAGCAGTGGTTTTCACTTAATGTGGATTATTATATTATTAAATTTTGTGCCTGCAGGTTGCTTTGGGGTCATTAATTTAGTTTTTCCCCCCTACCGTTAAACCTCTATTGAGAGGATGCTGATACAGACAAGCAATCAATTATATTCTGAGAGGCACTTACCTGGTTCAGTAGCTTTCAAGTGTTTTTGATTATGACTTAAGGTAAGAAATACCTCTTGCATTGCAACCCAGTAATTCATACATCCTTACAGTAAATATTTAGTATAAAATATTATATATACTAAAAATATACTAAATATATAAGTATTTAGTACAAAAGTGTCACAAAACATTGTTCGCTTGTACGCTACTCTTTTTTTTCAGTTATGCTTAATTTTAAAATGCTGATCAACATCTGTCATATTGAATTTATATGTTTTATATATATATGTATGTACGTGTATATATATATATGTGTGTGCGCGTGTGTGTGTGTATGTGTGTGCATACACACACATACACACACACACACACACGCGCACACACAGGGTTACTACCTGTAGCTAGAAACTCCTCTATTTTTATAGAAAAGGAAACTGAGGCCCGGAGGGAGGTGACACTTGCTCAGGTCCACTGATCTCCAATGTAGTGGGGGTCCACTTGATCTTCCTTGGGTCCTCCTGTGCACTGTCAAGGTCTCTGTGCTCCTCACATGCCCTAGCTAAGCACCCCAACCCCTTCTCGTTCTAGATGCGCAGGATGGAGGAAGAGTTACGGGACTACCAGAGAGCTCAGGATGAAGCCCTCACAAAGAGGCAGCTTCTGGAGCAGACGCTGAAGGACCTGGAGTACGAGCTGGAGGCCAAGAGTCACCTCAAAGATGACCGCAGCAGACTCGTCAAGCAAATGGAGGTCTGTGGGCCAGGACCTGTGGAGAGCGAGTGTGGGACGTGAGGCAGGCAGCCTCTTTGCTCACACTTCAGCCTCTCGGAGGTCTCTGGTTTTTATTTTCTCAAACTGCTGGATGATAGTAAGGTCATTTCATGATGTGGGGAAGATGCTGCTAATTCATAGACTCATAGGGCATCAGAGCTAGAAGGAATGATGGAAATATAGCCCGTGTCCTCATTATCTTGACGAGGAAGTAGAACAGAATCCTAACGAGGTTCGAGACTTTTATGTAAGGGCACACTGATAGTTCATTTTCTGTTTGCTGCTTTGGGTGGTGTTTCCAGTTACAAAGGAGAGAAGACTGTTGCGATCCAGAGAGGGGCTGAACTGTGCCTTGAACCCAAACTGTTCAACTCCTAGGGGCACCTAGTGCTCATTTGCCACACCACGTGCTCCATTCTTGTTTCTGGATTCTAGCCGGTTTTCCTTATGGATGATCCAACTTTGCCAAAGCTAGCAGCAAACTATAGCTTGATTCCTTTTTGGACACACAGTATTTACACAGTCCAAGACAGTATATGAGAAAGTGCTCAGTGAAGTCACCAGCTTGGGGTGATCTGTTCACAAGATGAAAACACAACACACTAGAAAAATGTGAATTGAGTAATAGAATCTAGCTATGAACAGTCTGTTGAAAATGATAGGAAGAATCTTAACATCAGCCCACCTGAACTTACAAAAAGGAATAATCCTCAAGAATAAAACTAACCCCAAACCAGAAACGTCCCCATCCTCCCTCACCACCCGCATCCTGATGGAATTTAAAAAGGGGCAGAGACACCTAAAAATCTATGGGAGGTGTTAAAATGGTCAAGATTTTGATAAAAGTCAGACAGTGCTCAAGGCCAGGGAGAGATAGCTTGAATTTAAAATCAATGGAATTCATGATTCAACTTTGCAAATAAATAGAAATAACTTCTAAAACCTCCAGGGGACTTAGTAGGACTTTATATCTAGGGAGTGATGTTTCAATCATCAAAGATTTTATTAGATGGGCCTTTTTTTAGAGGCTAGAATAACCTGGTTACAGTTTTATTCTTTTTGTAAGATTGCTGGATATTTTGCTAATGTCCCGGTTCTAATCTCATTAGGAGGGGTCATTTTAAGTCAGGCTAAATTCAATCTAGTTAACTAGAAAATAATTATTCTAGGACCCACACAATTTGGTTAAAAGTAAGCTAAAGCCTCATTAGGCAGTGACGTAAGAGCCTTGCGTGTAATGACCCTTGGCCTGGTCCCCTGACCACTCCTGCTGGATTCTGTACAGTACAGATTTGAGGCAGGAACAGAGTCCTATGAAGAGGTGCTTTTAGCTGAACATTGAGTTGTCAGGTCATCTCCTTCTAGAATATTCTGACTGAAAAGAACATTTCTTTTTGCTAACTCAAGGTCTAGAAGCAGTGACATAACTAAGCTTCATTTGCCCCTCTGTAATATTTTAGAGATTTCTCCATTAATTACAAAATGAATAGCTCTCCGGGCCCTACCCCTGTGAAGCGCATTGTGTGTGTCTGTGTGTGTGGCAGGAGGGGGGGGCACGCGGGCGGGGGGTTCCTCCCCTGAGAGACAGCTGGCAAGACTATCTTGTTGTGACTAATATCTTGCCTGTTTTTTCACTAGCACTTAAATTAGCTCTTAGGACTGAAGCACTTTCTCAACAACCAACATTTTATGTAAACTCAAACTCAGGTAGCGATCTTATGCAAATACAGCACCCAGGAAGGAGTCAGGAACCACTGAAAATTTAAGAAGTTTGGTGCAGGATTCATCTGGCTCTCTGTTCTGAGTTGGACTTTGAGACTCTCGGCTCCTGTGAGAGAACTTTCTGGATTCCCTATAGATTTCAGTCAGTAACAGGGAAGGCATTCACAGCATTTTGTCATTCACATGAGTTCTGTGAATTTTCTTTTTGGCACATACGAAGGCATCCATAGCTTGTTAGCCAACTTCAACAATGGCAGAGACAATATTTATGTATAGATACTGCAGACTCGTGTTTAAACTCACAATACTGATTGCTTTTTTGTAGGTTTGGCTCTGAATTAACCCAGATGTATGACGAATTGGCTGGTGACAGTAAAGACACATGCACAAAACTCACAGCCCCCCCAGTTCTAGGTGTGGTGTTTGTGTCAGAAACCTCATTTTTTTCTTTTATACACAAAGCTATTTTGCAATGCTTTTCTCTTAACACTCAATGATGTTACATTAGGAGCTAGCATGGAAATTAGAAATTACTCTTCTTTTGTGATGGTTGGTTTAGCAGAATGGGCCGACACTGTCTTTATGTTATTCCAGTGCAGACTTGGGGCTGCACAGTACTAAATGTCTGAGGTTCCTTAGGAGAAAGAGGCAGGTGCAAAAAAAAGGCTGTTATAGAATTGACTCCTACAAGGCTCTTGGGAATCCCTGAGCAGGAGGGAGGCAGAACAATGTCCCAGGCTTGGAGTATTTAGAGAAATGTGCCGTGGACGGTATCTCAGTCCCCACAGGTAACTTAGATACCTGTTAGGCTAAGGTAGGTCTTTGTAAAGTTATTGATTCATAAAGGGGGAAAAAAAAACTCGAGGGATACATGCTAAAATATCCTTTGTGCTTATGTTAGTGTTTGGGGTAATATTTTTTTTCCTTTTATGTATATTCTAAATGCTCGGTGACATTTTACATTATAAGAGCAATAAAACACAGTTTTAAAAATATCTGCTTTGGGCAGTGTGAGAAATAGGCACATTTTCCCCCAAACCCTAATGACACTCAGCTGTGATGTGCCCTGGGGTTTCCTTGCACAGGGCAGCCCTTGCTCCTAACCGGGATCAGTGCAAGTAGGCTGTGTTTGTGGCTTCTTTCTTAGGACAAGGTGTCTCAGCTGGAGATCGAACTAGAAGAAGAAAGAAACAACTCGGATTTGCTGTCTGAGAGGATTACTCGGAGCAGGGAACAGGTACAGTACTGTCTGGGGTGGTGAGTAAATTGTCCTGGCTGAGAAAGGAAATGTGAGAGGTCCAACCTGAGGATTCACTTGGAGCAGGGAAGAAAGTTCATGCCTTATGGAAATGTTGGGAGACCACGTAGTCTTCACCGTAGTAAGCTGCTAGGAGGGAGGCATAACATGTAACATCCGGCATAAAGTGGGAGTTTCCAGAGTAGTTATAGATAAAGTCTATTAGCCATAATAGGCAAGGTACGTTCAGAGCTGAGGCTCTAAGAATCATTAGTTCAGCAAGCAATTGTGTGAAATTTGGTAGCCAGCAGTATGTTAGTGCAATGGAAAGTGATATGATGCAGTGTTTTACTTTAAGGACTTTACAAGCTAATTAGCAATATATAAACCTATGAGGCGTTCACAATACAATAACAGTACCTTCCAAGTTAATGCTTTTTGCAGCTTTAAAAGGAGTTTCACTTACGTTTCACCCTTATGGTAGCACTGGGGAGCAGCCAGAAACAGTTCTCACTGTCCGGACACTGTAGATAGTAGAACTAATGTCCTAAACTACACTTAGTATAAATCCCCAGATTTTTAGATTTCATTTCCATTTTTTAATCAAGGAAAAGTTCAGAGTGGTTAAGTCACATCCTGAGCATGGGGTGTCACACACTAGAAATTGATGAACTGTTAACTGGTTGCCATGTCTCCACTGTACGCCCAAACCATTTGAGAGAGAAAAATATGGAAATATTACAGAGCAAGGATTCAGAACACTCAGTGGCAGTTTTGAAGAGACCTTATAATCATTGATCTCAGCCTTTCATTTACATGATACCTGTGGATACCTATAGGAACCTCTGATGAGATATACTTTCAGTGACAACTTAGTTGTACACCTAGCTCCTGAAAATAGTGCTGGAGAAACTGTACATAGGCATTTAGAAAACTCTTCACCTCTTGATTTGCTTTGGGCACTTTCTTATTTAAACATTGCAAACAAAACCTAAAAACCTTGCATGATGCTAAGAAAAATTTAGGAAATTATTTGTGTAAAGGATTGATGTAAAAAATATGAAATACAGATTAATTTGGGCAAAATCTTCCTTATGCAAAGGACCACTTTCCTCTGGTCACTCTTCCACTTTTTCATATTCACCACCTTCTCCCATCTCGGGGTGACCAAGAACTGGAGGTTCCAGTGATCAGAGACAGTGCCATTCTGAGCTGGTAGCCCCTACTCAAAGTTGAAGGGGAGTCATGGCTTCTTTTCCTTCTGCCATTGTTTCCCTGTTGACGGGTTCTTTGCAAACAAGATGGGCATGCTACTTTACTCCTGAGAGTGAAGGAAGTTCGAACTGGAGGAGGCTCCATCTACCATCCCCACTGAACTTGGGTTCTGTGCAGCATGTTTCAATGCTCTGCTAGTAGCATTTCCCTGGAGGGTGGCAGTCCATCTGACCTGAACTTCAGAAGTTTAGAGAAAGAACTTCATGAAACCAGAAGTCCAGATGGAGAGCCCAACCTTGACCTTTGAGCCTTAACAGGTACTTACTTAAGCCTGCATTTTATAAATTCTCTCACCTGTGTGAAAGCTGTTTTGTTACCAGTTCCTGCTGGCTAAGTACACATTACCACAGGGCATTTGGGGATCTGCTAAGCATTCATGATGAGAGAAGTGGCCGTGAATTAGTTTTGCTAATGCTTCTTGTGACTTATGCAAGGGGGGATGGTGGGAAAGTGTGTCATCCTATCAATAACCAGACACTTAAAGCAGACTTCTGGGCCCATGTGTTACACCCAAAACAAAACACAGACAAACCGAACCAGAAGGTAGTTGCCTCCCTTGGTTTAGTTTGCTTTTGGCCTTTTCTTACTCCTCTCAGCTGAACACTTAGATCATTGGGGGATAGAACTACTCTCCATGAAGTGGTCAAGGCTGAAAATATTTTCACTGAGCTAAGGACTTGCAGTAAGCCCAGGGAGGAAGTTATGGGAACTAACTTGATCTACCAGAAAGAGCACTGGGCTATATTTGTCCAGGAGGTTTCTGAAAGCTTTTTTAAATTCCAACATTGAAATGTTATGAGACGGTTATATCAAATCAAAGGTATCTGAGTCACCTTTTAATTCCCCTGTTGTCTCCCTGTGTCTGAGTTATATGGCAAAAAAGATGAGTTTTACAGTCTCTAGCTTCCTTGCCCTATTAGTTCTGTTTTTTATTTTCTCTCTTCTCACTGCACTCTCTGAGGTAGAGAGGGTAAAGCCTCGAGTCTAAGTGGAGAAATTCACATGTTCAGATTGATGGAAAAATTGCTAAAACAACAGGTAAAACTGCTGAGATAAAGTGATATCTCTTGATTGAATGCTCAGGCCTCTCTTCTAGCTTATGTCACCTCTGGATTTGTGAGGAAGGGTAGAGAAAGGTGTTGACCAAATACCTGGCTCACAGGAAAGCATTTAATTCTCACTCAAAGTCAAGGTCAGCCTGAGACTGATTTCTTGCCTCTTAAAGTAAAAGCTCCCAGGAGAGGGCCCTGGGTGTAGACAGTTGGGTCCTAATTTTGAAGCTGTTTCAATCCACTTATGTTAATTCCTAGGGTCATGTGCCTGCTGTCTTCTTGCCAGAATCAGAACAATGGGAAACTTCCAAACTTAAGACCCCTTCCCCTCAGCTCCCTAAAATGCTGACATGTGATACCTCCTTAGCAGGGGACATCTCCTAAGGAGTAGGAAATGATGTCTTCTCTTATCTCCATACTGGTTTATAGCATTGATCCTGGATACTCAACAAACTGCTATTAGGCACTGAAAAGGGAAGGTAGCAGAAATTTCATTTTTGAGATCTTGCTCTCTTTAAATTCAAAAGCAAAAGGTTACGGCTCTCTACTTAAACTTCGCATTCTTATAAGCTCCTCTTCTGAATCTTTGCTTCTCCCAAACATCTCCCATTCTTTTTCCTAATCTTAGCGATAGGGCTCAGATGAAAAAGTTAGGAAAACAACAACAAAAAAGGTTATCTAGTGATTTTAGCAATTGGCCAGCCCCTTTCACAAATCTTGGATCTGTCAAGGACCTCTGCGTTCATCTCCTCAGACTTGTACGGTGGAGGAGAGACCTGAGGACCTGAGCCACCGTGATTCAGCCGCGTCACATAGCTGGTTAGTTGCAGGGCTGGCTGTAGGTCTCTTGACTCCCAAGGTTCCCCCTAGCAGTGCCTGTAAAATGTGATGGGCACCTACTGTGTACATAGCATTGCGGTAAGGCTGCAAAATTATCTAAAGTGGGCCCTGTCCTTGAGGCACTGTGGTTTGTTCAAAGAGACGGGGTATGCCTGAAAAATGGATGGCTAACAAGAAAAAGGAGCAGACACCAAATGAAAGTGGATTGAGGCAGCTAATGAGCACAAAACCACAGCCGGGTGCTGTGGAAGAGTTCTTAGAGGAAGGTGGACCTGGAGCTAGCTTTGAAGGAAGGGTAAGATTTAGACAAACCAATAGGAGTGGGAACAGAATCCTGGATAGAATGACTGGTGTGAATCAGGACTGGGAGGCAGGATTTATACAGTATTTTGAGGATCAATGGATGGACTACTGTGGCTTGATCAGGTTTCCGGTTTCCATAAAGGAATAACAGGAGAGGCAGGTTGAGGGTTTTGAATGGACTCTATCCTGATGGCAATGGGGAGCCATAGAAGGTTATTAAACAGAACAGTGAAGCAGACACAGTGGTCTGCAAGATTAACATGGCCGGGGGTGGGTGCGGGGAGAAGGAGACACCTGAAGGGAAGCCTCAGCTGGGCTGTTCTGAGGGAGAGGACAGGAAAGGCAGCATGAGATCATTCTGTTCATGTTCTTTTTTTTTCCTCTTGTATAGATCTGATGCTCAATAAATGCTGGCCATGTTATTTGTGAGTTCCCAGCCTTCCTGAGGCCTTTGTTTCCCATACATGCTCAGGATATTATTTTTCAGACTGATAGATTCAGGGAATCCTAATACAGAGACAAATTTTTCAAACTTTTTGGATGCTTGGAATTTGTTTTCAAATCTGGCTAATATGATGGAAAAAGGATGGATTCGTATTTGATAAAATGATGCCTTCTTTTACAAAACAAAGGTGAGGAGTATTTGTTTTCTCACCCAAATATAATTTCACCTTATGGAGAGGGTTTCTGGTTGACTTTAAATTGCAGGAAAAGTCCGTTAAATAGTGGATATTTATTGGCATTTGGAATGTTTAAATCCAGAGAATCATTTTTTTCTTTCCTTTCTCCAAAGCTATGTTTTCATTTATGACTATTGCCACCTTACTGAGGATTCCCTAGGTGCTGGGTGCTGTGCCCCTGCCTTAGGCTTTCAAAGGTTTGAGAGGCTAAGCGGAGGCCAAGAGTAACACAGCTTGCAACAGATGGAGCCACGATTTGATTGTGAAGCCTACTGCCTCCCACCTAGTCTCACCATCAGACTGTAAAAGTAAAGACCCACCCCCAATACATTTGGGGCCACTATTTCCAAATTAAAAATAATGCTATGATGTCTCTCAATACCGATGAGGATTTACGTTCACCTAATTCTCTCCTGACTCTCCTCATGAGTCCAGGCTTTAAATAGCAAAAGAGTGGCCCAGATTGGTGTGTTTCAAATGGTTTTGATGTTCTGGTTCCTTGGGCACTGCCATGTCGTGGCTGGTGAGTGAGTACAAACAGTTAACAGTAGAGCTAGGCCTATAAAGAGAGGCGTTCTCTTGGCCATGGAGGCAAAGGTGACCCAGCCCAGTGGAAAGACAATTCACCAACCCAGGTAGCTGGTGGTTGGGATGAAAAATACCAACTTTAGAGTTTCGGGTGGCTTCATGGTCTTTCCAGGGGCCAATGGAGGCTGCTCTATTGCCTTGACAATTGAAGGATAAATCCCAGTTGCTAAAGTCTTGGGCTTCTGTAGTCACTTTAAGGAATTGCTCCCCAGTGGCCAGCTCACACTAGCTCCTTAGTCTGCACCAGGGAGATGCACCCACCAGGATGCTTGGGAAATGAGGTTCCTTGTAGTCAGTGAGTGAAAGATCAAAATGAGATTTCTTTCTTCCTTGCCTTCTTTCCTTCCTCCCTTCCTTCCATATACCCTTCCTTCCTCTCTTCCTACCTCCCTCTTTCCCTCTCTCCCTCCCTCCCTTCCTTCCTTAAATGATACTAGTCTCAGAACTGCCTTCTGTTATATTGGTTGTTCAAAAACCCAATGTGTACAGTTAGTTAATAATGATTTTCTTTTCTCATGACTGAGTATCATTTTTAATACCAGCCAGGAGTGTATGCTCACTAATCCCTTTACAGCCCAATGGTAAACACAGGTGATGGGGTTAAATATTGTTATTAGCAATCATAAATATCTCTGGCTTTTCATTAACCCAGAAGGCAGCTGCTTCTAATCCTGAGAGTTGGCTTGGGTCATAAAACCCATTGGAATCTGATACTGTTATTTCTGATCAGAATGCTCAGTGTTTAGCATTCTTTCAGTCCAGCTGTGATAAACTGTTGCCTTCAGCTCCCAGTTCTGTTTTTAATTCAACTGGAAAGTTTTTATTTGGTCTATTTAATATAGCTGAAGGGTAAGCAGCACGTAAAGTACTAAGCTTGTATAAGAAATGTTTTGCCAGCCTCAGATTTACTTCCCTGGTCAAAGGAGGAGGCTGGCCAAGCCGGAGGCTTTTTTTTTTTTTTTTTTTTCTTGCCAGTGTGGGTTCAGGATAAGAAGGATCTGATCTGGAATATTCTCAAGTCATTGGACCAGTCCTAGGGACCACTATATTGAGCACAGCTAAAATACTCCTGGTTTACAGTAAAGCCCATTCTTGGCAGCAGTCTCTGTAAAACCATGTGATACTCCTTACACAAGGCTCCATGTGGCAGATTTATTTTATAATATATTGTCAGGCTGTCCCTATTGAAGAATTAAAGGAAGCCTATCATGTTTGCCAAAAACCTTGGTTTCCAAAAGACTCAAGAAAAATTGACTGCCTGGTCACAGTAACTGTTAGGTTTTATGGTTACACATGCGTTCCTTCCTGTACTTCACTCTGATTTATTTTATACTTCCATTTTAATAGCCATCTTTAAGGGGACATATTTATTGTTTGTTTTATTTTGTTTTGCTTTGTTTTGTTTTTTTTCCTTTGGAAAGTCACCATTTGCCCGGGGCTGTCCAGGGAGGGCTTGAACCTGCAGAGGCCTCCTGAATGCTGCTTCCTGCCCCTGGGAGGAGGCCCATTTCCTGGTGGGGTCCAGATTTTCCAGTCAAGGGCAATGAGTGAGCAAGACTTTGGCCAGTGGCTGCTTCTTTTAAGTGGCAGAATTTGTCTTAAGTCCCAGCCTGGGCCCAGTGCTGCATGCTGTTTGGTGAGCCTCGAATCCCTCCCTCCACTGTAGATACATCTTCCTTTTGGGCTCCGAGGTCCTTGCCAGAACTACCCCTGCTTGTAGGATTGCCCATCGTTGAGAGCTCTGGCCCTACAGGTTTGCTGAGAGGAGAAAAGGAACATATGGTTTTCAGCCAGAAAGCCTGGGATAGAATCCCAAAGCTGCTTCCGCTGGTCCTGATCCTTCCACTTAGAAAGTGGGAGTGCTCGCATCTGCCTCAGAGAGTGCCTGGAGGATTAATGGGCTCCTACATGGACACTCACAGTTGCTCAGGGTCTGTCGCCAGGGGCTCGTGATTCTTGGTACTTCCCTCGGTCCTTGGGTCCTCAGGCTGGAGCACAGCTGCAGAAGTCACCACCTGATCCCCTAAAAGCAGATGCTATACAGCTGCAAGGAGACCCTTGCCTCTGCTCTGCTGACCTTTTATTGTCTTTTGGTGTTTTTGGCCTCACATCCTGCAGCAACTAAATTTCTAAATTTCTTTCTCTACAAGCCTCCAGTTCTTCCTTATCCCTTTACTTTTGGGAAAATAGTTCTCTTTCTTGCTCCCTCCCTCCCTCTCTCTCTCCCTCCCTCCCTCACCCCCAAGCTACAGGAGACTGCCTCCCCCAGGCCCTGCTCTTTCCTAGGCTCAGAGAAAGAGGTTCTCTCCCACTCTCATGCTGACCCCAGTGCAGGGCCTGGATTCCATCCCTCCCTCGCTGGATGGTCATCCTTCCTGTGACACTCCCTTCTCATCACAGTCCGTCCCTGTAACTTTTCCTTCCTCCATGAGTCTCACCTTCGCTGCTAACAGGTGCAGGGCATCTCTCCTGTCAACCCCTCTGTGACATCCCTGGCCCTCCAGTTGTAGCTGTCATCTCATCACCACTGGAGTGCTGGAGAAGAGGCATCTCCCTCGCCTCCCTTATACCCAGAATTTTCCTAGTCTCTGTAGTTTTGTTCCCTCTCTGTTGAACCTTCCAGAGTGAACTTCTTGTCCAGCCCAAGTGCTTTTGGGACAGGTCAGTGTCCCGGTTTTCTTTGTGCCTCTCCTAACAGGGTGGAGGTGGGAAGGGCTCCCCAGGGCACCGTTCTAGATCCCCCTCATTCTTCATGCATTTCTCCTTGGTGAGCTCATCTGTCCCCAGGCTTCACCTGACATCTCCCAAACTCCCCACTTGTTTCTGCATTCCCTCCTGGACCCTAGGGGTAGATGGGGATAGTAACAGTACCTACCTTATCAGATGGTGGTAAAGATTACAGGAGTTAACACTATAAAACTGCTTAAGACTTTAGTGAGTGCAGTACAGGTGTTCCTATTGTCCTAATATTATAATGGGCCCCGAGTGACTGCTCCCTGTCTGCCTCTCCACCTTATCTCTTAACCTGTTCCCCACACCCCGCACATGCCAACTTAGTCTTTAATTCTTCAGCGCTCGCTTCCTCTTTCTACCTTCTGCTCTCTCTCTCACTGGTGGTTCCCTGGTTTAGAAGGCTGCAGTTCCTCTCCTGCCCTGTTCTCTATCCTGCCTGACACTGACCTCTCAGGTCCCAGCCTAAGGTCCCTTTCTCTGGAGAATTTTTCTGACCTTTTAAGTCTGGGCCGTGAGCCCTGCTGTGCACTCTGCCCCAGCACACTGTCCTTCCCCATTGTAGTAACACTGACCACATGCACAGGACTTGTTCGATTGTCCCTCACAAGGGTGGGTGCTTTGTTGGTCTTTTTGTCACAGACAAAAAGAAAGAATGTGCTTTCACTGTCATAGGCCAGCTCCAAGGGCCCTCACAGGCTGTCTCATTCAAGCTCCTTGTTTTAGAAATGAGAAGTCATCCTTCCTGAGTTGAGGTGACCAAGGTTACCTGCAAGTGTACACAGAACCAGGAAGGGATACTGGGCCGCTGCTGCTTGTCTGTGTAATTACTTCCCATCGCGGTGAAAGTTTAACCGTGTCCTCAGTGAAGTCCCGGCCTCGTCCCAGGGGGCATGCACAGAACACTTTCCCCCGGGAGGCATGTCACGCTCCCGTGGCAGAGGCATGCTGACGCCCTCCACGCGTGGTGTCATCTGCTGTTCACAGCCACGCTCAGAGTGGGCTGTGAGCCCGCATTCATTACCCGTAGAGTAGAGTTGTTCTTGTGTCCTCTTAGCAGCATGTGATTCCCGAGGGCTTGGGGCCGGGCGGAGTGAGGGCTGGCTACGGGCGAGGTTTTACATGCCGTGCCTGCTGACCCTTTGCATGGCTGGCATTTTTCCCCTGGTGCACACAAGGATACCCTAGGGAGATCAACTGCCTCCCTGGGTCTTGGTTTTTATGTGACAGCTGTATTTGAACCCTAGGTCTGTTTGAAGTCTTTTCCCTGAGTTGGTCTAGAGAGCGCAGGTGGCGTGGGCAGTGAGCAGTGGGTTCAGCCTTGGTTCTAGTCCTGCTCCCTTTAGTTCCGTGTATAACTGTCCTGGGTCTCAGTGTCCTCTGCTGTACAATTCTAAACCCCCATGTTTAAGAAGCCTGCCAGGCAGAAATGCAAAAATGTGAGCATTATTACTTGGACCATGTAGGTACCTGCTCCTATAGGCAGAGTCCCAGCTTCCCACTGTGATATCTGAGGCCTCCTTGTCCAAGCCCTGCCCATTGTGTCTCATTCCTTACCACTCCCTGTCATCCACTCTGGGCCAGCCACACCATACCACTTGTCATTCCCTACACGCACTGTGGTTGGGACAGTGGGAAATGGGAGCAGATGCAAGCCTAACCCAGCATGGTGGTGTCTCCTCTTATTATTTCTGGGACTCCCAGATCTTGCTGTCATGGCAGGGAAGGGGTGAGCTTATCTTTTACTCACGAGGGTGCTTATACATGTGGTGAAAATCGAGTGAATTCCAGGCCAGTTGAGGCTGTTACATAGGTTCCCCAGCCTCCAGGGACTCCTGTATTTTACACCTCTTACCCAGGTTGGACCATCCTGAAGAAGGAAGGGGTGATTTTATTTTCCTGGCTCACCTTAGTCCTCCTGTCTCCTCAGAACAGTCTTGAGAACAGGGTCTGGGGCCTCACCTCTGATGCTTATTACTTCACTGTGGCCGAAAATCCACTGGGGATGGAGAATGGAGGTGCTGAAGGACAGGCGACTGACTTTCTTTCCAGATGCTGCTCAACTAGGCTCATTTCCTCTTAATATAGAAGAAATCCTCAGTAACATTTAGCCTTTGCCAGGTCACCTGGAGCTGCCCAGTGTTCTTGCTGATTTCTCTTTCTGACATAAGAAGGGAGAAATGAAGCCATGCCTAAGATATGCTAACTGTGGAAGCCCTTTCTGTAGTTTGAACTTGTGATGCAGCAGTCAGGAGCTCAGGGGAATACTAGCTTCCTTCATTACTAGTTGTGTAGATCAGGGGTCCCCAACCCCTGGGTCCTGAACCAGTACCGATTCGTGGCCTGTTAGGAACCAGGTCCCACAGCAGGAGGTGAGTGGCAGGTGAATGAGCAAAGCTTTATCTGTATTTGCAGCCACTCCCCAGCACTAGCATCACCACCTCAACTCCACCTCAGATCGTCAGGCATTAGATTCTCATAGGAGCACCAGCCCCTGGTGCTGAAAAGATTGGGGACCACTGGTGTAGATCTCAGGCGAGTTGGGTGACTGACCCATCCTGGTTTTCCTGAGACTTTCCCAGTTTTAGCATTGAAAGTCCCTTGTCCTGAGCACCTCCTTGGTCCTGAGCAGCCGAGATGGTTGGTCACCATACAACTTGACTGATTCCTCCAAGTTCTGATGTCCTCAGTGGAGACAGTATGACATACTTCTCAGTGTTGTTCTGGATGTAATAGTTTATTTAATACATGTGGAGGACCAAGCAGGTGTATCAGTTTTTAGAGCTGCTGTAACAAAGTACCACAAACTGGGTGGCCTAGACCAACATAAGTTTGTTATCTCAGTTTTGGAGGCCAAAGTCAAAGTGTAATAGGGCTTTATTTCCTCTGGGCCAGTCGGAGAATCCTTCCTTGTTTCTTCCTAGCTTCTGGCAACTTTTGGCATTCCTTGATTGTAGATGCCTCACTGCAAACCTGTCTTTACATGGCATTCTCCCTGTGTCTCTGTCTTCGCAAGGCTGGCATCTTCCTTCTGTGCTTGTCTGTCTCTACATTCAAACTCCCCCTCTTTATAAGGACCCTGGTTATATTGGATTAGGGCCCCCCTCATTTTCACTTGATTACTTCTGTGAAGACCTCGTTTCCAAATAAGGTCAGATCCGAGGCACTGTGGGTGGTGGGGGCGGGGAGAGGCAGAGGGTTAGAGTTTTAGTATGTCTTTTTGGAGATAACACAATTCAACTCACAAGAGCAGGGTTAGCTGTGACTACTGTTGTTACTTTTATCATTACCTTTGCAATAATCAAGAAACCAAGAATATGTAAGAAACAGTGCCTGCACCCAAGAGGAGAGAAGGCAGCAGGCCGCCATCATGAAGGGTAGCTGACCTGGTTGTCGGAATTCAGTATCCGGAACCAGTTCAGCACAAAAGACCTAGGAACAAGCTCTCTGACCCCTAGGCTTTGCTTTTTTTGGTGTAGATGGAGCAGATGAGGAATGAGCTACTTCAGGAGAGAGCTATGAGGCAAGACTTGGAGTGTGACAAGATTTCCCTGGAAAGACAGGTGAGGGCAGCTGGCCCCATGAGCCCCTACTCCTTCTCCTCCTTCCTGTGGCTTGGAACTAGAAACCCTCGGTGCCTCCTTCCTGTAGCACTCCAGGAACTCTGGGGTGTACCTCGCCCAAGAGAGGAATTTCTAAGACCTTTCCCAGAGAAAAATTTCACAATAATATTAGATATGCCTGAAAGTTTAACAGCTGGGGGGAGGTGGAATTGTAAGGCTTATCTTCTAGATAACCTTCTAAGGAGGGCTAAATTCTAATGTAAAGGGAATAATAAAGAACCAGTGTCACCAAACACATGAGTTGCTAATAACGCTTACTTGAATCATTATTTCTTGTACATGCCATCCATGTAAATTCTTCACTAATATGACATGTGATATTGATAAAAGAGCCTATTTCTCCTGCTAATAGGTTTATGAAAGGCCAAGGCCATTTGATATTCAAGAGTCCTAGGCCATAGCAAAAATTTCAGTTAGGCTCACAAGGGAATGTCATAGAATCTGTTCTTTGGCCTCCCAGGGGCTGGGGTGCAAGGCCTTCCCCTGGCAACATCCCTGGCTTCCCTGGACCCTCTGGGGCCACCTGTCTTGGTGTGGAAAGCAGGCTTATCACAGCCACTGACCAAACACTGGCTCTATCTGTACTCTGCTTTGCACAGAGAGTATGGAAGACACAGCCCTTCACAATCTCCCTGTCTTATTCCAGAACAAGGACTTAAAAAGCCGGATTATCCACTTGGAAGGTTCCTACAGGTCCAGCAAAGAGGGGTTGGTGGTGCAGCTGGAGGCCAGGATTGTGGAGCTGGAGGACCGTCTGGAGAGCGAGGAGAGGTGAGCCTGGCTCAGCTCTGGTGCAAAGGCCTGGTGGGCAGTGACAGTCACATTACAGAGTGTTTTGCTCTTACATTTGTATCTCTTCCCATCTTCATAAGCCTTCATGTGAGGAAGGCAGAGCAAGTATAGCCTTGTTGTTATTTCCATTTTGCATATGAAAAAACTCAGACCCATCCAAGTAAGTTCTTGAGGAAGGTAGTATGGCTGAATATAGGTATGGCTGGATTAAACTTAAGACTTCTGCTCTTAGTTCATACCTTTCCCACTGTCCTTGCTGCTCTTTTCCACATCCCCTCAGTAGGACAGGCTGCTTCATAAGCTACTGAGTTTGAGCTGTAGAGAGGTGAGGGGGCTGACTCTGCCCTGGGGGCCAAGTATATCACTCTGCTGGCCATTTTGTCAGAGCTGGGTGGGTCTCACCCATAGTGAGAGGAAGGGACATGGGATTAGATGACAACACTCCTTCCAACACCGCGATTCTCTGCCGCTGGCTCTCAAACAGCAGCCCAAGAGCAGCACCCAGTTGAACTAGACCAGCCTCAGTTCTTAGTCGTGGTCCCTCTCCTTTCTTGAAGAGGTGTGGGTGTGTGTACGTGTGCATACATTTCACACTGTTATCAGTAGTACTTTTGGGGGCTGGGCTGGAGCAGCCTGGAGTAGACCCCACATGTTAATAATCTGGCTATCGGTGACCCTCTGACCTAAGAAGTAAAGCTCAGGATAGGAATAACTCAGGGGCAAGTCTAGTTCCAGCTCAGCCTCTCACTGGCTCTGCAACCCTGGGCAAGTCACTCCCCTTCTGAGCCCCTGTTTCCTCATCTGCCCAATGAGTGGCCCTTTCCTTGTGTACACTTGTGTGTCTCTCTGACCGTAAGCTTTGAGTGGACCAGGCAGCCCTGCGCCGGGCCTCCTGTGGGACTGGGTTGAGGGTCCTCCTTCTGCTTCCCAAACCCTTCCAGGGACCGGGCCAGCCTCCAGCTTAGCAACCGACGGCTGGAACGGAAAGTAAAGGAGCTGGTGATGCAAGTGGATGATGAGCACCTGTCGCTGACTGATCAGAAAGACCAGGTGAGAGACCCTTTACAAGTTCATTCTCAGATGAGATTATATGTCCCAGGTTGGGGAAGCAAGAGGCTGGCGAGGCCTCCGCAGGCAGGTGATGGACTCGTGGTAGACTGACTCCTGTCTTTCCACTTTACCCAGTTATGTCATAGAATGGGGCCTATTTAGGCTGCGTTAGTAGGGGATTTCAGCAAACTTCGAACTCTGAATTTGGCTTATGAAAAGTAGACTTGTCTGTCAGAGTCTTATTTCCATTTTCCCATGAGACTGGCTGCTCCCCTCTGCATGTCCTGGTTGCCTGGAAAGAAGGTGGCTGGACCGCTGGCCTGTCCACATGGATGCGCTTCTCCATCCCAGCTGGGCTGGGTCATCGGCCAGCACTAACCTGCCCTCTCTCCCAATGCAGCTGAGCCTGCGCTTGAAAGCAATGAAGCGACAGGTGGAAGAGGCTGAGGAGGAAATCGACAGACTAGAAAGTTCTAAAAAGAAGCTGCAGAGGGAGCTGGAGGATCAGATGGATGTGAACGAGCAGCTGCAGGGTCAGCTCCACGCCATGAAGAAGGACTTAAGGTGGGCAAGCGTGGGGACACACAGCAGCCCTCTCCCTCTGGCACTTGAGGAGAGCTTGTTGCTTTCAGGCCATCCTCAGTCCTGTTGTCTCAAGCCAGTTTCTTGCTGTCGCCTTTTGGGGATCGTCCCATCCTAGAGATGAGAGTGGCTGTGTCCACTTTAGTCACCCCACATGCTCAGTAGGATTTCACATGTGTCATTCTCATACCAATGCCCCAGGGTTAACGAGGCAAATATTATCCCTGTTGTCCCCAGGGAAACTGAGACTCAGAGCAGGTAAGACCAGCTCACACCACCATGGAGAGGGAGGCTCCTGGATCAGCCCTTAGGACTCCTGCTTCTATGTGACTTAGGGAGAAATAAGATAAAGTTTTGGTTCATATCCTCAAGAGAACTAGGATATTCCTAGTTTCAGGAAAGAGCTGCTTCCAAAGCTTACCCACCATGGTCCTTAGGGACAGCAGCTTTCCCTGCCCCGGGATCACTGTCGAGAATGTTGGGGTGAGGAGGTGGGTTAGGTTCATGCTCATCCATGGAGCTGAGCCTTTCTTGCAGGCTGACTATGCTGGCAGCATAGCTAGTTCTTTCATAAATGGGCAGAAAACTCCAGCCTGTTGAGAAGCCTCTGCGCTGGGCCTGTCTATCAAGAGCCTGGTCCCAAAGCTGGCATTAGGATGCAACATTTAAGGGGGCACCAAAACTCTCAGTGATCAAAATAGATAATATTTAATGCAGAATTTTAAAAAATTAATGCAGAAAATCCACGGTGAACAAGCTATCAAAATTTTAAATTAAGACCTCAGCCATAATAGCATCCTGATGAACCGTACTGGAGCTTGAGGCAAAAGGAAAAATCAGTACTATTGATCTTGTCCCAGCCCAGACCAGCCCACCCTGCTGAGACAGGCCTTGGTGCTGAGAGGTGGGCGTTTGCTCCCTGTTGCTCCAGGGACTGGCAGGTGCAGACCAGTTACGTTCACATGCTTCCATGCCATTCAGTGGAGGGACAGGAACCTGAGACCCTTCCTTCATCTCCAGATCAGAGGTGAGTCCCAGTCCAGGGCCAGGAATCATGCTCATGTTGTTTCCGCAGGTTGAAGAAGCTGCCCAGCAAAGTGCTCGATGACATGGATGACGACGATGACCTCAGCACTGATGGGGGGAGCCTCTACGAGGCGCCGCTGAGCTACACCTTCCCCAAGGACGCCACCAGCCAGATCTGAGTCCACTTCCAGGGCTGTGGAGGTGGCCTATCGTTCCTCACTGGGACCCTCAGCCACCCACAGCAGGAGGCAGGAAAGGCGGTGCCCTCCTGGAGCCAAGACCCATCACTGCCTCTTCACATAACCAGACGATTCCCCACACTTCGTTCCTACTCAGATCTCTGAGTGGGGGCGCAGGTCTTGTGTCTTAGACAGGGAGCTATTACAGTTTAAATGTTGAGATGCCTGAGGCCTAGAAGCCACTGCCCATTAGGATGTTTTGGAAAATGTAATTTGACAGCTTAAAGTCCCTTCTGCACAGCTGTCTGCCAGACCATTTGCATTGCTGCTCCTGTGCCCTCCACCTTCCCCATGTCAGGAAAATGGTCCAAAATTCTAGTTACTATTTAATAGCCACTGTGCAGGGATGGGGGTAAATGATGTACATGCTGTACATATTTTAAACCAAACCTTGTCCTGACTGCTGCTGTTCCATTTTGGAATGTTACAGAGGCTTCCTAAGGTGGCTTGTTTGTCAAGTTCACACAGCTATAAAGAGTATTATTTTTTAAAATATGATGCTACTAGATTTTAAGTATTAAGGAGCAGAAGCAAGAGAGGGAAGGTAGAATAAAGACCACTTTGGACATCAGAGTTGGAAAAAAGGAATCGCGGTGACAAAGGACAGTTAACCCTGAGAAGAGAAATTCAGGTGGTCTGGTAAGCAGCTTGCTTACCACAGAGGAAGAGTCAGAACGTCACTTGTATCTGTGGCCTTGGTTGCTTATTTTATCTAGAATTTTGTTATAATTTGTGAACCATGCTGAAGTCAATTCTCAGTCACCAACTGCAATTTATTTTACATGGGGGTGGGGGTGGGGAGACTTGTAAGTAGGTTTTTGACAAATGCTGTGGTTTCTAAAAGGATGGGCTCCTATAAACCATTTCTTATTGGTCCTTTCCTTCCTCCTCCCACAGCAGGGCTCTGACCTGGGCTCTTCTGGCCCCTGGATGGAGTAGTTGCTGGGTTGGAAATAATAGGGTATAGGGACAAGGCTCATGGACTTAGGGATGAGGATGAGGCAGGTAGTATCTAGTAAGGTCATAAGGAAAGGAAGAAGGGAGAGGAAATAAGCAGGTGTGTGTGGGGGTGTAAGTAGGAAGGAAGAGGAGAAGTTCTTAAAAGCTGGGGGGTTCATTATAGACAAGAGGCCAACTGAGCAGGATCTCAGGTTTATGTCAGGAAACGGATGCTAAAAACAGGAGTCAAACAGAGATGTGTCTGCAAACTGGAAGGCTCCTTCCAACTTCCTGGGACAGTGGGTCATCGGCAGCACCAGGCAAGAAGTAACTGGGATTGGGTGAGGCCTGAGGCAAGGCCACATTGCAGGGACAGAATGACTGGGAGCATGGCATTGGGAGGATGTGGGGTATCCCAGCACTTCCTTGTGGCCTCCCTGAGGTCACCTCCCACGGTGACAGTGTCCAGACATGCCCAGAGGCCAGGTCCACAGCTGGATTCCCATAGGTCAGGGCCAAGGAGAGAACCCTGTGAGTTGTGAATATGTGTGGGGCAGAGATGACAGTGTTAAGCTGCTTCTGCAGTGTCCCCAAGCATCCTAAAAGATGGGAGGCTGGTAGACCTGAGAACTCCATGACAATTGCCATGGGAGAGCAGGGAATCTCAGTGCCCTACTTGCTCCAGGTCACAGAGCACACAAAACAGGATTCAGAGTGATCAGCCTGGTTTAGAGGCAGGCATCTTGCCACCACCTCCTGCCCCCAGCCCCTGGTGAGGCCCTGGAACAGGAGAGCCAAGCCCTTTTAAACCTCGGCTGGGTGGAGTGGTTCTTGCCTCTGCTTACTTATTTGGGATGTGAAGAGATTCTCCCCTTAGGCCATTCATTCATTTTGCAAATATTTTTGGGCATCTCTATGTGTTAGGCACGGTCCTTGGCAGTGGGAATAGAGCATTGAATAAAGTGGATCAAAATCCCTCCCCTCCTGGAGCACAGTCAGGAGAAAGTGGGTGATGGACAACAGCCATAAAAATGGACACAGAGGCTGAGCCCCTCTGTCCTCTTGGGGATGCAGCATGCCTGTGGTTGGTTGACCGGCTCACTGGAACTCCCAGGGCTTCTTTGACCCTCAATATGTTCTTGATTTCCATGCTGCTTCCATCATCATTAGTTATTTGCCAAGAAGCCTGACTAGTTAAGCCTCAGCCCACTCATAACTACAGCTGGGGGATGAAAAAGGTATGAGGCCCAAGAACTTGGGGAATGAGTGAGTATCTGTCTTGGTTTGTGAAAAAGTCCTGAACCACAAGTTTCTTATGGTTCCCTGAGACCGGCTGCAAGAAGCAAAGGTGCCCATGAAAAAGAGCACAGAGATCACCATTCAGAAGACTTGTATCTTTACCCTAAAAAATGAGCCATTTTAATTGTTAAAATGTGCCACCCTACATGGTATTGGAGCTGGCAGTGAGCTGGATGCATGCTGTGTAGATTTGGCATGGGAAGAACACTAGACCGGGGGTTAAAAGAGGTATTTTCAAGTCCTGATTCATCTTACCCCAATGACCTTGTTGGGTCACATACTGTCAGAGCCACACATTGCCCAGAATAAGTGATGACTAGAGCCCAAGGTCTTTTCCAGCTCTGACATGCTCTCATTCTTTGATTTTATTATATACACATTTTTTTTCTGTTGCTTTAATAACTAACCCTACTCAAGAATATTTTCTTTAGCTAGCTTGAAAAAAAATATTTAATAAACAAGTATGTGGCCAAATGCAATGCTGAGGAGACAATCATCATATATCTTTATAAATTTTTTTTTTTGCCAGTAGGCTTATTCTATTGGATTTCTACTTTTGGGTATGGTTTGATTGCTTTGGTTTGTCATGGGGAAGAGACATTCTTATGCAGCTACCTCCATGTAAATGAACTCCTGGATAAAGCAAGATTGCCTTTCAATAAATAGCGTCAGCCAACGGGAATCTCGACTCCTCCATTATTTTGACTCCCTTGTTCTCTCCAGAGCTTGGCTCCATGTCTGCCAAGAAACAGCCAAGGTGAATGGCTGGAAGCTACCTGAGGAAGTGGAACTTGGTGGCATCCCAGGCCTGGGACCAGTTTCTGAAATAGAAGAGTGGGGTGCAGGTCAATGACGAGCACTGAGAGAATTGGTGTACCTGGACGGTTGTGATGTTCTGAGAAGCCAACCTGCCCATTCCCAGAAAGTGGTAAAGGGGAAGTGTGTTGATAATTGAGAATAAACAGCACCCCCTGTGTATTCCTTATTCTTAAACTAAAATGAGTCCTCTCATAATCCAGTTTGCACATAATTTCTTTTAACCTACAGCAGGCTGACAGCAGGTACCGGGGGCTCCTTAGTGTAAGAAAGAACGTTACCTCTCCACAGGAGAGACCTGCAGTGCTCATTGTCTGTGCTCAGACCTCGTCTTCTGGAGGTAGACTCCTCCAGGGCCCTCCAAGACCGATGAGTGCTCTGGTCGAGGTCAGCTGATGGGAGCAGGTGGAGGCTAGGCATTTCTCAGCTGCCACTGCTCACTATCACCTCAATGCCCCCGGTCGTGTGAGCATCCTTCTCCCACAGAGGTTCCTTCTCCCTCTGCCCTGTGGAAGGAATGTGGCTCAGGTCCTTCCATGCCTGCCACTCCTTCCTCCACATTCGTAGCATTCCTACTTTGAACTTAAGAATAGTTACAGTGAACCTTTCTTTGTTGGAGACGGTCATTACCCAGAAAGTTTTGTGTTCTAAGTTTTCAAGTGATAGGGAAAAATGACTCGACAGCAAGTTCCTATCAAGGGCTTAATAGCCCAAATCCAAAGCAAGATTTGAGTGTGTGCCCCACGCTGGGTTTATCAAGGCTAGTACATGTGCAGTGCAGTTCCAAAAGTCATTCAACAATAGTACCTATTCTGAGATTTGCAAGTCCCACCAAGCAGAATCTCACTCCATATCACAACAGATTGTCAACAACTCCTCGGGGATAGGAACGTGACTCCAGAAGTTTTCTGGGTAAACAGAATTAAACAAGAAAGACAGAAACTTCAGCAGGTAGGGAATCTTAGGCTTGGGGAAACTGGGTATCTTATCACAGGTCACATCTGGAACAGGTAGCCTGACCATGAGTAGAAACTACCACTGTGGGCCAGGTGCTGCGGCAGATAGAAGGCTTAAGCCACAATCTAGGACTTTGAAGAGCTTACAGTGTAATTACAAAAATGGTAATTATTAAACTAAGTGGAAATGATATATAAATATTAAGTCCTTCACATATTATGGCATACCAAATTTGTCTATTTTTCTTTGTGCTTGGCCAGCTCACTGTCTATAGTCAGTACTGCCAGTTTTTCCTGAGACCATAGACGATCCAATAGCTAACAGGTGTGGAGTACTCACCTGCCACACATCATGCATTGTTCTAACATGTTGACTCATTTGATCTCTCTGACCACCCCCCAAGCAGGTACTGTTGTGATAAGTGAGGCAGACCTGGCAGAGGGAGAACTAACCTGCCCAAGGGCACATGGTGGGGGGTGGGGGAGCCAGGATTGGAGCCTAGGTCTGATTTTGGGGGTTACACTCTGTAGCAGGAAGCTCTGCTGCCTCTCACACTCACCTCCGTGGGGGGACGAAGGTCTTTCATTGGATCCTGTGTTAGGGACTCCTGAGGCCTCCTGATCCTCTTTCAGATTTCACTTGTAATTGTGGGTTTCTGTGCGACTCAACAGCCTGCTGCCTGCCTCCACTCTGAGCACCTCCGTCAAAGATAGATGGAACTCAGAGTTAACTTGCGAAGCCACAGACTTCATGGATGTGGCTATCACAGATTTTTAGCTGCTCTTCTAACCTACCCGTTTTTGGTGCCATTGGCTGCTCTGATGTTTGGATCTCTCATTTTATCTTTGATGCTCTGCTTGGTGCTGTGCTAACCTGACTTGTCTGGGCCTGAGCTGGTTGGGATGGCTGCTCTGGATGGTCATTGGGTCTCCCCACTGTCTCCCAGTATGGAAGGTGGTCTTTGGGCAACATTAGCAAGCCCCTGAGTTGGGTGGTTCTCAGGGAACATTTACCTTTCTACCCCCCAGACTGCTTTATGATGAGAACCTTCTTCTCGAACAGTATATGGCAATAATAATCTTCACTGTGTAGTGCACTTTTTATATTAGCCTTACATTCAAAACTGCACTTGCAACCTGAAATCAGCAGAGTGTCCTCATGGAACACTGTCAACTAGAGTCACTAATGAAACCTCGCACCCTAGAGGAGCTCACGGAAGAACATGGGGTTGTCAGGCTGGAGTCTGGAAACCCTGGGCTTGGCCGTGGTGGGCTGCCTTCCCAGGCAGGCAGCAGAGTCTCTGCTAAGCTTGGAGGAGTGGCCCCAGTGGAAGTGGGCTCTGGGTCCCTGTGAGTGAGCAGGGGGCCCCGTGTCCAGAGGGGGAGAAAGTCTGGGCACAGCCAGTTTCAGGACTTAGAGACGTGTGCAAAAGCTCACATTGAAGGAAAGGGATCCCTCCACCCCAGCCATTCCTAGGAGGAGTAGAGCTCCTGCTGTGAAGCCAGGCTTCTGGCCTCGTTGACTTGGTGTGGGAGCTGGGAGTGGGGATTGTGTGTGTGGATTGGGGAGGTGATGAGCACCTGCCTCCCCATCCACCCAACAGACAGAGTGCATCCCTTCTGAACCCCACCCAGGGGCTCTACAGAGACAAATCAGTGTTGCCCCGTGGATGGATCCGGTGGTCTTTTGAGGCAGGGGGAATGATTCTTTTTTAGCATCTAAAAATCCCTTAACAGGGTAGCAGCTGCAATTGGGCAAACTCCTGTGGGCCAGGAATCTTTGTGCTTCATCTGATTTAATCTGCACCCTGTGAGTTGGGTGGTGGTAGGGGAACATGTGTGGAAAGAGACATAACTTGTCCAAAGCCACCAACCAGTAAGTTGTGGGGCTGGAGTGAAGTCCTGGACTGCCGTTCTTACCAACTTGGAGTTTCCCTGTACCTTGGCCATTCTCCCTGCTGCTCCTCCAAAGTAGTCACTGCTGACCCCCCTAGCTGAGGACATTAGGCACAAAGGCTGGGTGGTTTGTCTGAGTCACAACACCTGACCTCTGGATCACAAGTTTGCATGTGGAGCGTGAGGTGTGCATGAAAGGAAGGCAGATGGCCTGGCCTGCCTGCTCCTCTCCGCAAGCCCCCTCCTGCCAGTCTGCCTAACCTTGTTCCCACTGCCTCTGGGCCTTCTGGCCCTTCTGGCCCTTCGAAGACAGGGTTGTTTTCCAGGAAAGGGCTTGTAGATTAAGATAAAGCAGGCGTCTCCGGTTAAATGCCCCCTTCATTTTCTCAGTTCCATCTCTGGGCTGAGGCTGCCTGGCCTTTCATTGGGTGCCTGTGCTCCCTGGCCCATCACTGGCAATAGGCACAGGGCTCCCTGCAGAGCTTGGAAAGAAAAATGGGACCCAAAAAAGATGGCGACAAGCTCCCTCTGGGGCTCCTAGCTCCTCCAGGACACAGTCCATTGTCTCTGTCCACCCTCCTGGGGGAGACTTCTCCTGGCATTTAGATAATGAAGGACTACAAAACAAAACTGACCTCCACTCAACCTATCCGCAGCCTCCTTGTCTGGCCTAGCTATAATCCAGATCTCTGGCCCTCCTGCGTGGTGGTTATTTCTGATTCACACATGGCTTCCTAAACCAGCTTCGTTTTCTGAAAAGTATAACTCACTTGACTACTCCTCCCCTTTATGGCAATTTAAAGAATTTTCTCTGTGGGTTTCATTGCTGCTGGATTCTAAAATCAAGCTCTAAAATGCTTGTGGGCTTACAAAAATCATGTGGCCTCCCAAG
>CM053509.1:43173129-43462868 GCA_028627145.1 Eidolon dupreanum | reverse complement strand
TTTACATACCAAGCACTGGAGGTTGTAATAAGGAAACAGAGAACAGAAATAATTTTTGGAACTTAAATGTTTGAGAGCAGAAAGAAAATGAAGGAGTTAAAAAATGAAGTTAAAGAAATTGCACAGAGAGTAGAACAGTAATATAAATTAGATGGAAAATAGGAGAGAAAACAAAAAAATTATGGATCTACTTAGGCGGTCTAATACCCAAACAATAGGAGTTCCATAGAGAATATGGAGGGGAGAAAAGTATCAAAGACATAATTCAGGAAATTTCCTTATATATGAAGGAAATGAATGTATAGATGGAAAAGGTCTACAAAGTGCCAAGTATGTTACATGACTATAGATCCACAAGAAGGCATGTGATTGTGAAATTTCAGCCCATGAAGGGTAATGAGAAGACCCTAAAAGCTTCTGGGGGCGGGGAGAAGAGGATATCAGAGTCAGAATGGTATCAGACTTTTCCAAAAAAAGTAATACTCGATGCTAGGAAACCTTCAAAATGCTGAGAGAGAATAAATTTTTTTATACCTAGAATTCTATACACATTCAAATCATCAATCAAAACAGTTTCAGAAATGCAAGTTTCGAAAACTGTAATTCCTGTTTACCGTTGGGTGTGTTCCTCCAAAATTAGGGGGTTATCTAAGAAAGAGGAAGACATAAGATAAAGGAAGCAGGTGATCCATCTTGAGGTATACCCTACGAATCCCCAGGATGATGGTAAGGGAAGCCTCAGGGTAGCACTGTGGGGCCAGCCTGGAGAAGAACCAATCCACCCTGGAGCAGGAATTTGGAGGGCTCTGCCAGAAAGTGGGATGGGGGCTGTTTGCAGAAAAAGATGCCATTTATACAGGACAAAATGAGTTTTGTCGTACTAGGAGATCGCTACTTTTGAAGGAAAATTAGTGATGAGTTAGTAATAAGTACATAAGAAGTTAAATAAATGAAGAAAAAGTGATAATTGTTAACTCCAGGACAAACAAAAAGTTGCGTAAGAAAGAAAATATTACTATATAGTGTACTTTATGGCTTAATAATCACATGGCAATAGGGTATAAGCATTAAATATTGATTTAACCGAAATTGTGATATAGCTCTGTTTGGAGGATGGAGGAGAAGAAGTGGAGAGGGAGATTTAAGAGGTCAAAACTTCAGTTTCCATGTGGAAAGTTGATAGGCAAGATCTAAAATCTAAGCAAAGTCTAGAAACAGCCATATAAGTGTATTGTTTGAATATACAGTAGTCACCACCACACACACACACCTTATCTCTGGTTTTACCTTCCACAGTGTGTTGTCCTCCATCAACCATGGTCTGAAAATATTACATGGAAAATTCCAGAAATAAATAGTTCATAAGTTTTAAATTGCGTGCTGAGCGTGATGAAATCTCTTGTCGCCTAGCTCTGTCCTGCCTGGGACATGAATCATTCCTTTGTCCAGCATATCCATGCTGTATACATGCCTCTTAGTCACTTGATAGCCATTCTGGTTATCGGACTGGTTGAGAGAGAGAGAGAGAGACAGAGAGAGAGAGAGAGAGAGAGAGAGAGAGAGAGAGAGAGAGAGAGAAGAAACAGAATGAGAGGGAGGGAGGAAGGAAGGGAGGGAGGGAGAGAGGTGACAGTCACATAAATTTATTATAATATATTGTTATAATTGTTCTATTTTGTTATTAGTTATTGTTGTTAATCTTTTATTGTGCCTAATTTATAAGTTAAACTTTATCATAGGTATGTATGTGTGTATAGTACATATATAGAGAGGGTTCAGTACTATCAGTTTAAGGCATTTACTGGGGGTCTTGGAAAGAATTCTATGCAGGTGAGGGGGACTACAGCTTAGAGATAAGGGAAGAAATAGCTAAAGGAGTTAAAAGTGATTATGTCTAGAGAGTGGCAGCTGGGGTGTAGAGAATGGAAGAGAACGCTCATTTTCATTACAAAGCTTGTAGAACCATTGGACTTTTAAAACCATGTATATGTATGACTTTTACTTCTTTCAAATTAAATCAACAGCTACTGTTTACAGAATCAATATTTGAAACTGATTCTGTCTGAAGCTAAACCTCTTTCAGTTATCTCAATTTTGCCTCTCAAAATAAATACTTAATATTTATTTGCCTTTAGATTCTGATATTTTTTAGAGTCTGCTTCATGCAAATGACCCAACAATCTTCACACTCCACGAGGGTATGGTCTGTGCTTATTTCGCTGAACACTGTCTTCCCAGCATCCAGCAGACCACCAGGAGTAAGTAGGCTCTCACAAAACATCTACTTCGCTTTAGATCCATTTTCTAAACCTCTAAATGTGTTGGTTTCGATTCTCGAACATCCCTCTTAAAGGCTGTCTCTGTCCTCCATACATATGTGAGTATCGCAGCAGATGCATGTGCGGAAAGAAATTGAAATTGCAGGATCCCCTAGGGAATCTCAGGATCTGAAGTTTGGGGGCTCACTGTTGATTTCCCCCCGAAAGATGCCATTCTTGGGCTGCCCCTGACTGCACCATGGTGGCTGCAGTTCCAGTTATGAGAGCAATGGCTGGCTGAGTTTTCTCGGAGAGGTCTTGCTGGAGCCAAGCATGGTCCAGAATTTAATGTGACTAGACGTTGTCTTTACTTTAAATGACTGGCCTATGGATCCTTCTTTTTCTGGTCCCCATCCTCCGTTTTCCTTCCATCTTGTTCTTCCTTTCTTCGATGAACATGTATTGAGCATCTATTATTTACTAGGCACAGGTAGGGAGGTCGGTAGGAGAAACCTGAGAAAATAAAAGGTGATTAATACTGTCCTTGCCATTTAGGAGTTCAAACCAAGTAAGGGAGCTGTACGTGCACAGTCAACTTCCCAATTAGAGCAAAGCTGAAGGATCTAAGTAAGAGCTAAACATGGGACAGGTGTGGGAATGCAGAGGAAGGAGCATAGGATACACCCTGGGGACTGGGGACTCTTGGCAGGCAGCTTGGGGCTCACAGCAGAGACAGAGCTCTAGGTGTGAGGGGGACAGGTTAGAGGCCCACAGAACCTCGGGTCCTGGATGGCAGTGCAGAGGACATAGCAGGAGCATAGAACCCAAAGCTTCCCGCAGACCATCCAGAGGGGGCTCACGTGTCCTTTTCTGCCCTTCTCCCTGAAATGGGCTTGGAATGAGACTTCACAAAATCTCAGAAATGCTGAGGGGATGTAGGGAGAATCTGGACTGACCCCGCTGCTGTCTAGAGAGGAACCACAGCAAAGGCTTCAGGTTCCCAGAGCCTGTGGCTCTGGGGTCTGTGAGCAAAGCTGGGTTGTTAGCTGCAAGCACCCCAAAGCCATTGGGATTACCATAAGTGACAAGGAGAACTTGTTCTGGGGTCAGAGCGGTGTCTTACAGGGGCCTGAAGGCAAGGAACGTGAGCCAGGGACTGGGACTCCATGGGGAACCTAGACAGTTCTTTCTTTCCACTGCTTCTCTGTGGTTCCCTTTGCCTGAGTCTGCTTTGTTTTGCTAATTCTCAGTCCTCAGAGTAGAAGATACCCACAGAGTTTGTACCTGAATGGAGCAGCTAGAAAGACTCTTGGGAAGGCCTGAGATAAACCCAAATGGAGAGCCAAGTTCTGGAAAGTCAGAAGTGTGGTCCCTGTGGGAAACTCATGCTCTTTTTGGAGCTCAAAGTGGGTCATCTAGTGAATGGAGTTCAGGTCCCTTGGCGCTGGCTTCCCTGAACAGCTTTGCCTTGTGCTGTGATGTCCCCACTGACCCCAGGCTGCAACAGGCAGCCACACCTTGGATCTTTAAGGGGATCTTCAGAGAAGTTATTTACTTGTGTTGGAACAAACACAGGACTTGTGTAGCCACAGAGGTGGTACTGACTTAGGGTCTGAGAATGGTGTCCCAATTCTGACTCCTTTTATTAGCTGGGCTATTGAGCACTTGAGGTGTAGCCAGTCCGGTTGCAATGGGTTGTGAGTGTAAAATACACACTGGATTTGGAATACTTAACACCCTTAAACATAAAATATCTCATTACTATTTCACTATTATTAACAGTAACATTAATATTAATATTATTGACAGTAACATTAATATTAATATTTTGAATATTTTGGCTTAAATAAAATATTTTTAGAATTAATTTTATCTGTTTCTTTTTACTTTTTAAAAATGTTGCTCTTAGAAAATTAAAAATTCCAAAAATGACTCTCATTATATTTTGATTGGACGCTGCCAATCTAGACTTTAGGCCTCATACGTTGCCTTTATTGAAAAGAACAAAATCACACAGACTTGACACTACTCTAGAAAGTTGGGGAGAGGAGTTAATGCAATCTCAATGCCTTAGCCTTCATTTAGTAAATTAATTAAGCACCTTGTCCTCCAGAGTCCCAAACCCTGGCCCAATCCACAGCTGCCCTAACCCTTGGCACTACCTGCAACGAGCCAGCCCTAACCCGAGGAGACAGAGTGAGGACCATACTTCTGACTTCGGGCCCATGCTTCCTCAGGGGACCTGCAGGCTATCCCACTACTCTGGACAGCTTGACAGAAATACATCCTACAGCTTCCCAAGTACAGCTGCCTTGGCTGACGAGATTAGTTTCTTGACTTGGGATTTCTAAGCAACCCAGCCAGGCAAGGTGGGTGGTCTCAGTTGATCAGAGGCTCTAATTCACAGTTATAAATCTATCTGATTAGTGAAAATGTTGAAAACAATTTAATTATTCCTTAATATGTAATGGGTGATGGAAAGTTTGGGAACCACTGATGGAAATAATTGCAGTCTTCAAGGTTCTAGTTCTTGCATGCTTTGTCTCCACATTTGGTTGGAAAGTGACAGAATTCCCTTTAACATTCCCCCAGGAATATATTCTTGGCATGTACATCCCTCAAAAATTCATAGCATTTTGAATTTTGGAAGCATTAAGTTATTTTACCATCTGGGACAATGAGCAACTGTCATCACAGTCAAAGCCCCATAGCCAACCCCATGCTCTTTGTTTAGCCCACTTACTTCACACCTTGGAATGTACCAAGCTGTAAACTATCTCATCTCCAAAAACAAAGTCAGAGTCATAACCACGAATTCCTTAGTTTATGCTACAGCTCTGCACACCACTGTCACACTCACAGAACCTGTTCTTCACCCTCATCGAGACCCCAGGTGCCTGGCCCCTCCCGTTATGCTCACATTCCACTCTCCTTGACCTTCACCTGCATCTCCAGCCCTCACCCTCAGGGAAGGCAGCTTTGAACAGAAGTTAAGGGTATGTGCTCAGGTGCAGGCTGCTTGGGCTGTGTCCTCACACCTTCCTTACAACCTATAAGACTGAGGGCAAGTTACTTAATCTTTGCGGAAGATTTTACAATTTCCTTAATTGTAAACTGGGGTTTAGGAGAGCACCTACCACACTGGAAAGGATGTGATATGTAATTATGTATATGTATATATGCACATACTGAGATAATGTGGCTAGAGCTTTCAATGGTGCCTAGTTCACAGACGCTCTCAGCAATGGTTAACTATTGTTAGTTATTATTGGCTCTGTCTTTTTTACCTGCTCATTGGGGATGCTCAGAGAAAGCTTAAGAATCAGACTGCTTGTCCCTGCTACAGTCACCACCGTACTTCCCATCTGGACCATTCCATGGCTTAGCCATCTCTGTGTGTGTGTTTGTGCACGCGTGCATGTGCGTATGTGCGTCTAAAAGTTTTATCTACAAATACGTGTGTCAGTGTGTCTTTTTTTTGGTAACAGTTTTATTGAGATATAATTTATATACCATTCAATTCACCCATTTAAAGTGTGAAAATCTATAGTTTTTAGTGTATTCACAGAGTGCCACAACCATCAGCACAACCAGTTTTAAAACATTTTCCTGACCCTCAAAAGAAACCCGACACCTTTTGCAGTCAGTCTCCATTTTTCTCCAAGCTTCTCCAGCCCCAGGCAACCACAAATCTACTTTTTTTCTCTTTAGGTCTTCCTGTTCTAGACATTTCATGTAAATGAGATCATATGATAGGTGGTCTTTCCTGACTATTTCTTTTCCACTTAACATATTTTCAAGGTTTGTTCATGTTGTAGCACATATCAGCACTTTATTTCTTTTTGTAGCTAAATATTCCATTGTATGAACATACCACATTTTGTTTGTTCACTTATCATTGGTAGACATTTGGGTCGTTTTCACTTTTCATCTAGCATTCGTGTACAGATTTGTGAATGGTCATATGTTTTAATTTCTCTTAAGTATATAACTAGGAGTGGAATTGCTTGATCTTATGTTAGGGCTGTGTTTAACCTTTTGAGAAATTGCCAAACTATTTTCCAAAGTGGTTGCACCTTTTTACATTCCCACCAGCAATGTAGGAGGGTTCCATTATCTCCATCTCCTTGCCAACGCATGTTACTCTGTATCTTTTGATTATAGCCACTCTGTATACCTGAAGTGCTATCTTATTATGGTTTTGATTTATAGTTCTCAGATGGCTAATGATGTTGAGTAGCCTGGCAATTGTTTCATCCATCATTTGCATATTTTCTCTTGGAATCATGTTGTGGGTATTCCAACATTTTCCGAACCTCGCAAGGTCCCAATTTCTCTAATTTCCAGAGCTTCCATCTCTTACTATTCTGAAACACTTCCATGCACTCATTCATCCTCTGACAAATATTTGTTGGGTCTCATTTGTGTGGTATGTGCTGATGGCTGGGGACATACAACTGAATAAGCCATGCACTTTGCCTTTATCCCTCATTTGTTCATATGTGGTGGCCCATGTGATGCAAAGGTGATAAATGCATTGTCCTAAAATCTAAACTGAGGAGGGAGGAAATGCCTGGCATTTATGTGTCCAGTCGCTGTTCACAATCTGATGGAGACATGTCATTGTAGAACTCTTCTGCTTAATGTGCTTTAGTGGCATTTTAAAATTTGGGATAAAATTTAATGGCAAAATTTATGGCAACCAATGTTCTGTGTGTATATTAGTGTTAAGCCAGCCCTGCCACCTTCCCTGTTATTCTCCCTGCCTCACATCTTCTGCTACCATCTTATGCTCCAAATGAATAATTTTTTCATGTAGTCTTTTTCCTGTTCTCCACTGTCCCTCCTAGCCTGCAAGCTTCTCCAGGGCAGGGGATGATTCTCACACACTCTTGCATTTCCTACAGCCCTAGGACAATACTTGACACGTTGAAAGTACTACCATATAATGTACTTGATACATTTACATTTACTATTGAACTAGTAAATGAATAGGTGGAAAAATAAGTGAATGGATAAAGGTATATAGTTCTGCCTTGCAGTACAATTTATTTTAGTTTTCAGTTGGCTGACGCTGGGTTCTATTCTGATCCCCATTTCAAACTGGCCTGAACTATATATATGCTAGGCCAGCTGAACTGAGGAGCCTTTATTTTGATCAAGTATTTGTAACAAATAGTGCTGCTCTATGGAATTATAACTCCTGGCATGTTCAGATTTGTTTGTATCCTGTAGGGTTTTAAGCAAAATGGAATAAAGTAACATAATATAAAATAAAGTACTCACAATCCACATAGAAACATGTTGAACAGAGTCATGTTAGAGGAGGCTGTGTTGAAATCTGCAAGAAAACCTGGAGAGTTAGAAGTGTCCAATCATGGCGTATCTTCCCCCTTTAACCCTCACATAGGTAGGACAAAGGTCTCTCTCTTCCCGGACAGAAAAATATTTCTCTCCTGGATGCTTTTGTTGAGGGAGGGGATGGAAAGGGTGGAAGTGGGCTTCCAGTCGGGTATCCGGCCCAGCCTGGCCCCGTGGGAGACAGGATGCAGGCGAGCCAGGCTCTGCAGCCCCTTCTGCTCAGGGCGTTTCCTATGGTCAGAGGTATATGTGGTGGCCCATGTGATGCAACAGTGATAAATGCATTGTCCTAAAATCTAAACTGAGGAGGGAGGAAATGCCTGGCATTTATAAGATACGTCTGTCTGCTTATTTGCTGAGAATGTTGTCTGGGGAAGATAATAGAGTCAAGATAGTGTTTCCATAGATCTTTGTGAATATAACATCCTGATGAAGGGCTAAGACATGATGACATCTGAAACAGGACACAGGTCTCACGGTGGGGGAGATAAGGGATGATGAGGGAGGAGCTGAGCAGAGGCACTGTGGGGGAATACCGCCCACAGCCCTCTCACTTCTCCAGCTGCAGCAAGGGGTGGATGCTAATGGCTTTCCAGAATGCCCTCAACTGGAGGGAGGCGCCTTTCCCAATATTAGGCCCCCTTCCCAGGGGCAGCTGAGTGCAAAAGCTCAGTCTCTTGCCTCAGTCGAGCACAGCTCTTGAAGGGCCATCCAGCTCCAGGGCACCCCATGGGACCAGCTGAGTCCTCTAGTGTGACTGTATCTCAGATCAGCCCTTCATCTATCCTGTTCCACTTACTCCAAGACCCTTTTGCACACAAGCTGACTTCAGAGTGTTTATCTCAGGGAACTCAAGATACATAGATGCATGGAGGTAAAATGTATACAGCATGTTCCAGAAAGTGAAAATAGTTCAAGGCTACCAACCTGTATAGTTGGGGGAGGTGGGGGAAGGAACGAAGAGCATACTGTATGGCAGCTCCTTCTCAACCCTCAGAGAAGGACCTGTATCTAGTTTTCTGCAGCCTACAACTGCCCGGTGCCATAGAGGCCTGAGCTATTCTAAGAGAACACTGCTTATGATTTTGAGAAATGGCAGTTTATAACCTGAATAAATAACAACAAAGAAATGTTTGGGAGTCATTTTGTTTATCGAAGCTTTTGGAATGTCACAGATAAAAATCAGCCTTAGGTGCACCCAGTCCAAAGGTCCCCAGTTATCATGTGGAAGTATGAAGCCCCAGAGAGGTGACAATGCAGATAGTGTCAGAGCCATCATCAGAACCTAGGTTTTCTGGTCTCTAGTCTTTTGGCCTTTCCACCACTCCTCGGCAGGTCTATCCTTCATACCTAGTAAGAACTTAAACATAAGCCCTTGAAGGTTCACTCATCTTTGTGTTCTGACAGTGACTTGTCCACAGAATGCAAAATGCCCTTGAAGAAGACTTCCACCAAGATTCCCCCAAGGACTATGGCAGTTCCCCACAAGGCCCTACAGAATGAGCCTGCTTTGCCGGTTCCAGGCACATAAAAGCTCAGTGTTGTCCCAGAACCTTCTGCACTTTCCTACTTTCTATCAGATCAAATCCAGCTACTTTTCCTTCAACCATGCTCAAGGTAAATGTGGAGGCCATAGAAATCACGTGCTGCTCTACCTGTTTGCACACCTGTTTAGCGATTGGTGTCGGCTCTGCCTATGGGGTCAGTGGCTTCTCTTCACCACACTCCTTGGGTGAGTTCGGCTCCTCCCTTCTCTACAAAACGTCTAGAACTGAGACTTTGTCTTTCCATCTGGCTTTGCGGCTCGACAATTATTAACCCACATAATCAGACTCGGTGTGAACTTCTCTTTCCAGATTAGGCATGTTCCTAAGCTGCCTTAGAACAGTGTCTCCCCAGCTGGGATCTGTGTTTTGTTAGCCTCCTATGGGCTAGATGTATTAGCCGTTCCATGGGCTGGGGAGGGTCCTGTGGTCAGTTAAGTTAGAGCAACCCTGCATAGTTATTTGTCTTTAGAAGATGCTCCATCAATATTAGAGCTCTAAGTCCTATCCTATCTTAAACCTGCCTACTTTTGTTTAACAGTTTTTCTCAATTTTATTTGACTACTGAAACTTTTTTTTCATGGAACACCTCTTAATCTCCTTGAAGGGACTTAACCTCACCTCCTTCTGAGCCTAGTTTCTTTCCTCTGTCCTAGTTCTTACAACTGGGTTTTTGGTCTGGGTCACTGTACTGGAGTCATTGTTCTGTGTATCCCCAGTGTCCCTTCTGCATACATGAATCTGGCCTTTTTTCTGTGGCTTTGCTAGTTTTTTGCTGTTTGTTAGTCCTAGTTTGCCCAGAACTGATTGATGGGTTTTTCTGAGATGCGGGACTTCCAGTACTAAAGCTGAGAAAATCCCAGGCAAACTGGGACATGTTGGTCATCTATCCTGAGCCCTGCTTCATGCCGGCAGTCCTGCAGCTCCCTGGCAGTCATTCTGGTGCTTCCCAGGCCTCTCCTGGGATTCTCTGTTGCTGGGCTCAGCCTGCCTGGTAGAATGCACAGCTATTTCACCTTCAACTCTCTGCTCCAGATTAATGGTCTGGGCTGTGGTCACAAATTGCTTAAATGCCCACCCCTTCTCCTACCTTTCAGCTAAACTCAGTCTCCTCGTGGTCTCCCACAGTTGGGGCAGACCCTGATGTTCCCTTGCTGACCCTCTGAGCAGAGCCTGACCCCATCCCATCCCATGCCCTGAGTGGATTCAAGTAACCAGAGCACCAGGGTATCCTTATCCACTCTGCTCTGACAGACATAAGGAGAGCTGGCTCTCAAGAAAGATTATGGTGATGGGACCTTGGCTGAGAGGAAGCTGATGGTCAGGGGCTGTCTGATACATTTGTGTGGAAGGCAGAGAAAGGCCACATGTCCAGGGAACAGTCTCTGAGCTACTCCCATAACTTCTGCCTGATTGTAGGCAGGGCCACACCAGTCAAGACGGGTGTGTGTGAATTAGAAACAACAACCTTTCCTGTAGTGGACACAGACCCTTGCTGGGGCACAGCTTGTCAAAGGGATCACTAGCCCTTCCAGCCTGAAGCCCTGGTGCTGTAGACAGAGGCCCTGCCTGAAGCAACTATTGGCAGGTCAGAAAGAGCCCCGCGGGCAGGATGGGGCCAGGTGGATACATGGGGCAGAATAAACAGAACTTAGAGAAATAATTGTTCATATCCCTAGGTCATGTTTAATAGAGAACTTTATACTTGCCCCAGCAGCTACAATGGAAGCCTGTTTACATGAGTTCATTAGAGGTATAAAGGTAGAAAAATAATGTTAGGGAATATTATTGGTCTTCTTAGAATTAAAAAACATGAATGCTGTTTTATTTTGAAGTTATGTGATCTTCTTCCATTCCATGCTAAGTGCAGATAAGTTCTTTATATTAATCTCTTAATAGAGACTAATCAAAGTAGGAAAAGAATGGCTTTTATTCTTTTCCAAATATCTTATGTTAACACTAGTATGGAACCCTCAATATATTTGCTTTGAAGAAGTTATTCCAAATCTAAAGGAGTGTTCCATCCTCTTTCACATTCGGAATTAGCCAAAAGAATGACCTGACAATTCACGGTTTTCTTTAGAAGATTCCTCACGGTGTACTATAGGCATACTGTTTATATTTTATATATTAATTCAAGCCTCACAATGACCCAAAGAGTTGGGACTCTTATTTCCCATTTTATGGGCAAGAAGGTTGGAAAGTGGAAATGACCAGGATTTCTCAGCTAATATGTGGAAGAGCCCGAATGGAAACTCAGATTAGTTTGTCTCCAAAGCCCACGATTTCTATTAAACAGTGTTCCTCAGACTGACTCTTCTGATATGAAACTTAGCATTTCATAATCCTAGGACCACAGATTCTGGAATTTGAAGGGAATAAATGCATCTATTCTACGCCCCTCCCCCACCTGACACCTGAGGTCTTCAGGTGTCATGTCTTCACCAGTGGTCCCAGACACTGGTCACAGTACAAATGCTGGATGACCCACTAAATCATAATGTCTGTGGGTCAGGGCCCAGAAAAGTATTGTTAGCAAGTCCCTAGGTGGATTTGGTGTGTAGTTTTGTTTAAAGACTACTGATAGAGCCATATTCCAGTGATGGGGGATGCCCTGCCTAACTCTCGAGTTAACCTTGGCCATCATTTCCACCCTTCCCAATCTTTCCTTTATTCCCTCTCCTTGGCTAGCTGTGGCTGTTAAGGTATTCCTTAGATTGCATTGAACTCCATCTCCTTGTAACTTTTATCTACTGGGCCCCACTCAATACTTTAGGTTATACAGAACAAGTCTAACTTCTGACACAGTGACAGTCCTAAGAATTGAAGTGACTTAAAGTGTCCCCCAATCTTTTCTCTCTAGAGACAATATTCCCAGTTATGTACCTGCATCTCTCATTATTTAGAGTCTAGTTCTTATACCATCTGTGTCATGTTCTTCTGGAATCATTTGGGTGGCCTATGTCCTTTTAAATCGTGACATCCAGAACTGAAGTCCGCATTCCAGGCATGGTGGGGCCAGCACCACATTGCAGGGAGCCTTGCCTTTTGGGCTCCAGACCTGCCTTCCTCTGAATGCAACTTGAAATTAGATGCGATGCTCTGGGTCACTGAAGGGTGGGCTTCTGTGGAGCTACTGATCAAGCTGAGTTCCACAGATATCCTTATACATGACGCTGCTGAGTTGGGTCTCCTGTGCCTTCTACTGGTGCCGTTGTTGACTTTGGACCCAAGTTAGAACCATAGACTTATTCCTGAGAGATTCCATCTTGTCAGATTCTGCTCCTTGCTCCAGACTCTTGATTATTTTGAACCCTGACTCTTCTGTCAGTAGATGGAGTGTTTCTTCCTCTGACTCTTTTAGACTGTCAGTATTCACACTATTTCATACCAGATTCTTCAGGCAACACAATGGTTTATAATTATTGTTATTCCAGAAATCTTTACCCTGAGCAGTGATATAATATATAATATCTGTATATGTATCCATATTTTATATAATATGATATCAAGATGTAGTGGACACAGTTGGTGCCCACCCAAATCTTCCTGGTTCTCTTGTACCAGCTCTGTGTTTCTCCGGCTTTTTTGTGATTTGATGATAATAGTCTGTACTTGTGACCTTCAGAAGATTTTCCATGGACATAGATGTTCCTTGCCCCTGTGGAGTGCCACAAGAGCCTGAGAGTGATATACAAGCCCTGCCCTCCACCTCCATCTGAGGGAATGGCTGACTAGTATAGGAGTAAAGGCCCAGCTCCTTTGTCTGGAGGCAGGACTGACTCTGAGGTGCAGTTTACACTCCAGAGCTGCCAATGGGATCAGGCTGGATCTAGAACTTTTCCTAAAATGGTGCCCTTGCTCACTTCTTTCCCTTCCTGGATCTCCTCCACTTCCTTCCTGGTTTCTCCTATAAGCACCTTCTCGATAATCCCCTTCACATGAGATTTTGACTCAGAGTCTGCTTCTGGGAAAAGGTGATGTAATTTGGTAGTCATAGCATGAAAAGATGTATCAGACATTTTACATGAATATATATATATATAAACACACACACATATATATATATATATACACACACACATTTCATAACTTTTTTATGTTTTAAAACCAAAAATATCCCCTTTATAGATTAGCTATTCTGTTTTGGATATAAATTCTAATATAGGCATTACTTATATTTTAGTTGGTCTAAATGGGATTTACTGACCAGTCACCAATTCAGTATCTTTTAGAATGAATCTCCCAAATTACTCAAGGAAGCACATGGGTGACAAAAAGAGGTGTTCTTTGTACTGCACTGCCTAGGAAGGCCCCTAATTCCTTTAACATTTCTCATCTGACTTCTTCCCTACTGTGATTATTATTTTTTTTAATGTTGGGTGGAGCCTGCTTCTGCTTAAAGACAGTCACCAGGATGTCTTCCTGAAAAAATAAGTACGTTAGATTTCCGTCTTTGCACCTGCAAGTTTTCTAGTACAAGCCCACTTAGCTACTCGGAGAAGTCATTCAGATGTCTTCCTCTAGGCGGCCAGGTTTGCATGACAAAGCCCTGGGGCTGAGAAAGGAATCACTTGTCCTTTAAGCCATCCATTTTCTTGATTGATTCTCATTCGCTCAGGATCTCTAGAGGAACTGGTTGACTACTCACTAAGGTGACCTATAATTCACAAAAACCCTCTAACTTTTGATTGGTTACTAAATTCTGTTGATTTTATACCTTTTGCACCTGTCCCTTCTTTTCACCACCATTGACTACTCTAGTTTAGAGACTCTTTATCTCGTATCAATACTATTTCAATAGCTGCCAAAGTACAGTTAACCCTTAAAACAACATGGGTTCGAACTGTTCAGGTCCACTTACACACAGATTTTTTTCAATAAAAACTGTAAGCGTTTTTTTCCCTTACGATTTTTTAAATAACATTTTCTTTTTTCTAGCTTACTTTTATTATGAGAATACAGTATATAATACATATAACACATAAAATATGAGTTAGTTGACTGTTTATGTTATCACTAAGGCTTCCAGTGAACCATTAGTAGTTAAATTTTTAGGAAATCAAAAGTTATATGTGGATTTTCAACTGTGTCTGTGGGTGAGTGAGATTGGCAAGGCCCCCATTGATCAAGAGTCAACTGTAGCCTCTGTCTTCCATTTGTATTTGCCTCTCTGCTAGCTGATCATGTCATTGCCCTGCTTGCAAACCTTCAATAGTTCCCCAACACCTGCAGATCGATTCTCAACTTTATTCAAATCCCTTTGCAATCTAACCCCACCCCACTTTGTCTCTGGCCATTCCGTCTTGCCCTGAAGTTCAGGCTAATTGGCTAACACATGTTTTCCAGACCCTCTGACCTCACTGTTTCCTCTGAGTCCTCAGTCCCAAATGCTCTGAGCTTTCCTTCTCATTCTTTAGGGCCAGTTCCCATGCTGCCTTTCCTGGGAAGACTCTCCTGTTCTCTGCTGCAGCAGGAACTTGGATGTTCTCCTCTGCCCACTGCAGTGCTTTGGACATACCTCAAGTCTGCTCCTATCCTAGTATAGGAGGTGAACTGTCAAGTCCACAGACTCTGGAGCCATCTTACCTGGGGCTGATACTTAGCTCCACCACTTACCAGCATTGATACCATAGGTAAATCACTTCACTTCCTTGGGATGTGTCTTTCTTATCTGCAAAATAGGGGACATAATGGTGCCTTCCTCACTGAGTTGCTGGGAAGATTAAATGAGTTGGTGTATCTTCAGCCTTTTGTACAAAGTAAGGGCTGAATAAGTGTTAGCTATCATTTTACTAAGCATATAGTTTTCTTCCCAAATTGATTGCAAACTCCTAGAAAGTAGGGGCTGTCTAATTCATATCTGTGTCCCTGGTGCCTGGCACATAGTAGGGGCTTGGTACATATTTGTTCAATGTATTGGCTTATTATTACTCTGTCAGTGGTTCATTTGTTCATGGGTTAACTGATGAGACAGGGTTATTTTCAATGAGCTTATATTCCCCAGTGTGGGCCAGCAGCAGGTTCCAGCCCCCATGTCTAGACATGTTTATAAATGCTGTGTATCTGGGTGACTTGGCCAGGGTGTACGATTCCTCTCAGTCTGCTTTCCTTATCTCTAGGTTCTGTTCTCTGCTTCTCTGACACCCTGTGAATATGGAGTGTTTCTTGTTCTACTTTATCCAAAGGAGCTTTGTAATTCAATACCCTTGTCCTTGGGTTGGAAACATGTCCTTTTTTTATTGTGAAAGTTTGGTCTCTGGCATTCAGAATAGGAGAATATGCCAGGACTTTGGGATGTTGTGACACCTGAATGGAAGAAGAAAAAAAGGGAAGCCTCAAAGGTGTAAGAGTGAAGACAGCATGAAATATCAGGAAGCTTGGCATCGCTTGGGCTCACCTACTCTGTGTCCTTATCCAGTGATCAATTCCTGACTGTTTCTGCTAAGAAATAATGATAGTCTGCCACTCAGGACTTTGCTGGATAAAGGGTTCCTTGACAAGCTCTTCAGCTAAAGATGCTGATGGAGAGTTTGGAGAGAGTTCAGCAGAGGACAACAAGAACAATTCCGGAAGCAGAGGCTGGGAGGATATGAGAGAGAATTCCATGAGTGGGCTGGGAGAAGTAGGTGCAATTTAGTAATTAACTTCAAGAAAATGAAGGGTGTTTATACAGACTTCTAGAATTTTCTACAGACCTGTGCTACAGCTGAGAAATTTAAGACAATTCTTAGGAATCTGTGGCTAGTACTGTGGATAGGAAGGGATGGCAGCTAAGACAGTTCTGTCATAGCTCCTGTGCCCTCCAGCCTAAACAGTGGCAATCCTCTGTCACCAATGCTCAGGGAGGGCCTGGGGTAGACTGGAGCAATGTCGAAAGAGAACAGGGTGTCCTTCCACACCAGCACCCTATCCCTGTTCCTCTCACATTTGCCCCCTCTGACTGTAGACCATGGAGGATTTCTGGCTGGGTCAGAAATGCTCAGCCTTTCAAAAAGAATTGATTATTTCTTTTTATCTTCTTCTGCTAGAACTGTTCATAGAAACCTGTGACTATGCCTTTATTTTTTACTTTTTTCCTTTCCTTTCTAGATACACCTTTCCATTGATTTCTCAATCCCTACTTGTCTTCCCATTTTTCTTCCTATTCCTATTTTCCCATTTTCTGGGGGCTCCCCACTCTCCTATCTCTTGCAGTTCTTTATGTGTTGGTCTGGCAGAGAGGGGTGGTGACATAAGCCAAAGGCTGGCATCTACCCAATCCCACCACCTACAGCCCTTAGTGACAGTCAGTCGGGGGGAGCTTTCCTGGGGACCATCGTGGGGATCTGGCCAGCTTGGAGACCCTTGCCTACCCTAGAAGCTGGGTTGAGAAGGATCTTGGTTTCTGTTTTGCTTGACCATGAATGAGTTGAAATATTGCTCTGTAACATCATTTCTTCATTCATTCAACATATACTGTGCCATGCCAATTACTGTTCTGGGTACTGGGCATGCAGAGATGCAAACAAGATCCAGTTTTTACAAAGAGCTCATAAAGCAGATGTGCAGTCTGTTGCTTTATTGAACCATAATACAGTGTGAAACATTATATTAACAGTTTGAAAAAACTTGGGTAGATCGAAGAAAAATAAATCCATGGGCCACACTTCCTCTCAAATGCTGACTCTGACTTGGGTGGTCACTTGGATGGTTGCCATAATATAAATAAACCTTGGTGATGCCAAGTTATTTTGACTCTGTCTGAACAGCAGCCCATTTCCTTTCTCCTCATGGCAATGTAACAAAACAATAATTATTAGCCTTTTTCTACTGAAGTAACTATGCAGATACTTCTAAACCATGTTGGCTTTCAACAAACATTTTTTAACTGCTTTTTACTGAGAGCAGACCCAGATTTTAGTCTTACAAAACTCTCACAAGAGTAGGGGCTGTGTGGAAGTAGATAGACACCTCTCATGAATGACCTCTTTTTAGAAGTGCATGGAAGTGAGTGCATGGAAAGATGCAGTGGGGAGTGCAGTAAAAAGCAGTAGACCTGGAGTTAGACTAGAGGTCTAGTCCCAGCAATTCATCAATTGAGTCAATGGTCCTGGGCCTCAGTTTCCTCATTTGCAAATGGGGTCGATAGCAGTATCCACCTTTTTAGGTAATAGCAAGAATCTGATGATAAAATACATATAAAGCACTTAGAATGCAGGCATAGAGGCAGTGATGATGACAGAGATGGTCAAGTATAGGCTGTGTGACTTTGGGAAAGTCAGTTTTATACTATGGCCTGAGTTTCCTCATCTACAGAAGGAGCAAGTTTCACGGAATCATTTGGAATTCTGTTGAGCAACATTTCTTGAGCGTCTTTCATACCGGTGCCACACTGGGGGTTCAGAATGGCCCAGAAGCTCACAATTGGGGAAGGGGACACACACACACACAAGCATGCACGCACACACAGATGACTCTAACAGAATATACAGTCTTAAAGAGCTGCTAGGTTCATTACTGTGGTTGTGCAGGGCAGGAGGGTCCTGGAGAGCTTGGTGGGAGGCAGCGTTTGATTTGGACTTGGGTGTGTGGGGAGAGATTGTCTTTTCCTGAAGAAAAAAATACACCAAGTTCTTCAAAATCTGCCTTTACACCCTTCTACTGCTTCTTTATCATTAGCCCATTACACTGTGATATTTTCAGTTCCTCAGAAGTATACTATAGTTTCTCATTTGCCTTATGCCTATCCTTACACATGACAGTTCTTTTGACCTGGAACTCCTCCTTCCTCTGCTAGGGATGCAGCCAAGTGGACAAGCAAGGCAGTAGGTCAGACTGTGGAGTCTGTTCTAGCTTTGCCACTTAGCGGTCAGTGGGGACCCTGCTGTGTTACTGCCCAATCTCTTGGCGAGTCAATGACCTCACCTGCAAAATGGGGATACAAGATAATAATAGTGCCTACCTCAAAGGCTGATTGTGAGGATTAAATGAGGTAATACCTGTACAGTGCTTGCCAGCCCAGCCCACAGAAATCACTGAATACTAAATGGGAGCAGTTGCGATGAACACTATGCCTGACTTGCTCCTACTTGCATTTCAGGTCTTAGTTTAGTCATCACTTCCCTCTGGATGGCCTTTTACTGCTCCCATAGGTATCTCCTCTTTTACAGTATTACTAACACCTGTCATCTGTATCCCCACTAGATTGCAAACCCCAAGAGGACAGAGGCCAGTCGATTGTGTTGGTTGCTGGGAGGGACACATGATAGGCACTCAATAAACATTGAATGAGTGACATGGGGTGAGGGTCCCAGTGATCCCTGGGGGTGTGGCAGAGCCTTCTGGGGCAGCCAGGGCACCATGAACGGGCAGGGGGACCCTTACATCGCAGGTTGCGGAGAGAACCTGGACGTCCTGAGAGTCAAGGTTTCCTTTCTGCTCCGGGACAGACCCTGGGAGGACGCATGACACGGTGGGGAGAGGACAGCCCTGAACTTTGGGAGGGTCTCCGCCTTCAGGAGAAAATGCAGCGGGACGGGTCGGGCAAGCGCGCGCTGGGACCCCGCCCCCGCCTCCTCCCCTGACCCGCCCCCGCCTCCTCCCCTGACCCGCCCCGTCCCCTGCCGCTCGGGTCCCCGCCCTCCTTGCTGCAACCGCAGCTGCTACAGGCCCGCGACGCTCCCACGCAGGCGGACTCCGCGCGCTTATTCCGCGGGGAGGAACGCCGCGCCGAGCCTGAGCCTACCGCCGCTGCAGAATGCTGCGCTCCACTTCCACCGTCACCCTGCTCTCGGGCGGCGGCGCCAGGACGCCCGCGGCGCCCAGCAGGAGGGTGAGTAGCTAGGGAAGCGAGCTACGGTTGTCGGGCTTCCCAGTCCTGGCCGCCCAGCTTCCCGATCCTGGCAGGACGGCTGCAGGGGTCTGGGGATGGGGACACGCGCGGGAGCCGGTCCTTGGCCCCGACGCCCCACCTGGGCTCTACTTTCCAGTCGTGTCCCAGCTTGGGCCCTGACCCTTCTTCTCGACGCCCCAGTGGCGCCCCAGGCTCGCATGGTTTAGGGGACTTTCTGGAATTCCCAGAGATTTCCCCTCCTTCCTGACTCATCTGTCAAGCCAAGTTTTTTGGTGGCAACAGTTTAAAAAGCAAGAGAGACATTTCTGCACTGTCCCTTTCTTGAGACTCAAAGGTAATGAACGTCTTTAACACTCAAACTTTCCTCCTTCCAGTGATCTATCTCTTCTATTCGATACATTCAATCTATTCGATCTATTCACTACCGGTGATAGAGTAACACTACTTGCTACTGGAGTGGAATCAGCCAAAGTAGGTTTCACCCGACAAAGTAGAGATCAGCACTGGAACCCAGTTGTGTGTGACTTGGGTTTATGCAAAAACACTTTCTTCTTTTTGATTTAAATATTAGCACAGTGGCTGCAGGGGCAGCCCTGGAGGCCCTGGGCACCATCCAGGTCGCCCTTTGGAAGTGTTGTGTTTCTCTCATCTTTGTTGCATCTTTTCTTCCTTCTCCAGATGCTCTGGGAAGAAAATGTCACTCACGTGCAGTTTGCCTTTTTTCATGTATCTTCCAAGATGAGCGCCTCAGAGCACACATCCAGGGAGGGTCTTGGGTTATGGCTTTTTAGTTCATCCATTCATCATGATATTCAGTCCTTATCAACTGGTGCCACTGTACTGTGGTTGAGACATCTCTAATTGTGTTTCCCCAAGGTTTAGCTAAGTGGGTAGTTAAGTCCAAGTCAAGGACTCCTTTGGTGTTCTAGTCAGTTCTGTAGTCTTGTAGGCATGCATATTTGCTTTTTATGTACCTCAGCCAAGTGACTAGCAGTTGCCTTATATGCTGTCTTTCTTTGGCTCTAGAAGAAAGGCATTGTGTTACTCTTGAGTGTGGGCCAAGTGATGGGTTCTGGGATGTGTGTGTGTGTGTGTGTGTGCATGTGCACATACTCCAGACACTTAGGGTTGTCAGAATTCTGGTTGTTCAGTCATTAGCTTCATAAATCAAGATCTCCAAGTGGATTTCTAACCACAGGCCGGGCCTTACTTCTTTTCTATGGAAATTCTTCTCAGTTGGAACACAATTAGGATTGAGAAAAAATGAAGTCACTGAAAAGCTAGCCCTCAGCCTGGACACTCATGCATGGGACCACACTGCATAAATTACATGAAATTGTTCAAGTCTCTTTCCAGAGATGAGGACTAATTGAGGCAGCTAGAGTGATACTGTGGATGGATACAAATGTGATTAGTATGCTAGATAACCTTTCTGAAAATTTTTTTCTCAAATATTTGTTTTCAAGTGTTTCTTTAGTTGTAAGTGTGTGGGTGTCTGGTACGGTGGACACACTATTGAGAAGGCTTTGCCTTTTGAATAAGACAGCCAAAATAGTTTGGAGCAGAGGGATCAGGACCCTGAATCAAACAATATAGGGCTGTTCTGATACTTATTCTGAGAAGATATCTAAGGGTTCTAGGGTTCCCTTTATGATTTCCAACTCTTGCTCATGACTTGCAGATGTCACAGGTATTGTCTGTGTATATATGTGGGTGTGGAGAGTGCGGTGGGAGGCTGTGATACTTTGATTGATTAACTGATTGGTTAAACAACTTACATAGACCTCCTTCTGTGTGATGCAGGGCTAGGCATTGGGGTCCACTCTACCTGTGGAGGCGGATCTTGTCACAGTTGCTCTCATACAAAGTGATCGTTGTTATAGTGGGGTATAGAGTGTTGACAAAGTCCATTGGAGGCTAAAAAGACAAGTTCTTTCCAAAGCATCTGAAGAAGGCCTCCCTTGGCAGGAGATATTTGGTTTTTCAGGATGAGTAGGAATTTATAGGGCGATTGATGTTATTGGAATACTGAGAGGAAATACCATTCATCTAAATGGAACTCTTGGCATATACTGTATAAAAATGACATACTAGACCTACTGTAGGGCAAAACACTTATTTTTTGAAAAAAGCAAGAACAGAATGTCTTCAAAATAAAATTGAAGACCAAACAAGCGATCATGAAAAGTGTTCCTAAAGTTGAAAGTTTTCCAATGAACTCTGTACTGTCTTTTCTTTCTGATGCTGGACAAATGATGGTCTTGAACAATAACATGTTAGCCATTAAAATAGCATTTCCGTTTCATCCACATTGCTTACCAAATTAGGGGCTGCAGGGGAACCAGGCGGTGCTGATCTAGACATTCAAGTCAACCAGAAATGGTGGTGACAGCTGACACTAAGCAGAGAGTTCTCTGAGTCAGCTGTCAAGGGTGGTATGGCCAGACCAGACTGTTACCAGTTATTCTTCATTCAATGGCTGCCACCTACAATTTAGACTTCCTTCTTATCTGAAATCATCTCTCAAGGGGGAAAAAAACAGGTGGGAGTGTAATTTCTGTCAGCTGATAAACAAAGCTCTAAGAGGCATTTATGGATGCCAACCAACAGAGGCTGTGAAATTAAAAAAAAATCTGCCTTCAAACCAGTTGTGCTCTAAAAATAGTTTTATCTATGGCAACAGCAGGAAGATAAATTGGCTGGAGAATAACCATAGACAGAATGATGACCTTGGAGAATGGGGAAAACATTTTTAAAAATATTGACATTGCTTCATGGTTTTGAAAGGAATTTTGTGAATGCAGTTAATCCTACTGAATGAACCTTGGAAATGAAGGGTCAGTTGTGTGACCAGGCTGTGCACTTTGTGGGGAAGGCACGAGTTGCTTTGTGCGGCCAAATTTTTTTGGTTAAGTGGTCCAGCTAGGATGGCGTGAGACCTGTCAAGGGTTTCCTCCAGCACCATCAGATAGTATCAGTGTCTCCTATTGATAATAAAAGACTGTTTGGCTGGTATTACTGGTGTTGCGGTCCCTGAGTAGCACATAAACAAAACAAAACAAAACTCAGCAAGGCCACAAGGATAGGACTGTTTCCTAGCCTGGTCTTGCCAATATTTCTATTTGTTAAAGGTTCCTCTGTTAAAAATCAGAATGAGCCTGCTGATCATCACTCCCTAGCTAATGCATCACTCCCTAGCTAATGCATCACTCTCCTGGGTCCCATTTCTGTCTTATAGGCTTGAAATAAAGAACTCTCCTTAACTGGATAGTGAATGGATCAGTCAAGTGTTTACCTCACTTCCTTTTCCTTTTCACAGAAACATCTGCATGCATAACTTTCATGTTGTCCTACGGGCTCTGAGGAAGGGACACAGGATGTTGTGAGACCTCACCATCTGGTGGAGGGAAGTTGGCTGCATCATCCACTAGGGAGGGGGTAAGCAGGGGACCTGTTCCTCCTAGAAAACAGGCCGGCCCCTTACCAGAGCCCTCCTGAGCCAGCCCCCGACAGGCCAAATTGTAAGGTTTTAGAACCCTGGCATCCTCAAGGCTTAGCCAAAAAGCCTTTGCCTCTAAAAATTGACAGTTGTATTTCAGAAAAAATGTCCCAGTCTCTCTGTTTTGGTTCACCTATCTCACTATGTCAGATGTAGGATGAACAGACCTGAGTCCTAGGGATCTTAAGGAAAATTGAGATCTGGAGGCTTCCAGTCACTTGTAAACCCCTTATAAGTTAGTCTCAAAAATTGTCTAATTGAGTTCAGGGAGCTGTGGATCCAGGGCTAACTAACTAGAGACCACGTTGAAATGTTTTGATCTAAAATACTTTTGGTGATTACGTACGTTATGGTCTTAGAGCTTCCTGTGGCAATCCCTCTCAGCCTAAAACAGTTTCAGTGTTCCCCAATGCACTGAAGAGTAGCACAGTGGTATTTACCTCTTTTCTCTCTTTAGATGAGTGATATTTCCTAAACGTCAATCACATTGTTGTCTTTTGTTCCTTAAGGCTAGAGTGCTCTTTCCAAAATGCAAAGTTCAGTCACCTGACTCCTGCTTTGAGATCCCCCTCGACACTGCTAGTAGAAAGTATAGACCCCTTAATTTAGCATCCAGGCTCTTCTGATCTTCCTTTGCCTTCTCTATCCCCCATCCCCATGCATACTCTTTCCAGATATTTCAAATTACTTGCCACTCCCCAAGCTTTCCATGCTGTTCCTTGTCCCCTTGCTTTTTTTGTGCCTCTCTTCTGATTAAGGGTCATCTCCTCCAGGAAACCAACCCTGAACTCTCCTCTCCATGTTCCCCTAAGGGCCTGTGCACCCCTTCATTGCTCACATCACATATGGTTACCTACTTGAGAGGGTTTAGGGATCTTCTTTCCCCAGGCCTCATATAATAGATGCTTAAAAAGGGAAATGTTATCAGGGTCCTAAAGGAGCCACACTTAACATTGAATTGGCAAATGGAAAAACAGAAAGAGAAGCTTGGGATAAAGCCAGAGCATCGCCTCTGGCCCACTTGATCAGGAAGCAATGACAATGACAAGTGCTGACCCATGTTAAGGAGTCTGAAAGTTCTGGGAAGGCCTCCAAATATTCTAGTTACCTCCATCCTGTTTCACAGTTAGAGTTTCATTCCTTTGGTTAAGTCAGTGGTTCTCAACCCTGGTTACACATAGAATCACAGAGAAGCTTAAAATATCTATGCCCAGGCCCTATCCCAGACTGTTTAAATGAGAACCTCAGAAAGTAGAGAATAAATAACATCAATATTGTTTAGGAAGCTCCCCAGGTAACTCTAATGTGCAGTCAAGGATTGGAACTCCTTTAAATATTATTCTCTCCTTACAGTGTTTGTGGAACTACAGATACTCCTGGGACAGTATTCTGAAGGTCCTTTGGCCTTGTGGAAGGGCAAGGTTGTTGGAAGGGCAGGATAGGGAAGTCATAACACTCCAAATCACACTGGTATCTCTGTGAATATTTATTTACCTGCATGTTCGCTTTGATCTTGGCATTTGGAGCTCACTGTGTGCCTGGTACAGAAGTGAGCCAACAAGATAGGAAGGAGAGGTCACTGTCTCCCTATTTATGAATTTTGTCTGGAGTCAGCCCTGACACAGGAAAGAAGGGTTCCAGGACACATTATACCTCCTGGAAAAAGTGTCTAAGTATGTAGATCATGGGCTGGCAAACTATTGACCTTAGGCCAAATCCAGCCCTTGGTTGTTTTGTACATTCTGAACCAAGCATGGTTTTTATAGTGTCCTGCAAAACCTAAATATTTACTTTCTGGCCCTTAAAGAAAAAGTTTGCTCCACCCTGATGTAGATAATAATAGGCTTGCAAATTCAGGGCCACAGCAGAACAAAAAGGTCTACTCCAGAGCAGGCATGCCCTGTGTCACACTGCTTGACCTGTGCATTCTAGAAATTTTATGCTTGTGCTGAGCAGAGATTTTGGGGTCTGTCCTCCCAGTCACAGCCACAGAGGACCATACCTTCTCTTGTTAGATGTAGCAGGGCAGGGCCCCATAGTCAGGGTGTGGGCCAGGTCTGAGAAAAAATGTAAATTCTTTGGCTAATTTCTTTAGGGAAATCCATCTTTGTAAATTGATTAGCAACCCTTGTGACTTCCCAGGGTCACCTTCTCCACCCTATTTATTTGAATGGATAATTTTCCCTTGGGTAAGCCCAGGTGCCTGAAACTGAGAAAATGATGGTACGGGAATCTCCAGGGTTCACCTTATATGGAGACCCAGCCTTCTGCTTCCACAAAGGGGTCAGAAATAAGCTCCAGAGGATCTGCTTAGCTACCAGGTGCCCTGACTTGCAGACAAGGGCTGGCTTGTGTATTTTCTTGTTGAGGAAGCTTGAATGCTATCTGCCCCTCCCTTGTTCTCCCTCCCATGAGGGTTGATCTGAAGAAAGAGAAAGACTCTCTGGGGAGTTTCAGGTATATTCTCCTTACTGTGTTTTGGTTCAACCCCAAAAGAAACTCATACTGACATTTACTGAGCCAATGGCTATTATATGTTGATATTATGCTAAACACTGTAAGGGCTACCAATACAGTTAAAGTGCAAAGCTTGCCTGATCTCTCCTGCTATTTTTTCCCTGCTGTTCATGTTGTAGTGCATGGAACATAACAGAAGGTACTCAATAATTGCTATCAAATCACTGAACTCAGATCTGAGTGTCAGTCCTTCCTGCAAAGATGACTCCCATTGTCTTTCTCCAGAAGCCTTGTTTCTCCAGCAGGATTTCGTAGATGGTTAGTTTAGTCTCTGCCTATTTGTCTACTTTCCTGCTCTAGCTTGCCATTTTTGGAACGGGCCAGCTTCTGTGCCTTTGGCCAGCCTGGAATGAACACTTTGCCTGGTAGTTTGTTATTCTAACAATGGATTCTCCAGACCTCACTGACCTGAAAAGTCCTTTCTGTCCCTCTGTACCCAGCTTAAATGCCATCTCTAGGAACCATCCCACCTCCAGTTAAGATGATTGTTCCCATGGTAATAAAGAACACTTACAGAGTACTTATGTTCCAGAAACTGTTCTAAGCCCTTGACATCTATTAGCTAATTTAATCCTCACCACAATCCTGAGAGTGGTGCTGCAGTATTGTTAGCTCTGTTTTACAACTAAGATACCTGAAGCTGAAGACTGAATGGATTTCTAAAGGTTTCATGGCTAGTAGGTATTAGAACCAATATTAGAAAACAGGAAGTGGAGTTTCACCATGCTTACTTACCAATCTACCCTGTCTCTCAGGACCTTGTGTTGGTGATACTAAGTGTTCTGGATTGCCTTGTTTGGCTGTGCCTTTGAATTCTGAGTTCCTTGGAGGCAGGGCTTTTGTTTTTGTTTTTGTTTTTGTTTGTTTGTTTGTTTTTCATCTTGAAAGTATTTTACAGGTGGTGGGTGCTCAGTAGCTGAGCGATGAAATACACTGAGTCCATCTTCCTGCTTTTATCCACTGGAAGGGACCCTTACTTGTAGGGACAGCTGGTGTAATAGCATTGGTATTCAGGGTAAGTAAGATTCAGTTCTCCTCATTGTTCAAGGCTGGGCCAGCCACTGTGGAAACCCCTGGGAATAAAGTACCCTACCTGCCTCTCAGTATCCTACTGCCCAGCCTGGGGTGCTTTGGATATTGCGTATTTGAGTTTCAGGAAACCATGGAGATCAGCATCACCAAATCCTGAGAGAGATTAGAAACACTGCCTTGATTTTACTCAGTGGGGGACTTTCCCATGGGGAGATTCCCGAAAGTGAATGAATAGAGGTAAACTATACCAGGTCCACCTCGTGGGTGCATTCAGGGGTCACTTATCTTAGTGCTTCTGTTAAGGAATTCAGAGTGCCTTCTGGAACACTGGGACGTTCTCTTTGCTGCTCTTGAGGCAGCCCCGTGGGTTTAGGAAGGATTGATATCTCTTTCTTTTTATCTTTCTGATATATTCTCTCCGTCTTTATTAGTGCTATTATTACTACTATGATTATTTTAGTTAAAAAACTTGGAACAGTTGCAAACAACACAGAAATTCCACTTTGTAAAGATCATCACCACCATCACCAGTTGATTGTGTTTCTTTAAAGATTTTTTTTTTCCATAAATCTATGAAAATCCCCCCAAATGGGATTATTCATCACTTTTTTTTTTTTCAACTTTCTTGTTTTTCACATGACAATACATTTGGCCATCTTATTAGGAAGGTGTCTGATCCTGTTCCAAGCTGGGCTTAAATTGCTTCTGTACAGTTAGTTGTCAGTTGGTCATGACTGATTGAAGAATGCTCCCTCGCGTTTCCATTAGCGCACCTCTAATGACAAGGAGAAACGCTTGACACAGGAGTCTGAGTGTAGCCTCAAGCACCTGCTACAACTGCCAGATATGGTTGAGGTCAAATGTTTTATTTTGTAGGTTCATTTTATTTTAATTCATTATCTGTCACCAGATAAAACTGATAGTTTAGGGAAATGCATTCTATTTATCCTGTGGCTTTGTATACCCCAGGGTACACGTGGCCCAGTGGGAGCTATAGGAAGTGTGCTGAGGGATATCTAAGTTCTGGGGGGACAGATGAAGAATGAGCTCAAGCAGGGGAAAGGAATATCTCAATTTGGACCCATGGAAACCCCTCTTGGCCTTGTCTCTGTGTTAGTTTTTTAGTTTTAGTTTTAGCGTTTTTAATTATTGCCATTAGGGATTACGTCTCTAGGGCAATCCACCTACAAAGAGATATCACTGACAGTGCTAGTGCCCACTAGATCCATTGACCAAATTGTTATTTCTGTGGAAAGCAGAGCTGTGAAATCAAGTAGGCCTGTTTTATTTTGGAGTTTGTAAGATGATAATAATATCTAGATAATAATAAAAATACCTAACACTGTTGGAGGCTTACTGTATACAAGACATCTTCCTTTTATCCACATTTTGCCCTTAATATTCCGAAAGCTTAAATAACTTGCCCATAGTCAACATAGCTAGTAGGTGTTGGACCCCGTCTGTATGTGCACCTGTGCACATGTGTGCATGTGTGTACACATGTATGTGCACACACGTGTGTGTATGGGATGTGGTGCAGGAGAAAAGCACCTCCTTTTCTCTGCAGAATTATGCTGTGGATTAGATCCAGCCCGTCAGAGAAGATTATTGAGCATAATAGGCTTGAGTTGCCTGCCTGGTATGAGTTATGCTTTGATGCCAGCTGATTTCAACCAGTTCAGGTGGCCTGAAGTCAGAGGGCTGCCTTTCTCTGGAAAGGCTCAGGTTCTCATCAGTGTTGTTGCCTGTCAGCTAAGAGAGCTACCAGTGGAATGGTTGGTTTCTGTTTGGCCAGCATGACTGGTGGTACACTTTGAAGGCTTGGTGCAAAGCAGGCCACATAAGAGGCAGATAGTCCTGTGCTCATTGGGCAATGAAACTTGCCCAAAGGAATGTAACGATGGAGACAGATCTTGAAATCAAGTTGTGTAGTTGAAAGAAATGGGGTTATTTAATCCAGAGGAGAAGAGGTTGGGAGGACAGGTGGCCTGTCTGGAGAAAGGGAAATTCTGCTGCAGCCCCTGAGGGCTCCCTGGTCTGTTAGATGAGAGTTCTAAGGGGAAGGGGTAAGTTAATCATCAGGAAGTTAAAGGTACCAGATAGCAAAATGGGATGGATGCATTGGAGGGAGGTGATGGTGTATGTGAAAATGCTAATACGTGTCCCAAATGGGCTTTCTCATTTGTGTCCCAAATGGGCTCTCTCATCTGTGCGTGGAAAACGTTGCCTCTAGACTGGGCTCCCATCTGCCAGTTACATTGTTAGGTATTGGAGGCTCCTTCACAGTGTCGATCAAGCATAAATGAATCAGGAGGCTTTGCTAAAATTTAAAATGGCCAAGTTTTACTCAAGGGTCTTAGGATTTGCAAACTGGAAACACAACTAGGTAATACCCAGAGTGTTTTGAAGAAGAAAGCAAAGTTAAGAGTTCTCAGGAGTGTACTCTTGAGAAGAATCAGCACCGTATTCTTATCCTCTGGATTGGTCTAAGATGATAATCTTCCAGATGTCTAGTGGTCTGGATAATGGATGTCAGGAGATCTGGACATATGGACATCCATAAGCCCTTCAAAGGGTAATTAGAAGATTATCTATAGGATCTTTATATTTATATCTCTCTCTATCTCCAGGCATTGATACACAACTGAAAAGTTCAAAAGTTTAAGTCCTCAGGCTAGTTAAAGTAAGATAAAATCTACTCCTCATGTTTCAGCCCATTTGGTCTGAACCAGTTTTGTCAGCTTGACTCTACAGACTTCATTTTGTCAGCTTAGCTCTGCTAACTTCATCTTGTTTTCTTCACTCATTCACCTGAAATGGTCTTTTACAATCCCATCCCACCTGGGCTTCTAACCTGCAGAGTCGTTTGGCTCAGGGTCCACCCTGTGGATCGGTGCAGACCCGTGACCCTGCAAACCAGGTTGGGGGATGTATTTGTTTGCTGGGGCAGCTGTAAAAAGCACCACAAACCAGGCAACTTAAACTTGAACAAACATTTAATGCCTCACAGTTTTGGAGCTGGGAGTCCAAGATCAAGGTGTCAGTAGTGTTGGCTCCTTCTGAGGGTTGCGAGGGAAGCATCTGTTCCAGGCCTCTCTCCTTGGCTTGTTCATGTGGTGTCCTTCCTGTATGTGTGTCTGTCTCCAAATTTACCCTTTTTATAGTGACATCTGTCATTTTGACATCATTTTAACTTACTAACCTCTGTAAAAACACTGTTTCTAGATAAAGTCACATTCTGAGGTTCTTTCTAGTGGTTAGGATTCTAACACATGAATTTTAGGGGGACACAAATCAACCTGTAATGGGGCAAGTAGCACTCCTGTAAATCGTGTCTACGTGGTGGTGGGCTGGGTACTCTGAGTGCTACTGGGACCCTCTTTGGGCTTTTTTTTTTTTAAATGGCAGGATCATTTCTCTCTGGGAACTGTCACAACAGGGCCAGGCTATGACTTTAGGGTGAAATAGACATCATGTAGCATTAAGTATATTCTTATTGTTGTGCAAACATCACCACCATCTATCTCCAGAATTTTTTCATCTTTTCAAACTGAAACTCCATACCCATTAAATAATAACATCTCATTCCTTTGTCTCTTCTGCTCCTGGCAACCACCATTCTACTTTTTGTCTCTATGAATTTGACTATTTTAGGTACTTCATATTGGAATCATACAGTATTTGTCTTTGTATCATTGGCTTATTTCACTTAGCATGTCCTTAAGGTTCATCCATGTATCAGAATTGTCAGAATTTCCTTCCTGTTAAAGACTGTATAATATTTCATTCTATGTATATGCCACGTTTTACTTATCTGTTCACACATCAATGGATGTATGCGTTGGCTTTTACTTTTTGGATACTGTGAATAATGCTGCTGTAAACATGCGTGCATAGACTTGAAAAAACTTGTGATTAAACATGTACATATCTATTGCAAAAATTTATAGGCAAGTAGAAAGTACTCTAGCACTCTAATCACCATTGTGTGTATTTTGGCTTCTATCCCTCTAGCTGTATTTTGGCTTATGCATACGAAATAAGATCATTCCAAACATACTGTTATGGAACCTGAGCTATTAAAAAAATTGTTCGAATGCTGTGAAACCACTCAGAAGTTTCCCTGTTTTGAGTAGCAGGGTAGTGAGTGCCTATGATGGGCCAGGCAAAGACTGGTCTTACCCGTAGAGTCCCCTGTGTGACTGGTATGATTACCCACGTTGCTAAGTAGGGAAACAGGCTTTGAGAAGCACTAGGTCACCCAGCTCTTTCTACCTCAAAACGTGGTTTTATAACTGGCCTCTTCTCTCTGTCTTTCCTAGGCAAATGTCTGCAGACTACGGCTCACCGTACCTCCCGAGAGTCCAGTTTCTGAGCAAAGTGAAAAGAAGGTTGAAAGAAAAGAGCAAGTAAGCCATCTCTGAGGCAAAGCTCTGACAAGCTCTACTCTTTGTACTCTTTTATTTTAACCCCTTCCCCCTCCCGTCCTCTGTGCGGTCTATTCACAGAGCCTGAATGTCAGCAACTCTGTTGATGAAAGGCCCTCTCGACCTTGCCACCCTTTCTCCCATCTTCCCAGAAGTCAGACCGCTCTGCCCGGCTGGCTCTGCTGGCCTCATGCCCCTGCTCTTGTTTCTTGATGAACACTGGCTCTGTGTCGCCTCAAAGCTGTAGGGACGCCGGCTTTAGTGACAGGTGCTGCGGCAGGGAATGTGTTTTTCCTGAAAGAGCCCAGTCCGGTGGAGTCAAAAGGCCCATTGTGAGCTTCCGGTGGGGCCTGAGCCTTTCTCAGCGATTGGAGCTGGAGCCCAGCTCACTGGCGGAGAGGCTGCCTGGGGAGGAAGAGCCCAGCAGGCAGCTCTGGCATGTGGCAAGGGCACTTGGCTGCGGGTAGAAGTTCAGACATTTTTGTGCCAGCTGCTGTGCTAAGTGCTAGGCCATGAAGATAAGTCTGACCTTGTCCTTGCCTTAGAGGAACTTGAAGTTTTTCAAGTGAGACAGGCATATAAGTAAACAACATTGATCTGATAGTTCAAGTGTTAGGATCCAGAAGTGTAAGAAGAGCTCTGGGAACACAGGGAAGGGAATAACTGAATCATTGGGGGGTGACATTGAAGCAGAGGCTTAAAGGATACATAGCAGCTCCTGCTTACCTCTAGTCCTGTGGTCCTAGGCAAGCCATTTTCCTCATTCACAAATAATTAATGGACACCTACTGTACTGCAGGCACTGTTCTAGACACTGCGAGTATAGTAGTGAACAAACAGCACACCAACAAAAAATGCCTGTTATTCAAGGAACTTATATACTATTGAGAGGAGAATAAGAGTTAAAAAATGAAGTACATTTTATAGAGTTTAGAAAGCAGTACGTGCTGATGGAGACAAAGCAAGAGAAGGGGACAGGAGTGATGGGGTACGTGGTACTTTTCCTTGTGCGTGTATTTGTATAAACATGAACTAAATACAGTGATATGATATATATATAAATTTCATAAATTGAATCACAAGGCAGTGACTTTTCAATATACAAGCATTGCTTTGGAATTAACCAATCATGTGGCCATCTATAAAAAGGAAAGCTTTTCATTGACCGGTAAATGGTTAATGATTTCTCATGCTTACTCTGAGTCTTTGTCTCTCTTTCCCTTCTCTTACACCCTTCTCCTCACTTTCTACCAAGGAGAAAGAGCTATCTATGCTCACGCAAATGATGGATGGCAGGGAAAGGAGGTAGGGAAGAAGGAAAATGCAGTTATGACTAGAGCAAAGTGTGAGAATGTAAAGTTGCTTATCTGCTGAAGAAGAGAGGATGAGCCCCACTCAAAGGATCCAGAAAACTAGCTGGTTCCAGGTTGGAGCAGGGAGAATACAGGTGAGACCTGGGATATCTGTGCTAGAAAACAAGGTAGCTCTCAAAGGTGAATGGGGTCACATCAGAGGACCCAGAAGCTCTCACTGGCAAAAATGGAACAATTCGATGATCAAAGAGAGTAATGACAGTAATGGCTTATGACACATTAGTAATTAAAAAAAAAACCTCTTATGAGTATATAGTAATAATCAAGGAAGGGGAGGGATTGATAGTAAAAGAGAGAGAGAAGAGGAGAAGGAGGGAACTCTTTATAGAACATCAGCTGATGAATTTAGAAAATCTCTATTTTGTAACCCTTTGGTTGGGTCTTCAATGGATGCAAAAACTAATTGGTGAGTGATTATTGTGGAACAGTATATTCACATGGTTTTAAAGTAATACCTCAGATTGCTTACTGATTTTAAAGGTACAGTGGCACAATCTGACAGTTAGTTCTTCAACCAAGTGATACAATTTAACAACCAGTAGTGGACAGATGACCTGATGTTATGTGACATCACTTCTGAGGTGTTGTGATTAAGGAGTACACAGTATCACCTATGTAATAGTCATGCCACAATTGTTTAACTAAATATAGTGATAAGGAAACAGAAAAATGCAAAAAGCAGGACTACCTATCAAACAATTTGCCAGAATCTCTTAATAAATTCAATTTTATTTTAAAAAAAGATGATCTGATGGAGATGAAAGAGACTAAAGAGACAACATCAAATATAATGAGTAAACCTTGATTAGATCTTGGGTCAAAATAAAATCCCAAAAAAAATATTAGGGTAATCATACAATTTTAAATAGGAATCATGTATTAGATGTCATTGAATAAATAGTATTTTTCTTACTTGTGATAATGGTACTTTGGTTATATAGTTGAACTATTCTTTCAACTTTTTTTTAGCTTTGAAGATTCTCCAAAGAAAAAGTTTGTGAGTAAAAGCTCATAACCAAAGAGTGTGGGGATGGCCAGGCTTCAGCCACTGGACCCTTGTTGATAACCAGGGTTGAGTGTGGCCCTGTGTTGCTGGGTTGACGTCCCCTTCTGCCCTAACCGATCCCCTACCTGTCTGTCTCTTTTAGAGCTGATAGGTTTGTCAGAGAAGTGGGCCTGGGCTGTGTCCAAGGGCACATGGGCAGCTTAGCACATGGGGACTTTTCGAAGAAGGGGCCCAAGCTGGAGTGAGTGACAGGACAAAGGCCTTGGTGGCTGCCCCCATATGCATGGTAGAGGAAGTGGGGAATTTGGTCTGTTGGTGCTGACCCATGCTTGCCTGGGAGATGTTTGTGAAGGGTTTCTAGTGCTGACATTGGGGCAGTCGATGCTGTGAAGCACTGGAGGGCATGTTACTGCTAAAGAAGAATCAAGTATTTCCAAAGAAACAGGCGCAGTTATTCTATGTCAGGTTGTGTACTGATTCGCCTATTTGTCTTAAATAGTGCTTTTCAAACCTTTTAAAGCAATAAGGCCCTCCTTTTCTTTTGATCAAAATGTTATACTGAACCCTTATATATGATCAAGGCAAAAGTGATGCTGGTAGGGGCCAAAGTTCTCCATCTCCCTTCACTCCGCACCCCCAGGTCCCCTCCCACCTGAGAACTCCAGGAGCACAGGGCAGAAACTGCAGGTGTGGAGTGTGCCATAATGCTTCTTACACTGGGTGGACCAGGTGTCAGTGCATGCCTGAGATGTGTTGGTGACTCACTGCAGAAGAACTGGGGTAGAGAGGAGTGGGGTGGGGCTGGCCGAGTCCCCAGGACTGAATCCTTGGGTGGTGGCAGCACTCGAAGGGACTGGTAGTAACTGCCAGGCTGTCCTGGGTGATTTCGTCACCAGCCCTGGCTGGGTTCCTGGTCTTAAGTCACTGGGAGCCAGACGTATGCACCAGTGAGGAGGCCCTGGGTGTGCCACCTCTTCTAACGTGCCTTCAGCATGGCTGCGCTTCCCTGGGACATTATAGCCCACACAAGTTCCATCCAGGGACTCTGGATGACCCTTCCTGGTGAGATGACTTTGGTTCGTTTGGTGGGGGCCTGCAGTATGCAAAGGCTAGGGATTGGAGCTGGCTCAGAAGTGAAAGCAGTAAGCTGTAAATGGCCCAAGTGGCTTCTGATGAAGCAAAACTTCTCGAAGGGTTTCCAGGGCCCTGTCAGAGCTGTGGCCAGCTGAGCACAGGGCCAGCCTTATTCTTTCCCACAGTCATGTAAGATGCTTAGTGTACTTTGAGGACCCGAGATGCCATGGAACAGCTGGCCACACATAGACACCACTGCTAGTTGGGCCTTTTTTCTATCCATTGTCCCCAAATCATCAGAGAGAGGATTTACTCACAGTGGAGGGGTGTGGCACATGGTACATGTTGCCTGGCTTCATTGTGGTGTGTTTGGAGGCTTCTGGAGGCAATCACAACAGAGGCAGCATCTTTTATTGGAGTTGTATTGTCATGGGGTAGATGTGGGAGGCTGCCTCCTTTTAGTTTTTTCTTACAGACAATGTCAACTGCCCCAGACTACTTTCTTCAGGCCTCAGATGAGCTCCCAAACACTTAGTGTCTTTGCTGTTCAGTTTCTTCATTTTTAAAGTAGGCACCATAATGTCTGGTTGCGAAGAGTAAATGAGCTAATATATGCAAAGTGTCTGGTCTATAGTCTTGATTAGAGAGAGGCAGTGATTAAATACCAATCGCTTCCCTTTGAATGTCAAACCCAGCAGTTCCTGTTTTTTGCTTTTCTCTCTTGGTCCTTTCTGGAGTCATTCCCCTTCCTAGAACTGCCCATCCTGCATCTCCTTCTCCCTCTTGAGCTATGCCTGCTGCATCTTTTTTGATGTCATCATGTCTTTCTCCATAAATCTGAGCTTCCCTCTCTCCATACTGCCAGGCCTCGCCTCTTGTCCCTGCCTGACCTTACCTTGGAGAGACCATCCTTACACGCCCTGGAGCTGCCTCTCTGGGGAGGATGTTCACCCCACATGCCCGCTCTGCCCACCTGAGCTGCATCCGGTGACCATGCCAGTTCTCAGTATTCTTGACATGGTGGCATTTTTACATACAGAATACAGATATTTTATTGATGTGTCACCATTATTTCACTATTTAAAAATATGACATCGGGGTCATTTATGTAAACAGATGTACCCAGAAAGTTCTAGGCTGCATTAACATTTTGAATGGAACATAGGTATACCCATTTAGAAAATGTTCTGATCCTATCAGAACGGGCATCCCAAATCCTCTCACATTCCCATTTCCTGATTAGCAGCAAGAGTGAGTGTCTTGTCTTGTATTTGTTCATAGGATATATTTCCCTCAGAACCATCTGCTTGCAGGGGACTCAGCTCAAGTCATCTTGAAATGAGGCAGGGACATTAAGGAGAACACAAAGATAGTATTCGTGAAGGCTTGAGGGGGAGAGATGGGAGGGAATGGGGAAGGCAGGTGCCTGCACCAAATTCTCTGTCCTTCACTGGAATCTGAATCCCTCCTTCCCTCTTAGAGCCTGACCCTTCCTTCTCTAGGATAATTTATTTGTAGTAGAACCTTCTTTCCCAAACAATCTACCCGAGAGATTCAGTCCTAGGCCTTGGCTGTCTCTCAGATGACATGGCAAATTATTTTCCTGGTTAATCTGCCCTCACCAGATAGGTTCACTTGCCTTCCAAACCCGTGGCATCTGTTTCCTCCTCAGAACCCTTGCTAAGGCCCTAGCCCAGGCCTAGTGTCTCTTCCCAGCTGTCTTTCAGTTTATCCATGTCTTCCCTGTGCATCAAGGCCTGCTTGTCCCAAGATCTTCCATGATTGCCCTGCCCCATGCTTTGGTGATTATCTCATCTCTTGAACTACAGGATACTCAGGCTGTACCTCTTGCTTGGTACATAGGCACCTTCTGCTAAGAAGTCTCATATGTGAAATTTGTGTACAACATATACTTCTGCATGTATATACACACATATAGAAATGAGGTGATATCTTTTTCTGTTGTCTCCCTAGAGCTTAGCTCCTTGCTTGCACATAGTAGGTGCTTAATGATTGACTGTTGATGATGACGATTCAGTTTTATATTAGTTTGTTAGGGCTGCCATAACAAAGTACTGCAAAACTGTAATTGGTTCAGTTTTGGAGGGTAGAAGTCTGAGATCAGGCTGTCATGTCAGTCAGCAGGGCCTTGCTCTCTCTGAAGATTCTGGGGAGGAATGCTTTCTTGCTGCTTCTAGCTTGTGGCTCTTGGCAATCCTTGGCTTTTGGAAGCGTCACTCCAATCTTCGCATGGTGTTCTCTCTATGTGTGTGTCTGTCTCTGTATCTAATTTTTCTTTTTTTATAAGGACACCAGTCATATTAGGATTAGGGCTCACTCTAATGACCTAATTTTAACTTGACCGTAGCTCCAAATAAGGCCAGATTCTGAAGTACTGGGGATTAGGACACCAGCGTGTTTTTATTTGTGGGACACAGTTCAACCCATAATATTTCTTTGTAGAATATGATCACCTTAAATTGTATTAACAACTCAGATGAATTAGCCTTGTGTTTTTGTCTAATAATACGGGAGAGAAAATGCCGAATAGTTTGTGGGTACAAATTTTATGTTGAGAAATTGATAAATGTAGAATATACTATTTATAAAATTGTTGAATATTAAAATTAAAATTGGTACCAGATAATTTTGAAATTAAACCCCATGATTTTCAAATAACTTTGTGAATGTATGTATCCATATTTCTATACAAATATACGCAGCGTATTCTTAGGCATGTGTATGCACACATGACACACACACATACACACTCACACAGAAATGAGCGACAGAAGCAATACCAGTTATTACAGATTTATAATGTTGAATCAGAGTCTCACTTCCTAGTTGAATTTTAGCGAATATGATTTGAGCTCTACTGATTCTGAGTCTGTGTGATCATGATGTCTTTTGCAAATTGACAAAGTAATTTGAAGCAGATAATACTTATAGTAGCTAATAACATCCCACTATTGTAGGTGTCCTTTAGTGACCTGTGTTTTTAAAGAAGCTGTTTATCTCTAGACCTTTGAGAACTCTTGAGTGAGGGAGAGCAAATGAATGTGTATGTATGAAAAGTCGGGAACTTTCATAGCCCAGTAAATGTTGAAAAGGAGGAAACCCTTGCCCTTGGGTTTTATAGTCCCCTTTCCTTTAAAAGCCCTGGATGAATAAGCCTGCTGAGTTCCTGTCTTGGTGTGACTGTTTACACAACATCACCAGCTGTTGCCAGGTGAAGGAGTTTGCTGCCAGGATTCAGATGGGTTTGGGGCTTCCCTGCGTGATCCCATGCAGGACTCCATCTGCCTCTCAGAGAATGGCCCCTCAAGGGGGACGGGAAGAGGCCTGGGTTCTAGTCCTGGCTTCTTCACCGACTGCCCTAGTGGTTGGACCAGTCATGGCATCTCTACGGGCCTCAGTTTCCTCTTCTAGCCAATGAAGACCTTAGCCTAAAGCCAGCATTTTCCCAAATTTCTTTAGATGTGGAACTCTATTCAAATCAATATATGTAAAGTACCACTAGTAAAAGAGTAAAAATGCAGTGGCTGTGGTTTCAAATATGTCAGGACTGTGTGCTGTCCCCCCAGTGTCCACTTCCTCACCCCACCCACCTCTGCCCGATGACTTCAGTTAAACACTGAGGAGGGGCTGGTTTACAAACCTCCTGGACTGCAGGACTCTTTCCCATTTTTTTAACCTTCTGAGACTCAGTGATTCTTCCCTGATGAAGAGAAAAAAAAGGCCAGTCGAGGGGTGAGCATTTCATTGCCAGAGCAGATTTGATGACTGTGATGAGAACAGCAAAGAGATACAAGAGGAGAGGTGGACAGACAGACAGAAGCATCCAAACAAACATGTAGACTTTAGTAGGAACCCAGATACTCAGAAATGTAGACACCACCACTAATGATAGAATCCATCAAGATCTACTGGTCTGCCCAGCAGCATAGTAGGTGTTTTATGTATATTACTCCATGTATTCCTTAGGACAGCCTTCTGAGATTGATGGCTTTATCCCCATTTTACTGTTGAGGACCCTAAAACATGGAGAAGTAAATAACTTGCACAGGGCCACCCAGCTAGTACATAGTGGGTTTGCAGTTCCAACTCAGATCTGTGACTGGGCCAGGTTGCCAGGAGAATGTCAGCTTACCAGCTTCGTCCTATCAGGGAGAGTCTGTGTAGGATATCTACATTTTATCAGTCGACTTTCCCTAAGGTGTGTACTCTATCACTGGGTTTCAGAAAAGAAGTTCCTGATTTCTGCCCCCCAGGTGTTCTTCTCTTTTTCCCAGGGGTTATTAGGCATAAGCATCTATTGTCTGCTCAGAAGCTGTAAAGTAATATCTTTAAGAAGTTACCTCCTATCAGGATACTATCTCATCAGAACTACACTCTCTTTGGAATTTCTCCTTGGCTAGATGTTTTTCTTTTCCTTCTTATCTTTAAGCATTCAAATGATTGGTCTTTCCCCAAGAATGAGTTTATTTAAGAAGGAGTCTCTAGTCAGTCTGTGAGATTGTCAGAAATAACAAATATCTTAATAAACCAATGGTTTCCATTTCTCTGAGGAGCCAGGGTTGCCTATTCCCTCCCTGTTTCTCTAAAAGGCTATGCAAAGGCCCTTCAAGTGCAGGTAATGACCAGCGATCAGTAATTTGCTAAGATGGGCGCACAGGTTTGATAGGTCAGGGCGCATTCCTGAAAGTGACGTCCTCTGCCTGCAAGATGGATAGGATGCCCAGTCTCCGGGTCAGCTGCTGCCCTCTGGCTGGAAGATGAGGTCCAAAGCAAGACATTTGGGAAATAACTTGGCTTCTAGTTTGAAATCATGTTATGGTCCATCTAAGTCATACTGGCAGCCTGGATGTGTGACCAGCTCCCTGTCCTGGCCTTTGGGGCCGGGGGCTGTTTGTGCCAGGCTACCACTGTCAGCGGACTTATGTTAAACAGTGTTTCTGCCGTTCTTTATTCCCTGAGAATCCTTCTAGATCGAGAGACTTTCTTCCTTGCACAGATCAGTGTCTGGGATGACCAGACACTCAAAATATTCTGGCATAGACCCAATTCCAAATATTCCACTTCCTTCCTTCCTTCCTTCCTTCCTTCCTTCCTTCCTTCCTTCCTTCAAAATGTATTTATTGAGCATCTACTTATGCTGAGTATTAAGGATGGAGCCGTGAATATGACAGATAAGGTCTTTGCCTCTGTAGAGCTTATCTCATTGTAAAATTATATATTTTGGTTTGGAGAATGTGGTCACCTGTCACTGGCCTCATTAAAGCTCTTACAGCAAGAATTTCGGCTGAGTTACTTTTCTATAGTTTCTCCTTCCTTCTAAGGCATGGGCCACTATAGATATCTTTAGGGAAAACAGCCATAGCATGAGCCTGTAAGTAAATTTTAAGCCAGGAGTACATTCCAGGGAACAGTTTAATGAAGAGATTCTGTTTTACAGATTCTGCCCGCTATTAATTCTACTGCATTTCACGCAGGGCTTCCGATGGCCTTTCTATTGGTTGTTTCCCTTCCCTTTTCAGCAGTAACTTTCTTTTCATTCCTTGCATTTATTAGGGCTTTTATTCACAGGGTTATTTTACACCGTGTTGCTTCACGCCCAGGAGGCTTTCAGTAGGCTTAGTGTATATTTTTTAAAATACTAAGTAGCATTATAAAGAAATTTTAAAAAATATAATTATGGAGAATTGCAGACATATACAAAAGGAGACTGAAGTGTGGAATGGATCTTTGACTCTTCACCCAGCTCCAGCAACCCTTGACCCACGATCAGTCCTGCCCTGTCTACACCCCATCTACTTCGTCCACCCTGAGATGTCATAAATATTTGAGCACATTTCTCTAAAAGATAAAGACTATCTCCTACTATAATCACAATGCTATTACCATGCTTAAAAAGTTAATATTTATCTTAAAGGGAGATATTTTAAGGATATGAGTGGAGAAAAATTCAGCCACACAGTGACAAAAGTATCATCTCTTTGTATTTTTTTTCTGTGTTCTTCAGTTTTTGACCAAAAGCATACTGACACTGTGAAAATAAAAGTTGTCTCGACTCCTTTGCAGCTTTTCTGGATATCAGATTTATCACTGGAGCAAAAGCATCAGCTCCCTCTTCCTCCATCTATGAAGAACGAAGGATGTCCCCTTCTCTGGACTCTATTTACATATTCTGGGTAGTTCCCAGAACCTCTTCCAACTTCTAAAGTTCTGTATTCATTCAGCAAATATTTATTGAGAAACTCATTGCATGTGAATCACTGGGCCCTGCAGGCAGAGGGAATAGCCTGCCGTAAATGCCCTGAGGTAAGAGAGAGGTTGACTGATAAAGGAAAAGAAAAGAGGCAGAGAGGCTGGAATGGAGTGGAGGCTAAGTGGGAGAGGGATCATAAGAGGCCGGAAGAGACTCTGCCCCGTCCTGGGCCCATCACTTCCTGATGGCCTGGGACCCTGAGGTCCCAGGGTCCCAGGGAGAGGTGAGTTCTCATCCTCTCCTGACTCTTAGTTATTTTATAGGCATTGTGGTCAAGGAAAGAGCTTACTTTTGGCAACATGTAGGCAGACACTTGAATACTGCCACCTTGGAAGAACTAGTAATATTAACACAGTAGGATTATTGTGAGGACTAAAGAAATGTTATGTGATAAAGTGGCTAGATGACAAATATTTTCCCCCTTCTGCTTCATAAATGTCCCTTCCCTTTCTCGGTCACCGCCCAGCAGCCCCCCATGCTTCCTCAGGCATCCTCTCCTCGTGGAGTGGCCCACACTGGTGGCTCTGTGCTGGGCCCTTCCCTGCGGGTCTTTCATTTAGAACCTGACTTTGTAATAATTTTTTAGTTTAAGTTCTTTGGAAATTAAAAATTATTAATTCAAAAATAATGTCTTCTTTTTGACAAAAAAAATCAGTACAAAGGAGTATAAAGGAAAAAATAAAATCCCATTTTACTGAGGAAATTGGCACTAAAGGTTTGGATTCCACATTTTTCAACGTTATAAACACACAAACACGCATTTTTAAAACAAAAATTGGGGATATGAAAATAAGGATTTTTCGCTTAATGAATCTTCGATGTCTTCCTCTGTGCATATCTTAGATCCACAACCTTTAGAGTAGTGTTTCACAGACCTTATTGTCCTTGGCCTTGTTTGTGTTTTCCTCCCTGGGTGGTGGTCCCTATTTCCCAATGTGGGCAGGGAGGCAGAGTACTCTGTATCCCGCCACCTGAGCATTTTCCTGCAAGCCAATCCACCTGTGAAAGCCTTTGCTTTATAAAAATGCATTTCATCAAAGCCTTTTGTTGTCATCAGCTTGTTTTGCAGGAACTGGGTGGAGTCTGTGACTGAAAGAGCATGCTTTTGTTTCTTGGTATAGGGGGAGTTTCATAGAGCTTTTCCTCTTCGTAATTATATGCCTCATTAACCCAGGGATGTCTAATCCCAGCTTGTCACTACACCGAGAGCTATTTAACAGCCTATTTACTTCAACTTACGAACAAATTTCAAGCGTTGCATTCAGTGCCTGTGGGACCCGAGTGTGAGAGACTGAAGTGGAAGCATTTTCTGGAAGCAAAGGCAGAGTGTCACAGCCTCTCATATCCCATTTCTCCCTAAGTATGTGCAGAAGGGCGGGGAACCATGAATAAAGGCGTGTGTGTGTGTGTTTTTTAGAAAGCTCACATTGTAAACAAACAATACAAAAGGGTATAAAGACAAAATTGAAAGTTATCCTGATCTTTAGTGCCCCTGCCCAACTCTGCTGTCCTCTCCTTAGAGGTTCTCACTGTTTGTCATGTATCTTTCTAGAATTCCTTTATTTTACAAACTTAGAATGAGATCATAAAGTGTTCATTATTCCTTTACAAATGAGTGATCTTAAAATGCAAATTACAGTTTTGTATGTCAAAAAATATCTTGCGAGTGCATGAGAAGAATTTATGCAATGGTGCTTTAAAAATTAGCGAGAAAGCAGAGTTGCCATTATGGAATTCAGGCTTCTGTATTGTGGTTGTTGAGGTATTAGGATCAATCCCAGGGAAAACTGGGCAGAGGCCATTTTGTCTATGAAGTCTTAGTTCCTGGTCTTGATTTTTTTTCCTTTCCCCTTCCCTTTGATGTTGGGGAGGCCCCTACACTGTCCCCCTACCTCTAAAAGAGCCTGTAGTGTGGGGAAGTATACTTAGTGTCAGACAAAGTTGGGCTTAAATCTAGATGTGTGACTATAAGCAAGTTATTTAACTTCTCTGAACTTCAGTTTGTTCAGCTATCAAGTGGAGAGGACCATCACACTGTCATAGAGAGGCTTAAACGTGCTAAGGAACATTTCTAGCCTGTAGTACGTACTCAATAAGTCTTGAATTCCCTTCCTCCTGCCTCTTGAGCCTTTGATCTAGAAAAGTATGTTAGGACTTGGACATACTACCTCTTCCCAAGGGTTTTCACATTTCAACACTGACCAAAGCTTTAACTGAAGGAATTAAGGAGTAGGAAGGTTCTTTTGGAGTGAAGTCATGCCCCTCTGCCTTGTTTTCAGAACTGTTTCGTGAACGCTCATGATGGGTCGTGTGCTCACTCCACCTCCTTTTTCTCAGAGCTGGCCCCAGGATCCGTCCTGACCTCAGAGAACAATTTGGCTGCTAGATGGCAGTCAACATCTTCTTCTGAGTATCTCAACCACATGCATTTCAGGCCACATATTTAGTGGTGAGGTTGAAGGCATACAGAGGAACTGGCATAAGGGGAAAAACAGAATTACCAAGGCTGTTAGAGTTCAGACATTTGCTCTTGTTTTGGGGACAACCTAAGTCTATCTGGCACGTTTGTGAGAATTATAAAAAAGTGCCCCCTCTGGGAAGGTGGGGCCCTGCACATGCACTGCTAGGTGGGTGGACAGAGCTGTGGTAAAAATTAGAAAAACGTGCTCTTCCTCCAGGGAAAAAGCAGACTCTGCCCAGGCCAGGTGCAACATGGTGAGCAGAGGCCAGACTGGATTTCTGCCGGCCTCTCTCACTGCTTCCAGGTACCTCAGAGCTGGGTGCAACCTGCGTGACCACACACAGTGGGCCTGCAATTACAGTTTTTTCCACTTGTCCTAAAGAGTCCTTGTTTTTTCTCGATTCCTACCCTTTTTTAGCTTCCTGACCCAAGCAATGGAGAACCAACCAGGAAACTTCCTCAAGGGGTTGTTTACGGTGTGGTGCGAAGATCAGATCAAAATCAGCAGAAAGAAATGGTGGTGTATGGGTGGTCCACCAATCAGCTGAAAGAAGAGATGAACTACATTAAAGATGTGAGTCATTTAAGGATTTTTTTTTCTGGTTTGTACTCTTTCTGTAGCATGTGATAGGGTGGAGTTGGAAGTATTGATGTAAATGTAACAAGGCATTTTGGAAGAATTCTTAGCGTTATCATTTTGGATGGAAATGTTTCTACATATCTTTACGGTAATGTTAAAAGTATAGATGTAATTCTGCAATGAGGTATAGAGTGAGCTTTTGGATGTTGCTAAGTAAGAATGCTCAGGCTTTCTTCTTCTATGTATGATATAGCAGCTCTTAAGTGGTTTTGCTTATTATATCGGACACTCCTAATGCATGAGTTCAGACAACTGTATACATTTGGGTGCTTTTTGCTACAGATAACAGAAAAGCCAACTCAAAAAGGAAATTTGTTTCATGTGGGATAGTCTCAGGGTAGGTGGGCTCCAAGCATAGCACATCTAGGTGCTAGTCCTTTTCCCTGATTTTCCCCTGGATCTTTCCTCCTTCAGCCTCAGGCTCATAGTATTGTCTGAAAACATGACAGTGTCTGGATGAAGAAAAGAAGCCACTTATCTCTGGTTAATTTTTAGAGGCCTTCCATTAGGCTTCTCTTTATATCTCATTGGCCAGTACTGGGTCCCATGCCCATCCCCAGATCCATTACTGGTAAGGGGAGTGGGATGATTGTGGGTGGTTCAGACCAATCACTTGGGTTGAAACAGATGCCGAAAAGTCAACCACAATCATTGTTATTCAAACCAGGCCAATCAGTGTCATTTCTTTGTATTTAATATTATATTTCTTATCTTTTAAATTCATGTTCTTTTGAGAAATTTTGGAAAATACAAAAATGTACAGAGAAGAAAATGAAATTACCCATGATTCCACCATTCAGTGAGAGCAGATGTTAGTATTTTGAGCTTTTTCTTCTAAATTTTTAATTTCTTTTAATCTGTCTGTCTATCTGTCATCTATCTGTTATCTATCTTCATTCCTTTTTGGTTCTTTTGGTCTCTGTAGATTGACTAATGCCTCTGTTGACCAACCCAGAGTGATTACATACATAGAGAAAATGAGCTGCTCTGACACTGATGGTCCCCAAACCATGACCTGTGGACTAGAAGGTGCTCATGGGTGGCGGGGGCAATAAATGGATTGCCCCATGGACCTTGGTTCAAGGTCCAGCTCTCTGTTTGGCCTAACCAAACTTTTGCCCTCTTTGAGTTTTGGTTTTCTCATGTATAGATTATGGGGCTGGGAAGGGATCTCTAAAGTCAAAACCTTCAGCTCTGTGTACCCCATTTTATTTGGTGGATTACAGATAAATCATAGTCATGTTGTCAGCTTTTGTGTGGGTATTTGAAAAGAACATCTTTTATCAAATATCAAAAATAATAAATGATCTGGGCACCTTCTTTAATATGTCTTGAAAGTTTTGGCTACTTGTATAATTATAAGGAATAAAAAATAATCTTGTCTTGATTAAAAACAGTAATAATAATAAATGCTTAACAGAGAAAATGAAGCAAAGCCAGAAAAGCTACACATACACGAATGCACAGGGTATGTGTCACAACCACCGGCCTCAAGTCCTCAGTCATCCTAACCCCCAAATACAGTTTTTAGCCATTCTTATTTTTCATGTATAGGAGCAGCTTGGACATTTCTCGTCCCCTGTATTTTTCTCATGGAAATACTTTATCCTTCCTCATTTAAATGCCCCAAGTAATGTGACACTGCTTCAGAGGTAAACCTTCTAAGCAGATTGGAGAGTCACAAATCTCCTAAGACAAAGACAGTAGGTTCAGGCCAGTTGTGAACCAGGATGACATAAGCCCTGGTGATAGGGGTGGTTCTGACAAGAATTGCCAACCTCTATGTGCTCTGCAACTTAAAATTACTTTCCAGGTCCCACCTTCCGTAGCTAGCTTCAAATCCATCCTTGACCTGTTCATTCCTAAGTGTGTTTATGGGATTGTTTGTCCTCTCTCACTCTAAGTGATTTTGGCCCAGCTGGCTTCCTGCAATTTTGCCACCCAGCTCAAGATCCCGCCTACTCCCCACAGGTGAGCAGCATGAGAGCCATCTCGGGGCCATGGATGAGAGCCATTCTGCCTGCCTAGAATGAAAAATTGTGCTTTTGGCCTTGTTTTCCCAAAACTTTTGTAGCTAATGGCAAGAAAATAGACTCTATTATTAGAATTCCACCTGGCGAAGGCTTAGAGTCTTAACTTGCCCCCACCCCTGCCAAAATCTCCACCATTATCTGGTTACCCCTAATAAATGTGTAGTCTAATTTAAAATGTGTTAACTCTACAAATACAGCTTCAAGGTCAATTCCCTCCATGCTGTTCCTTATAGGTCATTCTAACTAAACTACTGCCTTTGAGACCTTCCTGTAGTAGAAGTTCTGGAGCCTCCCTGGAGGGGGCACCTGAGCTTTTGACCCTCCTAGGGGGCACCAGAAGAAGAGAGGAGACAGGAACTATTTGTAAGGTTTATTTATTAAAAAAAAAAATTAAGACCTTATGCCTCCTCTGGAGATACTACTATAGAGAATCTTAAACAGTGTTTTTGTAAATAGGTTGTTTCGGGGGTCGCTTTGACTTTTGTTTTATTGTGCGCCTTGTGTATTATTGGTGATTGTTGATGAACTGACTTCCAAATTTATGGGCTCTCCAGGGTTTATACTTCCCTGCATTATATTCCAAACGTTTAATTGCTCTTTGGCAGTCAGAGCAGAGATAGGAAAATTACAGATTGCTTTGCTTTTGGTTTTCTAATCCTCTTAGCCCACGTGTTTGCAATCAATTTGTTAACATTTTTCTCCTTGTAAAAATGTGTGATACAGGAAAACTTTGCCCAAATGTAGCTTGAAGGTGATGGGTGAATTTCAACAAAACATTTTTCTTCATAGTTTATTATTTGGATAATTAATATTTATTAATAATTATAATGTTTCTTAATAATTATAATTATATATAGTCACAATATGTTTATTATTATTAATAGAATTCCCTTGGTTTCTAACTGGAAATCAGTAGTGATCTTATCCCTTATTTTCCCAAATTTTCATGTTCTTAAGATTCCTTTTTTTTTTTTTTTTTTTTTTGTGAGGCCCTTTTCTCATTAGGGTTTCTTAAAAGATTTGGAAATCTTGCATGAAAATGTTATAGCTTGATCTTTAACTAGTATCTTTGTGGGATGCAGGTAAGAGCCACTTTGGAAAAAGTAAGGAAGCGAATGTATGGTGACTATGATGAAATGAGACAGAAGATTCAACAAATCACCCAGGAACTGTCAGTAAGTCAATATCTCAGTGACTTGGAAATGTGGAGTGATGGTAGAGCTTAGAACTTCTCCTGAGTGGCTAGCCTCTGAAGATACCTGAGTTTATGATGTTCTTTATGAATGGAATCATATTTTAAATGAACCGAGGGAATTTTATCACAGTTTATTATGTAAAAGATTTTTTTTTTGGTGGTGGTAAGAATGCTCTTCCTTATATTCAAAGCATTTCCTCCAAAGTCTGGGACAAGATATCACCATTATTATTTAACATTATATCTGGGATACTAGCTGATGGAATTAAACAAGAGAAATAACTATAGAGATGTAAAAACTGGATAGGTAGATGTAAAGCTATCACTATTTATAAACTATATGATTATATACCCAGAAAGGCCAAGTGAACCAATGAAAAAAACCTACTATAAACAATAAAAGAATTCTGTAAAGTAGTAGGGTAAAAATTAATGGATACAAAGAGGTTCAATATACAAAAATTAACAAAAACAAAAAACAAAACCAGTTAGAAGAAATAGTAGCAACAAAAAAATTACCAAATATTTAGGAGAAAACTGTAACTAGTAGAAAGACATACCATGTGCTTAGAAAGGAAGGTTCAACATAAGATGTCAATGCTATCAAGTTAATATACAAATTTAATATAACCCCAAAATATCAACATTTTTATTTTATGTTGTTTTTCTACAACTGGACTAGATGATTTCAAGGTATATGGAAAATAAATATAGAGTTGGGGAAATTCTGAGGAAAAAAAACAATGAGAGAAACTAGCTCTGTTAGTTACAAGAAACTGAAAAAGCCTCAGAGATTAAAAAAAAAAAGTGTAGTATTAGCACATAAATTAATAGACATTAATGAAAAAGCAAGAAATATACTCCAGTGTATGACAAATGTATTATCTCATATAAAGGAAGGAAAATGGACCAGTCAATATATGCTGTTTAGACAACTTATATGCTGTTGAATCAGACTTACACCTGGATAAATTTCAAATAGATCAAAGACTTAAATGCTAAAAATGAACCTTAAAAGTGCCAGAAGAAAACATATGCGAATTCTTTTGTACTCTTGGAGTGAGAAAACCCTTTTATTACTATGACATGTAATTCCAAATCTACAAAAGAAAAGGTTGGTAACTGCCCACATTAAAATGAAAAACTTGTGCTGTCAAAAACACCAAAGTCAAAGTCAAATGACAGACTGGGAAAAAGTATTTGCCCTTCATGTTATAGATAATAGGATGATTTTCTGAGTATTTAAAGAGTGCCCATGAATCAAGAAGAAAAAAGACTACTACTCATAAGTAGGCAAATATTTGTTACAGATAATTGATACTACGGGAAAGATTAAGAGCTCTTAATTGCATGACAAGATGCTCTGCCTCATTCTCAATAAGGGAAATTCAGATTAAAACCATTCTGATATGTAATTTTTATCTAGTAGACTGGGCAAAACTTCATAAGTGGGACAAGACATTCTATTAGCAGTGCTGTAGAGAGACAGGCAGCTGGCTGGTTGGAGTGTAATTTTGCCATTACTCTTAGGGAGAGCAATTTGATACTATCTACCTAAATTACAAATGCCTATATTCTTTGACCCAGTAATTCTATTTCTAAGAATTTATTCTATACGTAAACTGTCACATATGTGAAATGACATGTAAGAGCTTAGTTATTGCAGCATTGTTCATAATAGTAAAATGATTGGAAACCTAAATGTCCATTAAGAAGGGGAAAGTAAAATAAATTATATTTCTACAATAGAATACATAGAATTGTAAAAAAAATAAAATAAAAAAGAGTGAGTAAGCTTTTCAAAGGGAGATACAGAAAGATTGCAAAGACTATGCATGTTGAAAAAGCAAGATGCAAGAAGATATCTATAATATGCTATTACTTATATAAAACAGGAGGGGAGAATAAATATATCTAGATTGTTTCGTTTGTGCACAAAAAGTTACTAGAAGGATACTCAGGAAAGTAATAAACACTGATTCTTAATTGAGGGGCAGAGCAGGCAAGGTGGTAACTGAGCAGATGGGATAGGAGTGAAAGGGAGATTTATTTTTGTGTGTATCTAAATATTTGAACTGTATGAATGTATTACTTACTTAAAAATTTAAGAAAAAAAAACAACTTTTCTCTGGTTTAAACAAGCTAATGCTTGTGAGAAAAAAATTAAAAACATTTCTGTTTGATAATTTTGAAGAAATTCCCTGTATATATGACATAGTCTCCATAAAAGTCCCAGTATATATGACATACTCTCCATAAAAGTTAATAATTGCAGGAAAGAATAGCACAGTTAACAGAGTCATGTATTAGAGTTTACTTTTTGTCTTGGCTATGAGATTATCTGCTTAAGTATGTTCTACAAGCCTCAATTTAGGGATAGGGGTTTGTAAACATATCCTTTGCCCATTCTCACTGGCATGTAGGAAGAGATTTGTAAAATTCTCACCTACTTATGGAAATCACTGCTATCCACTGACAGACTGTAATTAACGTCAAAGAATTTGATTTGCAAGAGATGCATAAACAAGTCTCTGCACACCCTTGTTTTCTTGTGCTAAAGCTGTCACAGGAGCTCCATCTCTTTGCCTACAGCATCCTCCTCCTCCAGGCCACACCACAGATTGATTGCTAAATTACTGCTATATGAACACAACCCGGAACAAGAACATGCCATCTGCTCCGGGTCCTGGCCTGCTGTTTCAATTCTCTCTTCCATCCTCAGGGTGCACTGCCTGCTCTGTCATGCCGGGCTGCTTTCTAGGGTTCCCACAGGGGTCTGCCCTCGAGCCTGCCCAGAACGCTTCCCCTAACTCTGCTGCCTCTCTGCCTCTCTATATCCAGCTAGACCTATATCCAGGTTAGCTTAAGACTGGCCTCCAATGAACTCTCTCAAACACACACACACACACACACACACACACACACACACACACACACACACACCCAAAACAACACAACAGCAGCAACAGCCACAAAGCAACTCTTGAGAATTGGGTGAGCCTGAAGTATATTCTTTCTGTGGTGAGTAGAATGAGCAAGAGGCACAAGAAGCTATTCCAGCTGGGTTCTAGTTCCAGCTATGTCCCTTCTTAGCTCTGTGTGTGCAAATCCTTTACCTTCTCTGATTCTATTTCCTTCCTATAAAGGGGAGTGTCTGGCTGCCACATAGTGTTGTCGTGAGGAATAGGTAAAGCCTGGTAGGTGAATGTGTAAACACTATACAAAGGAAAAGTATTCCTGTCTTTCTGCTCTCTGGGTCATGCAGATGTTGACTTTTTAATTTAAAGCTGTACTTGAAATAACATTGAAGTGGATGGGCTACTATCAGGAGGAAGTTTCAGCCTAACCAGATATTAGCGTGGGTATATATGGATCGGTTCTGTGTAACTGTCTCCTCAATCTGTCCAGGTTTCACATGCCCAGAAGGACTATCTGGAGAATCACATCCAAGCACAGTCGTCAGCCCTGGACAGTTTTAATGCCATGAACTCGGCTTTGGCGTCAGACTCCATTGACCTACAGGTATTCTCCTGTTCACTGTTAGATCGGGTGCCCTCACAGAATGTCCTTGGCTCATTACTCAGAATCCTTTAATCATGGCCACAGTGAAGGCTGTAAAAGAAGTGTAAGGAAGTGCTTCCAAGCTGAGACTCCAACTGCGTGGTGGTTGTTTTTGCCCTTGTTAAAATAGGGGTTTAGATCCTGAGTTCTGTGCTAGTGATGTCATTTGTTCCACTAGAAACCCAAGTGGTCTTAAGTGTCAGTGCCTAACAGCACATCAGCCCCCACCTGCTGTTGTCCCCTGTGTTACAGGAAGTTCTATCCAATCACGGAAAAGATAGGCTTAATCAAAGGCAGTCTGTATTCATCCATGGCAGGTAACTCCCAAAGGCTGTTAAGCACTTTTTCCTACTTTAGAAATTATTTCGCATTAAAAGAAATCACGTTCATTTTAAGGAGTCTCTTGTAATACCAGTCAGGGAAGGAGAAAGCCTCAGGATCCTGCATTTGAGTAAATGTGTGTTGTCAACCCCCTTTAAGGGGCTTGCTCCGTTGATTAATTTGATTTGCTTGAAGTTGACCCCTCAGATGCTGACCATGGTTACTCTTCCAACTGAGCCCCCCTACCTAACATTACTTTGAAAATGTTCAAAGCAAAGCATTATTTTCACCTGAAACAGCATCCCTTAACTTTAGTTTGTAAATATGCGAGCAATAATTTCAGCCCATCCTCCAACTTTATTTGACCCTTATCTTTTTACCCACCTCTTAAAAATTCCACTAGCTATTTCATATCCTTTCTGGTTCTATATAAATAATTTATCAGATAAGCAAACAAATTTTCATGTTAGGATTATCCACTTCCCCTGGAACCTAGTATTCTTTAGTAACAACTGTTGTGGCAGCAGTGCCACAAAGCTAGGTCACTGTTTCACTGTAGGCCTGGGTGGGCCCCTTGTTTGGATTTGTCTGGGACGCCCATTTCTGGTGGGGCCACTGTGTTCCACCCTTTTCCTGGCTCTCCATAGAGGATGCCAGTTTTCCCATGGCTTCAGGCCAAGCCCTACTTTGGGTCTGATTTATTCAGTAGCCTTTGTTTTTCCTAACTCCTGCCATCAGGGGGGCTCCCCAAGGGTCCCTTTCCTTCGCTCTTGGACATCTCACTCCTGGCCAGTCAGGAAATGCTGTCCCTCATGTGAGTTCAGACCTGGTTAGTATCTGTACTAAGTTCCTGGATTTTCTCACCTGTGATATTTCTGATTTGCCATCCCACTGACATTTACGTCAGAGGTCAGCTGTTAGAACAGGGTCAACCATAACCTAGGTGCCCTGACTGATTCCTAGTTGTGGTCTAGTCTCTTAGTCCAGGACACACAGAAGAGCCTTATAATGAAAGGATTAAAAATCATTATTAAAAAGGAGAAAGAGAGAAATGGGAGGAAGGGGGAGTACAAAAAGAGGACAAAAGGGAGAAAAGAAAGTCACCATCTCACAGCCAGGAAACTCAACTGAGTCTGAAGATTTCTGCAAGGCTCCAACTCCTTCCATCATCCATTCTACCCTGTTTTCATTATTATTGACAGTGAGACAAGACCCTTGGTTTGATTTCATAGAATGTCCGAGCTGGAAACAACTGTTGAGATGATCTCCAACCCTCTTGTTTTGTGGCTGAACAAATTGAGGCCAACAGAGGGAAATGACTTTAACAAGGTGTCTAGCTAGTGGCAGAGTCTGGACTAGAACCGTGGTCTCTTAGTCCAGATGTAGGTTCACGAGCACAAGAGTAGTATCTGTAAAGCCAGTGGGGCTTGGAGAGAGGGTGATTGGCCCGGGTGGCTTCTCCAGCCCCTCGTAGCTTCAGCGTTCTGTGATTCCATGTTTCCGATTGGCTTCCGTGTTTCCCACCATTGCAAATGCTTTCTCTGATTCAAGTAGGTTAAGGAATGAGGCTGTTTATCTGAAATGGAGGCTTAGGAGTTGAGGAAGCTTCAGAGACTGATCATCTGCAAAAAGGAAAAAGGTACTAGGAAGTATATTTGACATCAGAGTCTCCAGATCCTCTTGTTTAAAGTTTTAGATGACTCGGGGAGGTGGTAGAAGGTGCCCAGTGTCCAGTAGTAGGAATTCTGGATTCTGGAAGGCGTTTTTCTGTGACAAGGGTTAACCAAGTAGAACCTGAAGCATTAAATAGCAGCAATACTAATTTAAACATTCTTGCTCCAGTGAGTGGCCTGGAGCAATTATCACCAGGCTTTTAACACTTGTCAGGCACTTATGTGAGTCACCAAACTCTGTTACACCCTGGTATTCCTTCATCAGCCACCCTTTTCTGCCTAAGGGAGGAAGGTGACACATTTGCAGGCATCACAGTAACCCGTGTGGCAGGCAGTCTAGAAGTACAGAAGTGACAGCCCCTATAAGGAAAAAAAGGAGAACGTCTCCATTTTACAAAACACACATTTTGTTTTCTGTTTTCACTGTGGGAATTTGGAAAATATAGAAAACACAAAGAGGAAAATAAATATCACCCATAATTCTATCATGTAGGGAAAACTATTATTTGAATTTTGGTGAATTTATTACTAGTCTTTTAAAATTTTCCTTGTAGAAACACATTTGAACAAATGCTATACTTTTTTTTTTTTCAAAATGAGATTATTCTATAATTACTATTTTCAAACCTATTTTTTCCCCCCACATGAAATGATGTATTATGAAAACTTTTCCTTGGAAAAACTCCGTTTTAGTCCATTTCCGTCCATTCTAAGCAGTGGCAGGTGGTATTGGCAGCAGCTGTGAGGTATTATGGGGACGTCCTTGGTTTGCCCGACTACAGGGCAGCAGGTCTCTGCACCACCATAGGGGTCCTCAGTCACCAGGGTCCTGGGCTTGCCGCTCCTGTGGCCTGACAGCTTCCTCAGTGGCTAATGACAAAGGGATGTCCTGGAGCATGACTCTGGCAATGTTTTCTCACACCACTCGATTTGGTTTTGTTTTTATTTGCACCCTACTAGAAAACGCTTGTGGATATTACTTTGGAAAATAGCAACATTAAGGATCAGATCAGAAACTTGCAGCAGACATATGAAGCATCCATGGACAAGCTGCGGGAAAAACAGAGGCAGCTAGAGGTAGCGCAAGTTGAAAACCAGCTGCTGAAGATGAAGGTAAACTATGGGCACACATGTAGACTCCCTCCTGACCTTTTCTCTTCTTTCCTTCTCTTTATCCTCCCGTTTTCAACTCTTCCATTTCCTTTTCTCTGTTGTCCTCATAGTTGGATTTCTCTACCCTTTTGTGGCAAACCCTTCAGGGCTTGGTTTGAAGGCATTGAGGAAGTCTCTGTGTCCACAGCCATCAGTTCAGATTGGGGTGGCCTGTATTTGGGGCATTTCCATTGGGCACTCCTGCCTTGGCCCCAGTGGCCTCAGGGGCTGCTGAGTTGGTCATCATGACACTGCTGTTAAGGTACTGAGAGGCACTTGGGATGCCCACAGGTCTGGGACTTCAGCGGCTTCACAGTTTAGATTTTCTCTGAGTCCCAACGCCCTTCTGTCTGGTTTGATAATAAAGAGCTGAAGGACACTCAGAAAGAAATTGATGGGTGACCAAGGGCTCTTGACAATGTCCCTCTTGCTCACCAGGCTATGCTTATTTCACGGCTAGAAGTATTAATGCTCCTCCCAAATTTGAAGCACAGATAGATTTTCAACCCTGTGGCAGGAACAGACCTACAAATAGCAAGCTCATAGAAGGCACTTGACAAATTATTTCCTGAATGAATTTATTTTTATTTAAATCTCTGGTTTTCAAATCATGTTCAGCACAGCCTGAGGCTATACTAGAGGAGAGTCCTGTGTGGGTAGAACATCCAGATATTCTGCTCAAACCAGAATATACTTGGGAGTAAATGATGGTGCTATTTAGAATTTAGTTAGGGGAACAGACAGGGACATGTGGTTCCCCTGCCTGTGGGCTGCCTCAGATGGGGAGGAGAAGCTGCCACACTGTATTACATAGTCTACGTGATCACCACCCCCTGGGGTTGTGCCATCACAGTCTGCTTGGCCAAACACAGTTTCCTACAGGCAGGAAAGGGGGCCAGAGAACTCTAGAGTAATCAACCCCTCTTTGCTTTCACATCTAATAGGGCAGCTCTTCTCTTTACTGTTTAATATTTTATATTTCCGAGTGAGAGTTACTTTGAAAAAAAGAGATTTGTTGCTGAAAAAGTCTGAAATTGGTGTTTTAAGTCTTTTATTCAACTTAGGATCTTTATCCTATCATTTACTCCACAAATATGTATTGAGTGTCTACTGTATGTGTCTGTCCTGGACATTCCTGTTTGTTCCAGAGGTGATGTGGTATCAGGCATCTGGGGACATCATTAGGCAGTGTGGCAGGCCGTCTGGCTGCTTCTAAGGAGACCAAACTCCTAAATCCAGCCTATAGTTGCCTGTTTTAGAGACTAATGCTTTACTTTACCATCCAAATAAAAAGGTATAGGATTCAGTGTTTCACATGAGCTGAATGCAGAGCAAACAGGAATCAGAGGACAGAGCCCTTTCTAGAAGTCTGTGTTTGCAGTGGAAACGTACAGGATGCATTGGGTCTCAGCTGATGATATCTCTGTTCAGGATTTTTCATTTTTTGGCTTCATGGTTATCAAAACATGCCCAGTGATGAGAAGGGAGAATTAGAGGACATCTTTAAAGTAAACAACATGTAACCTATTGAGGTTGGAATAAACTTCACTTATCCAGAGATTATATATCCAGTAGGCTCAATTTTCTGGAACAAGCAATAAGCTGGCAGGAAGGGACACAAACCTTCCACAACATAAAATCAATGACATCAAGTTCACAGGCAAGAACAGGGCCTGGGCAGAAAGGAAATACCAGCCACCTCCACTCTAAGCCCTCCCTGCCCACAACTTGGCTGATTTTTTCTCATCTCCTAAGCTGGGTCTGTCCAAGCCACTAGGAGCCCCTGGCTTTGTGCTGTCCAAACCAGGTGAAAATGTTTTCAAATGCAACATTTTGGAAAGCACAAAAGCATGGAAAGGGTGAGTCCAGGTTGCTTATATGAGCTTCAGTCTTCCCTAGTGAGTGATTGGCCAGCACAACCAGTGGAACAGCTTCAACTCCACGTGGACAACTTCTCTTCAAAGGCCTCCCCAATTTTCTGATATAGAAAAAAAAAGTTTAAAAATAATATATGCATATGGGGGAAAAAAGTCAAACAATATGAAAGGTCATCTAGAGATATGCCTGCACCATTTTACATTCCCACTAGTCAGTGTTTTAATTTCTCCACATTCTCACCAACACTGTTACTATTTTATTGATGATAATCATCCTAGTGAGTGTGAAGTGGTATCTCATTTTGGATTTGCATTTCCCTAATAGCAAGTGAGGTCGAGCATCATTTCTTGTGCTTGTAGGTCATTTGTATATCTTTTTTGGAGTGTCTGTCAGATCCTTTGCCCACTTTTTAATTGGGTTAGTTATATTTTATCAGTCATAAAATTTGTTTATATATTCTAGATACAAGTCATTAGATATGTGATTTGCAAATATTTTCTCCTATTCTGTTAAATATTTTCTCCCAACACTTTTGTCTTGGTACCCTTTGAAGCACAGAAGTTTTTAATGTTGAATATTAATGAAGCCTAACTCATTTTTTTGTCACTTGTGCTTTTGGTGTCATATCTAAGAAGCAATTGCCTAATCCAAGGTCACAGAGGTTTACCTTATGTTGCCTTCTAAGAGTTTTGTAGCTTCAGCTTTTACATTTAAGCTTTTGACCCATTTTGAGTTAACATTTATATATGGTATATTAGGGATCCAATTTCACTTTTTTGCATGTGGCTATCCTGTTGTCCTAGCACCATTTGTTGAAAAGACTGTTCTTTTCCCATTGAGAGGGCTTAATAATTTTTTGAAGTTTAATTTTTTCTAACAGGTAAATTATTTACTTGTCTTCAAAATCAATGCTATAAGAAAGTATATTCAGAAATAGAATATTTATATCTGTAATATCCCTTTTCTTCTCTTAGTCCCTCCTTCCTCCTACAGATAACCTTTTTATTTTTTAAACTTTATAGTCTATTATATTCTGACCAATTCTAATAATGTAGTGATCTTATTTCTCAGCCCACAACAGAATACTCAGGATTAGAAAACAAAACATATCTTTCTGGAGCAGATACAGACCTATTATCCAGAGAAAAAAATTTATTAAAATTGATAGAATAAAAAATAGTAAAAGCTTCAAGATCAAAAGAACATTAGACAGGAAAAGTTATTGAAAAAAGGGGTTAATAAGTCAGTGGCACATAGTCATATTTTTAGAGAGACTTCAATTTAAAAACGGCTAACTTTGAGGTGGAGTGGGGTTGATACTCAGGTAAGTTTCTACTTTTTGAAAAATGTACTCATGTGGAACACCTTTTCCTGATAAAACCAAATAGATTAGAAAAAGTGCCGCTTTTTATTTTCTGTGCACCTGTTCACCCTTTTTCTTCCGTCTTCTCTTTCCCCATCAGTTCCTGCTGCCTCCATCTATGGCAGAGCCCTGGTACATGGGTTTACTCCTCTGTGTGTCTACACAGGATATTTACAGAGCAAAGGGGCTGGTAACCCAGAACCTGTGAAAGCCATCCCTCTGAAATGAGTCTCTTTGCAGGTAGAGTCCTCCCAAGAAGCCAATGCTGAGGTGATGAGAGAGATGACCAAGAAGCTGTATAGCCAGTATGAAGAAAAGCTGCATGAAGAGCAGCAGAAGCACAGCGCTGAGAAAGAGGCTCTCCTGGTAAGTCTGCTGTGCTGCCGATAAAATAACAGAGTTTTTGGTTCATTACTGTAGGTGAGAGTTAAATAGGGTTTCAGCCTGGAAGTGAGTTAGTGGACTCTCACTGGTGAGGGGTCAAGGAATTTATTATTTGCTCATTTACTCCCTTCCCTTCTCTCTCCTTTTTTTTATTCATTCCCCTCCCTTGGATAGTCCCTAATCTCTGGGTCTAAACACACCCCTTTCTCTAGCTAATCTGGCTATTTGCCAACATCCAAGCAGATCCTGGGCTTATCTGCAGCTGGGCCCTTCCTCATTCCACTTGCTCTTCTCTACCTGAAATTTCCTTCTTCCTGGTCCTTGATCTTACCTAAGCTCCCTAAAAGCTTCAAAAATGCCACCCCTTCCATGAAAGAGTTCTCTCCCATTCACATAGCCAGAAGTTTTCCTGCCTTGGGAAGCTTACACTCTCTCTGCTCTTTGTTTTGGCCCTCTGTTGTGCCTGTTTTTAAAGTGGGCTGTATGTCTCACATCTTGGCTTCTCTAGGAGAACATAAGTTTTTTGAAGGTAGGGACTCTATGTCTGACTTATCTTCTCTCCTTATAGGCGTAATAAATGTGCTGAGTGATTGCCTGAGTTTGTGCTTTGCAATAAGGGAGAAAGATCTGGGCATTCTGCATTCAAATCCAGATCTGGCCTTAATACCCTCTTCATTGTTGGCACATACATTGACACTCTGAGCATCTAGTCAAGGACTAAATAACATTTGCAGGCTCTTTTTAGACATAAGGACTCAAGGGGAAAATAAAGAGAAAAAAAAAAAAAAACTAGGCCCACTGAAAAGCCATACGACCTGTTTTTATTTACAGTTGAGAACCAGAATCATAGAAGTTGATTTCATGATCTATGAGATACTTCTAGGCCCCAGGGCCATGCATTTAAAGAGGCACTGTGATTTAGCAAGGCCAGAGCTGTTTGGACCCTGGTTGGTAGCCTAGGGAAACATGGCTCTGCTGAGGAGAGTGTATTGCTTTTACAGGAAGAAACCAATAGTTTTCTGAAAGCAATTGAAGAAGCCAATAAAAAGATGCAGGTGGCAGAGATCAGCCTGGAAGAGAAAGACCAGAGAATTGGGGAGTTGGACAGGCTGATCGAGCGCATGGAAAAGGTAACAGACACAGCTTCTGTTAATTGCCACTTGACCAGATGGTTCTGCATTTCCACAGATCCCCTGCAGCCCTATCTGAAGGTCTGAGATGGCCTCAACACTGACTCGTTGCATCCCTGCAATTTGTGATGAAAAGAAAAAAGACAAAACTGTAAAATAAAGCATGAGGAAGTCTAAGAAAGTTCTAAATTTTCCCATGGTGACTATTTTGACCCTTTTAAAAAGACATTATATGTAAAATTATTTACAAAAATAAATATTTTAGCAGTCCTACTTTGCTGGGGCCCCAAGCATGAATTTAGGTTACTTGTTGAGTGATCAAGCCCTATTTAGGCATTACATTCACACTCCATCCTTGTTGTTTCTGGGGCACTTGTTTGAAGGATTGACTTTTCTATGACACACCAGATATCAGAGTGGGGACACCACATTTTTCTGTGGGCAGGTAAGCAGGCTGATGGGGTGGGGGAGGCATCAGTTGAGATAATGAAGACAGCCTAGGGAAAGGGAGGAGGCCAGAGATTAGGTGGGAAATAGAGAAAAAGGAAGAAGGAGTGGGAGAGAGGAAAGAGAAAAGGAAGGAAGGGAAGAAAGAGAAGAGGGTGACCTTTACCAGGTGATGGTTAATTTCTGGGGGAGGGGTGATAGTTGAAGGCCAAGCTAGGACTGGTTCCTGGGAAATGACTCTCTAGCTGCATGTGAGTTTGCAGAATAGTGGTGACCTTCCAAGACTGTGTATTAGCACATATGTCATGCTGGATGCTGAGAATCTCTAGGCTGATGATGGAGGGAGGGAGAATGACAGTGTGAGCAAGGTCAACACCTGGGCTTCCAAGTGGTTCTGAGAATAGGTCTCCTTACCCCTGATGTCTGCAGCATAAGTCCCTCCCCTGACAAGGTAAGGTATAACCAGACTAGGAATTGCATTACATTCAGTGCCATCGAGCTTCAGGGCTTGCTGGGGCTTCCCGTGTTAGGCAGTATCTTTATTTGGGAGAGACTTGAGCAAACTCAATTACAATTTCACCTCTAGCCCTTGGGAAAACAGAAGCCTGTCTGTTATTGAAGAAGATAAGTGACATGTTGACTGTCAGTAATGGTCAGAGGTGGTAGTAGTGAAGACTGGGCAACAAGGGCATTCTCAGAAACTTGGGAGAGCTTTCTCCCACATTGCAGCTCTCCTGCAACAGCAGAAGATGCTAGTTAATGCAAATGCTCCCTCAGGACAGATTATCCCTCAGCATAAACAAGCAAGTTGAGCAGGTAGCAGGGGGAGGTGGTTTGGGCAGGGCATCTTACAGAGACTGTCCCTTTAGTGGGTAAGAATACAGGTTTTAGAATTAGACCTAGGATTTGAGTTTTGCTTCTCTTTCTAGTTGTGGTCAGTAACTTGACTTTTGCAATCTCAGTTTCCTCTGTGATAAATGCTGATAATCATAATTCTTACTTCTATGGCTTTTGTGAGAAGTAAATGAGAAAAATCTATGCAAAGTGCTAAGCACAGTGTATGGCATATGTATAGTAGAGACAAACATTTGTGGCTCTGACTTTATTTTATTACAGACTTGCCTAAGCATCTGCCTCTGAGTCAGCTTTTTAAAAGTTGGACCTGTTTTATAGCTTATCTTCCTGTTCTCTTGTGATTCTGGACGTTCCCAGCTTTTCCTCACCGATTTCCATGAAAGGCGTATGAGGGGTATATGGGTGGGAGGCCAAGGGGTGGTAAAGCCAGCCCTTCCCCCCAACATTTATGTAACACAAAACATTCCCCTAGTCCTGCCAGCTTTTTCTTTAGCAGTTGAAAATTTATTGTCCTTTCCTTAAATCTCCTTTTCCATTTGGGCTTGAGAAATGCTTGCTTTATTTAGCCAGGATTAGATATACCAACTTACTGCTCTTTCTCCTTCAGGGATAAATCTTCGAGATCAGGAATTGTGCCAAATCCGTGTCACACAATATGTGAACAGTGTGTCCATGGGCGTGAACTGTGGTAGTGTCTGTGTCCTGCTAGCACCAATTTTTGGATTTTGCTTAAGGACAAACCATATGCTTTTGAATGGCTTCTCTACCATATACCTGAGTTTACTGTTTCTCTTTTTGAGCATTGTATTTGGACTACTTCTTTTCTGGTCAGTAAAATCTTTTAAGGAGTATATTCTCCCAGGGAACCTCTGCAGAACAGATCATATTCTATTCCTTGATCTGGGCGGTGATTTCACCAAGTAATCAGGTATATACAGATGTAAGAAATTATTATGCAGTGTACACTTAAGATTTATTGTAGTTCAATTTAGAGAGAAATCGAACTTTTAAAGTGTGCTATGAATTAGGCCTTGCCCTACTTTATGACAGTTTTTTGGGGGCGGATTGGAAGAGGGACTCACTGATAAAAAGTACATCACTATTATTTCAGGGCTAATGTAAAGTTCTAGCCGGTGGCCTACTTTGTGGGGGAAAGGGGAGCAATCTGCCCAAGCTGAGCTGATGTGCGTTTGCTGTACAGATTGAGATAATAACAAAACCCCACCAAAAATCTGTCTTCCTTTATGACTCTAAATATATCAGTGGTGATACTTCCTGTCAGGGCGGACTGCTCCCCCACCTCTTTGGTCTGGTCCTTGGCATGCCATGGCTTACAGCTTCAGAAGTTGTGGGAGTTAAGTTTTCAGAGATTTGCTTTTAATAATTTGGCAGAAAAGGGATTTAGAATCTGTATAACAAAGAAGAGTTTGTTGGGGAGAATTTCCAAGAATAAATATGAGGCACAGTACTACTTAGAGGAGGGCCTAAAGTAGAATCATCTCCCAAACAGTGAGCAGGATTTGGTAAACTGCATTTTAAGGAAATTTATTACACTAAAATCAGTGATATATTTCTAGTGCACTTCTGGTTACGATGGGCACTATGCCTTTTTTTTTGGGAATATTTTTCACTCTGTCCAAAGAAATAATTGCCCAATTCTTATATTGCCTTTTTTTTTTTTTTTTTTTTTTTTTTGGTAAATTGCTAAATTTACATATAAACAGCAAAGTATAGAAACCTTAATGCACAGCTTATATATATATGTTTCCTATTGCTGCTTTAACAAATTACCACAGTTTGTGACTAAAAATAACATGAATTTGTTCTAGAGGTCAGGAGTCCTAAAATCAAGGTGTTGGCAGGGCTGGGTTCCTAGAGGAGAATCCATTCCCTAGCCTTTTCTGACTTCTTGAGACCACCTGTGTTCCTTGACTGATGGCCCCATCCTCCAGCTTTGGAGCCAATAGTGTAACGTTTTCCCATTTCTGTTTCTCTCTGACTCTGATCCCCAATCCTCCTTCTAATATGGGCTGTAATAATCCAGGATAATTTCCCCATTTTAAGAGTCTTAACTAATTACATCTGCAGCATTCCTTTTTCCATGTAAGGCAATATATTCACAGGTTTCAGGGATTAAGATGAGGACATTATTGGGGGGCCATTGTTCTGACTACCACAATACATTTTTACAAGCGAACATACCTGTTGACGTGTAGGATATTACCAGAATTCCACAGCCCTTTTTATTGATGATACAGAAAATAATTAAGAATTCTGCAACACCATAGGCCACTGAGTTAGAGTATTGATGATCATTATTATTTTTTATTTTTATTTCGTTTCATTTAATTTTTACCACCTACAGCACCTGGTATTCCTAAGTGGTTTCCCATCCAAGTACTAACCAGGCCTGACGCAGCTTAGCTTCTGAGATCAGACAAGATTGGGCACGTTCAGGATGGCATGGCCATAGACCCTGATGATCATTATTTAGAACTATAAATTTCACAAGACATCTGAGCATAGGCTGACAGAATACTTTTAAAAAAAGAAATCTCGAATGGCTTTATTGAGGGTGTTTATCTCTAATTCATAAATACATCTGTAAATATACACCAACAGATTAGACATTTTTAAGCTTCGTTTGGACTCTAGTGAGTGGGTACGTAAAACCCATGGAATGTTATATAGACTTGAACTCACTAGTGTTGAAATTGCCTGACACCATTCTCTGTCCTATTTGGTTTAATCCATTGATGAAAATACCAGTGTCTGTTTATTTTAGGAACGCCATCAGCTGCAACTGCAACTCCTGGAGCATGAAACGGAAATGTCAGGGGAAATAACTGATTCTGACAATGAAAGGTAGGACATAATACCCTCTATCTTACAGTGGATTTAGATGGTGAACACACTGTGTGTTTATGGGCTCACTTGGTCCTTGCATTTTCAGTCATCTGCTCATCTCTTATTACATATTTATACAAGCAAAACATTGGCTAAGAGCTTCCAGTATGAAGCCAGTTTCCTTAGGAGCTTAATAGACATATCCCACAGCCCACGACTGGTTGTTAGTGCAGTGAAGCACATTTTAATTTTGCACTGTCACAAGTGCAAAAGTTCAGTCTATCAATGTTCTCTGTAACCTTGAACTCCACAAAATGCTCCTTGTTGCTGAGAAAACTCATCAACTATGACTAATACCATTGCCCTAGAAACTAACTTTAAAATATCTTTCTTTGTTTACAAACTGCTCAGTCAAACCTTGCTTTGTCCCCTGACTCTGAGTGAATAAAGCCCTATATGGAAAATGCAGAAGTAGTATATAGTCTCTTCTAGAAATCAAAAGTCAGAGAGGCCATGCACAGCCCTGTAGTGAAGGAAAACAAGGTGGGGATGGTTTGAGCATTTGGGGCAAGTTACATAACCTCCCTGCGATTCTCTGCTTATCTGTAAAATGAGAATTCTTTTTTAAAGGAGGATGGAGTTGAAAGGATAATAACAGTGCCCATCTCATTGGGTTATTCTTGTGAGAGAACTGTTGGATACATATAGTAAATGCTGGAAAAATACCCATTTTCCTTATGCAACTTCAGAGTTTGCAGCTATAGGAGTCTTCCCTAGTTTTTAATGTAGGGCTGAGGAAGGACCTGGCAGAGGTGGGAAATGGTAAGCAGACCCCCAGGCCCTCATTCAGTGCTGTGGTCTGGTGGCCCCTGAGAACTTAAGAGCCCATCTGCTGGTTCTTTGGTTTTTTCGAAACACACAAAGTCAAAGAATAATATGTGCTGTTTTAAAACAGAAGTAGGAAATGTTTTACAATGTGGTTCACTCTGTTTTGATGCAAAGAAGGTCTTTCAGCATGTTTCCCATTTTTCCAAAATAATGATATGTAGGACGATGATAATTCCAGAGTTCTCAGGGCTCTGCCGGGAGCTCTGATTTCAGATATTTTGTTGTGTTGCTAGACTCTTGTTCTTCTGTTCTCCTAATCAAAGTAATTTATTGTTTCAATATCTCAAAACAGAAAGCCTCTCATACCTGACAATGGTACCAAAAAATTCTCTCTCAGTTCCTGGAAAGTATAGTAACTATTCTTATACAAGGTAAAACTTACAAGTGGGAACTTGAAAAATAGTCCTATATTTTTCTGTTGTTGAGTAGCCGATTGGTAGTTAGTCACCTAGATACATGCAAATTTAGAAGGTTGAATTTTGAAGTTCCCTTTTTGGTTCTTGGCGACATTCCTTTCCAGAGATGACTTTCTATACTGGTGTTGCTGCTTTGGTGTAGGACTCAGTTGTCCTCTTTTTTATTTGTGTTAGGTATCAGCAGCTGGAGGAGGCATCTGCCAGCCTCCGGGAACGGATCAGACACCTAGACGACATGGTGCATTGCCAGCAGAAGAAAGTCAAGCAGATGGTTGAGGAGGTAAGTCCTTTGAAAAGGTTGTGAGTCTGGGATTGCTTCCTTTGTTGGGGCCATTTCAACCCTGGAGCCCGATCTGACTCAGCTGGTTTTCTGTGGCTCACAGTGAACCTGTTCAAGCCGCTGCCATCTTGACTAAGAGGGGAATTTCCTCATATGTTCCCTCTGGTGATTATCCCTCTAAAAGAGGGCCTTCTCCAGATCCAAGGGTTTACAGGTAGGAAAGCTGTGACAAGCAGCTCTTAAGTTCACCCACTTTCGGAGGACAGCGATACCCTACAGGCAGCTCAGGGACCAAAGTGTGTGACAGAAAAGTTCACTTCAGCTCAGATCTCTGACCTTCCTGCTCTGCCTGCCTCTCCCTGGCTGACACTCTTGTACTTTCTTCATTTCTGTGTGTGTTTTTCATTCCCTTTTCCTGTCCATTTCTCTCTCTCTTTTCTCTCTTCTTCCCTCATTCTCTTCTCCCACTCCTGTTTCTTCTTCATCTTTTCTCTTTTCCACCATGCTTTCTCTCCTTAACTATGTAATGTGAAACTAAGTTATAGGTTTACATATGCTAGGCATAGTTTACTATCTATTTTTCTAAATGAAAAAAACAAACAAACAGGTAAGTTGAGCATTTATATTCTCTAAGAAAAAAATTTAACCTGTTTTAATATCATTTGGCTCCCTTTCTTGTAGTGATACTCAGTACCAGAAAGTCTATGCTATGGTAAAGCTAATCACATATAATTGTAATTTTTTCTTGCTCAATTAGAAAAAAGAACAGTTAGTACTAACAGGGTTATAAGAATTCCCTAGGCATCTAATTCTTAGCTTGTAAAGAAAAGAAAAAGTTTCAATTTAATTAAACATTTGGTTGTCAGTGAATGGAAAACTGAAAAAAAGATTTTTTTCCCCTTATATTAAGCACTACTCTGAAGAGTTATCTCTTTTATTGTTGAATTATTAAAATTAAAAGTATATCTACTTCTGATAAATAAGTCACACACATGCCAGACAAATAGAAGTTTAAAGGTATATCTCTTTGATCTACAAAATGTTGGAGATACTTAGTGAAGTGTGGATAAAGTCAGAGAATTGTGAGGATGGAGAGGGTGACTTTTTTTTTTCTTATGTGTAAGATAAACGTGTACGTTAAATAAAATCTGCTTTCCAAACAAGAAATCCAGCATGTGGTGTTGAATCCTATGAGTCTTATGTTGGCTCGGGGAGCAGTAGAATAAAACAATGGGGAGCAGATGTTCAGATGAAGAACCTTAGATGCACATTCATAATCCCTTTGCACACCTGGCTAGGAACACTGCCAGGAACAGTGATGAGTAGATCTTGCCCAGTGTCAACACTAGGTAGATGTCAGGAATGTGGTTCCCAAGGAAAAGCATCACATTGTCATAGCATCTTGGTGAACCATGACTGCCAGAGCATAGTTCTTTCTGCTTCTGAATTTCACACACATGAAGCCTGGGGCAGGGCTGTTCCTACTTCTCGCGTATGGTTCTTTGACTGTGGAGCAGTGCATTTCTCCCACCTCACCACAGGGTGGTGATCTGTATTGTTTTTGTATCTAATATTAGACAACCAGCGAACAAAACCTCATACTGGTTGGCTTCTGATTCAGTTATTATCTGTGTTTACAATTGGTACCCAAATCAGAGATACTTCTTAAAAGGACATTTTCAAAGAAGTTTAGGTTTCTCTGTTTTCTAACTTACTTCTAAAATATAATGGACATACCAATTTGAAAGGAGTGGGAGAATATCTATAAAAATAGGGAAGCATATAAATATCACTACCCATGCCTTGCTTTCCTACCTGTGATTTAATATCTCCCAAATAAGCTTCTCTAAGCCTTCATGATGCGGTCTGGAAGACCCAGTCATTGGAATGAAATCACAGGCTGAATTTTAGCATAGCATTGTCAGAGGGAGCATCAATCAGGGGCCTGCTAGGTTTCAACAGTGGATGGAGACTTAAAGAGAAAGAGACTTTTTATTCTAAATTTAAGCAACTTTCTAAATCAGAGAGTAAGAATTAATGTGTTTGTTCAGTACACAGTGTTAACTTATACAACAAAAGGATGGGTGAAAATATCAATTGATGGAGTCATTTGTGTGAATACTTTTTTTTTAAGTTAGAAACATGGAAAAGGGCAATTGAAAAGAGAGCACATTCATAAGATAAGTTGGAAAGGAGTTGAGAGCTCTAGCAAATCAGGGAATGATTGAAGGGCTTGGGGAAGGGATGGCCAAGGAGAGACTTGAAAGCTGAAGTTGCATCTTAGAAAAGGGAAGTCAACGAGAAGAGGGAAGATATTTTTGTTTTGTATTGCAATACAAGCCCAGGCTGGAACCACTGGGTGGCACTTACGAAAAGACAGATTTCAACTCTCTTTAACCTATAGAAAATGGTTCTAATATTGGCTGCCCTGGGAAGGTATTTAGCTCTTCACCACAGGTACGTTCCTTATGAGGTAAATTGAGATAGAAGCTCCTTACAAATAAAGAATTCTAGGCTGTTTCCTAGGCTGTGCCTGTCATTGTGATCTCAGCATTATTTCTTTGTATAGTGATCAAAATCAGCAAAATTATAACTAAATCGCTTCAGGGTATTTGGACCAAATTTTGAAAAATCCAGACTACTGAATGAGTTACTTGTGGAATCTTGAACTCCAAATTTAGAAGAGAAGTATATGTATCTGTGAACTCCAGCTACCCAGATGTTAAGACAAATTTGCCCTAGAAATAGAGGCAGCCTTTACATGTAGCAGATGTTAGGAAAAGTTGTCCTTCCCTCACGTGAAGTCTGAAAGCTTGTCATTGTAATAGCTTCACATTCACCAAGGTTGGGAATCTAGTCTCTATCCATTGTTGGTGTCATTTTAGTCATAAAGTCTATAAAGAAACTCAATTTATTAAAATGATGCGCTTCCTTTTTCAGCTCCAAACATCCTGGTATTATTATTGAGGTTCTCAGAATCCTTAAATATTAGGCGATATATTTCCTTTCACTTCAGTAGACTATAATTTTTAATAATAATAAATAATAATATACTAAAAAAAGTAACAGCCTAGGTTTTGCAGTTTTTAGCTCAATAATGACTTGATTTTTATTGTGTGGGATAGTGTATTTCAGTTAGGACTTGTATATGTAAGAAGGAAGGGGGCAGAATGGGCCTTTTTGAAATGAAGGATTAATATATATCTTATGGGGTCAAGTTCATTGAAAAAAAGACAGCACAAAGTATCTGGTGTGAAGTGTGGGACCAACTACCCCCACTAGGTTAGATCTATGTACCAAATTAAGTCTCCTTTTGTGGTGGACGTCTCGGACCGATTATCTCCCTTTCATCACTAGTTTTTCTAACTGGTTCTGGCTTTGACAAAATACAAACAAACAAACAAACAAACAAACAAGCAAATAAAACAACAACAACAAAAGCCTTACATATGTATGCCCTATTTGACTTTTAAGGGTTTTCCAAAAAATATAGAGAGACTGAAAAAAATAGCACTGTGGGGAAGTTCACTCATCTATCCATCACCAGCATGTGCTCTGTGCAGGGCTGGGTGCACAGTGGGAGCAGTGCAGATGTGGTCCCACACTCATAGGTCTTCCTATCTGGTGTTACCTGAGTTCCAGAGTAATCTTCAGCTTGGGCTTCAAGCTTCTGTTGGGACTGGGTCCTTTGCCTCCAGTCAGGCTGTGTTCTTTAGCTTGCCATCAAAGGAACCAGGGGATCAGGGAGGAGCAAAAGGCAGGGAAGAACCTAGGGCCAGAGCAGTGAACACCTTGACACATCTTTACGTGTTGTTACTTCAGTCAGCAGGGTCATTCATACCTCTTTACCTGCGCTTGCCAAGGCCCCTGCCAACCAAAGCTGCTCTTTTGCCAACAGAAAACCATCTGGAGGAAAAAACAAATTCTTGTTTGCCCTCAAAAAGGGTGAATTTACATTTTTGCTCAAGAACAGTGATATTATTCAGCTGAATAAACAGTAATTCAGTAAGAGTTCCTTTACCTATTTCTACATCAACCGTAGGCATCCTTTTGTTTTATCACATCCTTCTAATTTCCCACTGCATTTGTGATAGGTAAAATATTTCTTCCAAGAGAAAGTGTCTGCAGAGGTTTCCTTTCAGTTTCAGAAGAAGGATTATTTCTTTAGAATTTTCTTTTGTGGAAAGTAATTGCATGCCCCAGCCTCTTTTATAATTTAGATGTTTAATGAGCACAAAGGTGAAAGGAATTTATTTTCTTATTAGTGTTTCTCTATGCAGGCTGCACATTAGCATCACTAGGAAGTTTTTTTAAAATGCCAGAACCTGGCAGATAGGAATAGGAAGGAGAGACTGGGTATTGGCATTTTTGTGGTCGGTTGTTCAAGCTCCACAAGATTCCACTACACAGCCAGGATTGAAGAGCTGATGCTCTGGATTCTCGGATTCATGAGTCTCTGTGCTGGGTTTTCATGTCATGTCATGTATTCAGTTAGCTTCCCTCAGAAGCTGCTATACCTGAGGAGGAAAGCTGGTGTAATCTTGGGGCAGAAGAGCCCAGGGAAGAAAGCCAGGGAGACCAGTCAGCAGGGACGAGGCACACTGAAGCAGGAGAGCTGGTCCAAGTGTGTGACCGTCTGAAGGTCCTGTCAGGGAATCTAGCACTTCTTGAAAGTCCCATCCAGACAGCTCATTCTTAATAGCTATACTGGCCTGGCCTGGTGGTATCCAGACAAAGACTTCCCAGAGGTTATCCACGTCCATTTGACTTTTTACTAAGGCAAGTAGATTAGCCACACTGGTTAAGCAGATAATAGAGATGTGAAGAGACAGAATCCAATTCCAATGAAAGCTGAGAACCTACCAGTAACAGAGAGACCAGAACTGGTTCTCATGTGTCCTTTTCCCATAGTGTTTGTGTGTGCGCATTGTCTGCCCTCACCCTGGTTTAAATTATATACTTCTGTCTACACAGAAGACCTTACATTTGGCCACACTGTTCCTCCTTCTAAAGAGAAGAACATGATACCTTGTCGAAATAATAGTATTAACAATGACCACTTCTCAAGTTCAAGACAAAGCAGGATATTTTTGCAATTTTTAAGAAATTGTTTTGAAAGTATTTAATTATCATCTCTTAAATGTTTAAAGAGTGATTCTCTTATTATAATGCAACAGTTTTTTGAGAAGACAAACTGGATCAGAGAGAATAGATGATGAGTAACTCTTCCGAGAGTGGAGGTGTGAGTTACTGGTTCCTGGCTTTTGAGCCATTTAGCCAAGTAAGAATTCTCTTTTTTCAAGTCCCCATAACTTAACTCCCAGGCCCTGATCTTCATGCCTCCCATGCATTTAGAGACCTGAGAGAAGTACAATTAGAAACCTTTGTGGGTATGTAATGAAAGGTGGCCTAGGAAATGGTGATGAGCATGGACTTTAGAAGCAGTATATCTGTAAAATGGGGTTAATAACAGCATTTACCTGAGAGGATTTTTTGTAAGAGTTAAGTGAGATGATGTATAGTTGACCCTTAAACAACATGGAGGATTAGGGGAGCCAGCCCCCCATGCTGTTGAATATAACTTTTGACAACCCAAAATCTTAACTACTAATAGCCTACTGTTAACCTGAAGTCCTATTGCTAACATACACAGTCAATTAACGCATCTCTCTTATGTTATTATGTACTGTATTCTTACAATAAAGTAAGCTATAGAAAAGAAAATTCCTGGTTGGTGAGTTCCTGCTGTGTAAACTCTAAGTTAAATAAATTAAAAACAAAAGTAGTGGGGTTGATTTCTTGACCAATATGTAGGGCTGCCCTTTCCTTCGGGAGTCTTGTGGGTCAAATGGGATATTTCGATAAACTTCTCTTTTCTCTTCTGTGCTTTGTGCTGTATTCTAGCTTAGCCATCAGTCCTATGAGTAGAATATTTATACACAAAGCAACTTAAAGAATTTAAATACTCTCCATTCCAAGAATCTTCCATTTTAAATGAATAAGCCATTCGTTAGCATGCATTTTATTTTAAAACTATGGTGTAGTATGCTGAAATGTCCAACACAAAAGTACGTTTTTGCCAGTTGCCTTGTGTTCAGAGTAATCTCCATCACTGATTATTAGCTGAGTGGGGGTAGGGGAAAGTAGCCATAGCACTGAGCCCACAACCCTAATCCACTCAATTGAACTGTTTCCAGATCATGTCACACGAACTCTTCTCCAGATTTAGTCTTCGACTCTTTGGAAGATGATAAAATGGTAGCCTGCCCTGGTCAGAAGCAATTCCTTTTATTCTTGGTGATTAGAAGAACACTTGCACTCTCTCTGCTGGGAAGAGGTGGCATGTATCTGATGAGCTGATGAACAAAACAGGAAGGACATACTATTGAAAGGAAAATTTGACCATGTAGGGCTCTTATTTGTGAAAACGCTACATACTATAATCTCAGCTTATACAACCTCACACGGCAGTCAAGAGAACTCCAAGATCCAGAGTCTTTTTAGAAATTTGGGTTCCTAGACACCAAAGAAGGAACTGCGATGAAAAATAGTACTAAAATATAATTCAGGAAGTGCCAGGTGGAGGCTGGTCCTAAGATCTTGGAAAATGGAGCCTTACATATGGAAAAGCTGCCAAGGACACCTGCTAAGGAGATGGGAAATGGGCTCGAAGAACTCCAGTGCTCTGGGACATGCTCCCCACCAGATCACACCCCAGGAAAAACAGAAGCAGCCAAATGTCCATGTAGTTTGATTATCTTTGTATGTGGGAGGTAGTCCAAGGATGTGGATGTTCTCTCTGAATGGAGATCAACAGGACTAGTCAACTTAGCCCTCTTCTTGTATATTTAAGTAAAATTTGGTTGGCTTCTATCTCCATGGACCTTTTGCCTCAATAGACAGTTCAACTAACTTCATGAAATGGAGAAGTATACCTGTTGAAGAGAGAAATATATTCGGCTAAAATAGAGTGAAATGAAATGTACTTCATGCCTGCTTTATTTTTATGGAGGTCTTCTTGAGATAGCCACAGGTGCTGGTATCTCATCAAAACTTAACAATGTTGCTGGAAACTAGTAGCGGTAACAGCAGTGGTAGAAATAGTCAGTGGGAGGTATTAGCCTATGTAAGCTAGTAGACTCAGCTAATGGAGTGAGTTCAGTAAGGGGCCCCGTGTCACTTAGACATTGGGTGGTTCTCCAGTCTCACCTCATTGTCATGGTGAAGCATGTAAGTAGCTTCTTTCTTGTCAATAGTTGTCTTTGGTCTTTCATTTTAGATGCTCTGCTCATCTTAAGCAAGTAGGCAGTGGATGGAAAAGGAAGCAGAGGAATGATTTTCCATACTAGTAATGAACTGTTAATGCAATTAACCTTCATCAGTATTCTGTTTAAGTGCAGATCCCCAGATACTCTGCTGGGTATCCAGACTTCCACTATGGAGATTTGAGTCATATTTGAGAATTGCTAATCTAGGTGTCACTCTAGTGTCATGACCTATCCTGTTTCTAGGGATACATACTACACTGCCCTCATGTTTTTCTAAGTTCCTGTCATTTATTCTAGTAGAATAGATTCATTACCCAGCTTCAAAAAATGAAGTAGTATGAACTGAGAATGCAATGACTTGAAAATGGGTCACCCACATAAGCCTCTCTCCCTTGGAGTTTCTTCCCTCTTTCGAGCTACAGATAGTGCCTGGAGGCCAGATAGGCCTTATTTTGTGGTGCAGAGAGTAGATGAGGTGCCTAGGTTGTCTGCAGGGCCCTGAGAGTACCTCTACCTCCAAAATTTTATGCCCCAGGTGCCTCATGCACCTCCCCCTAGAACTGACACTGGGTCCTAAGCTAGTTGGTCATCCTCTCAATCTGCATCCCAGCCTGATTGGACATCCCATCACCTGCTCCTCCCTACCTTTGTCTGTGCCCTTCTGTTCACCCTTTCCTTCCAGGATTGTGATATGGTGTGAACTTGACTTCTGCCTGTCAAACCTGAATGCAGTGCTCAAGTCCCTCCCCCCACATCCCACACCACTTCCCCTCTAGTCATCTACCTCCTTCTCCCTTTAACTGGATCATTAGCCTTGGGCTCTTGCTGCAGTTCTGTCTCATAGCCATCAGGCCCCCACCCAAAGGAGTGTTACTCAAAAGTTTGAGGTGGAATTTATTTATAGTAACTGAAAATGTTATAGTTTCAAATTCCAGTGTTTTCATTGTATTATTCACTTCCTTACTTTATTGAAAATGTAAAGTTTTTAGAATGTATCAGAAAGCTCATATATGTGTGTGAACCTTTTTTTCCCTATGCATTATAGAAAGGAATATTGCAGGTTCATTGTATGACATGCACTGATGAGTGTATTCACAATGCAAATTGTCCTTTCAAGGGAGAATGTCTTTTCTTTGCAGATGTCGTTAAACCCATTTTCTCTTTCTTGAGATTGTTTCTAATTGGCTCTGCAATATTTCTCAGAGACAGGGTGCCCATGTTCTGCCCATAGAGAGTATGTGAGGCTGCACTGCTATCCAAGTAACTTTCAGCTATTGGATGTTTTTCATGTTTCAAGGCTATGCACCTAGACCTCACACTCATGTTAACCCTCTGCTATTATTAGCCCCTTATCCCTCTTTTTTAGCACAGGAAACTGAGACTCACAGTTGTAAAAAATAAGTAGCTGACCGTCTCAGCAAATGATGGTGGTGCTGGGTCCACACCCAGATCTTTGATTCCAAAGTCTGCATTCATATTTGCTTCTTTTTTGTTAATTGGAAAAAATGTCGAAATACGGAAAATTATAGAGAATAAAGACAAAAACCCCGGTACTCTCCTCTAGAATTGACAAATGTTAAAATTTTGGCATATTTCAGATTGTTTCTAAATAGAAAACTTACAAAGAAGAGGTTCTCTTTTTACTCACTCCTCCCCAGTTCTGATCTTTTTCCTTCTTCCCACTCCCTCCCTCTTCAGAGGCAATTTGGTCTCTATCCAGACCATGTTTACATGCTTTTACAATACACATATTTATCTATTATCAGTGTATAGTTTAGTTTATGTGTTTAAACACATATGTAAATTTTTATTTATAATATGTAAATAAGTAAAATTCATTGTATATACTTTGTAACATTCCTTTTCTCAATTTTGTTTTTGATGTTACAAGATATAAATTGTTCATTTTAATTGCTGTCTCATAGTCCATTATGGGAATATATTGTAATGTATCCTGTTGATAGACATTTAGCTTGTTTCAAAATTTTTATTCTTTTACAAACAATGCCGAACACGTCTCTGTGCTTCTCTAGCTATGGAATATACTTAGAGAAGGAATTGCCAGAGCCTGGGGTTGACAGTTTCACTTTTGCTAGATATTGCCCAATTGCTCTTCAAAGTATACATATACTTCCACCCGTCACATGTGAGAAGGCAGATTTCTCCACATCCTCACCACCTCTTGGCACTGTTGGACTATAATTTTTGCCATTTGTGAAATAGAATCTCTTTGTTTTGATTTGAATTTGCTTCAGCGTGATTACTATTCATTAGGACTGGCAAGGTTAAGCATCTTTTCGTAAGCTTGTTGACCATTCAGGTTTCCACACTTATGAATTGGCTGTTTATGTTTTTTATTTTTCTGTTTGGTTGTTTATCTTTTTTCCTGCTCATTTGTAGGAGGAATTCTGTGTGCTATCAATCTTCATCGTTTATCAAAAAATATTTGGATGCCATTATCTTCTCCTTGTCAATGTTTTTTGTTTATGGTGTCTTGCATAATATATAGGTTTTTAATTCTGGTATAAAGTTATTAATTTTTTTTGAGTTGTGTGTCTTATTTTTTTGTCATAAAGATATTTTTTGTAATTGTTTTAGAGCTCTGTTTTTTTTCGTCTTTAAGTCTTTAATTATACTTCTCCCCCAACTCATACCCTCCATCCTCTTCCTTACTCTATTTTCGCCATAACTATCTATCCTATCATCTTGTAATATACTCTACACTTACCTATTTTGTTTATTTATTTGTTGTCTGTTTCCCTCCACTAGAATGTAAGCTCTCCAAGGGCAGTGGTTTTTGTTTGTTTTGTTTTTAGCTGTATTTGTTAAATCCTGGAATAGTCATTGGCATATAAGAGGTGCTCAATAAATATTTGTTGAACAAATAAAGAATAATTCAAGTAGAATTTATTTTTTGTATATTTGATGTGATTGGGCTCCACCGGTTTTTTTTTGTTTTTTTGTTTTTTTGTTTATTTGTTTTTTTTTTTTGAGGCGGGGAGGTGCACTCATCATGTAAAACTTGTTTCTCTAAAGCATTTGTTGAATGGTCTATTCTTGCTCCATTGATTTTTTTCATGGCAACTTTTTCAAGCTGGGGCTGTTTTCTACGTGTCACTATCTTAAATATTTCTGTTCTCTTGCCCTAGTGCTGATGTCTGCAAGAAATATAGTCCTTGGGCTTAGGAGTGGATATGGAGGTGATGAGGAGCCAGGTCAAACTTATGGGAAGCCCTTGGGTCAGTTAGTGAACACTTAAGAAGCACCTTTTATGAACCAAATACAAAAATGGATGTGAGTTCCTGCCTCAAAGGACTTTCTGGTTGACAGTAAAGCCTGTTAAAACTCAAGGCAGAATATAAATGTTAGGGTATGAGCTGTTCACTGGGACACAGAAACTGGAGACAATAATAGTTAAGCTCATGGACCTTAAGTAAGTTAAATCTCGCTTTGCGTTCTTCCTCTGCTCATGACTGAGCTTTAAAGTAACTTGAGCAACTTTTATCCTAATAGTTTCCTTATCAACAGAATGGGAATGACGATATAGCACCTGCTTCAGGGCGAAGCAGGTGTGAGGAATGACTGACATACTGCATGCTAAGGGCTTAGCACAGCACCCTGAATGCTCACTCATTCTGGGTGTGGGTGGGGAGTCTTTATGGAGGAGGTGATATATGACCAGGTCTTACAGGATGGATTGGATTTTTCTAGGCAGAGATTGAATGGGTGCAAAAGGACATGCCAGACAAGATGCAGCATAAACAAAAAACAAAAACATGGAGTCCAGGAAGTATAGGGTAAATTCAGAGAATAGTAATCTAGTTTGAGCTGTAGGAGGGAATCATAATGAAGAGGGAAGAAATGTAGGTGGAGACTAATTGTGGTAAGTTATTAGCCCTAAGCCAAGAAAAGGTCCTTTATTACTTTGCCAAAATTCCTTAATGGCATTACTGCCTGATCAGATCTAAGCCCTGGATTGATGGCTCTGGCAGGGGCTACTGAGCAATAGGAGGGGAGAGGGTCAGGAATGATAGCTAGAAGACTCCCAGGAGAGCCTTGGCCAGTGTAGGTGAGGGTCCATATGCCAGAGCACTTGAATTTTTGGAGCTTTTTTTTTTTCATCAGATTTGTGTGGAGCTGGTACTCCCATATACATTATCTCATTACATTAGTCTGAAACAACTTTTCTCCCTGGATATTCCTGTTCAGTGGATGGTCTTTTGTCCCTGATCCTGTATCCATTGAGAGAAGCACAGGAACAGAGACGTGTAGAGCATTCTCTCTCCCACTTCTCCATTCCACCCTCCTCTTCTAAAGACACAGAGGAGAAAAGACCAGCTTTAAAGACTTAGGACCCCAGCAAATCTTTTGTCAAAGAAGCTGTCACCTGCCAACATTCTTCCCAGCCTTGCCTCATTTCTGGGCAGCACTGCAGCAATAGGTTGTCACCTAGGGATGATGGAGGCAAACCTCTGAACATCAGTGTGGTGCGAAAGAGAGCCTGGGCCTTGACATCAGAGAGATAGGGGTTTAGATCTCATCCCTTTCAGCATCAGGCTCTGTGGGGACCAGCTATCTCAGCTAGCCTGCCAATGAGAAGGTTCCAGGCCTATGAAACTTCCAGCGCTAAAACCTGAAATGTCCTGGGCAATGTGGGATGAACTGGTCACCCTCTTTATCCTTGTGATTTGAACCTTTCCCTTACCTTATCAGCAGTCAGCAGGTACATTGTATATTCTATATACATCACCCTGTATTGCATTTACTTGTGCATTTTTTTCTTCATTTATTGCCTGCCTTCCTCACCAGGATGTTTGTTCCCTAAAGATGGAGACCAAGTCTTCCTAGCTCTCTGCTGTGCTCCTAGCATCTAATCTAACACAGGGCCCAATGAGGAGGTGATCACAGGAGATTGTTGAGGGGATGAATGGATGATGAAACTGTAGGAACCTCAGTTTATTCATCTCTGGGGATGGCCACTCATAGGGTTGGTGTTTCTGAGAATAATGAACTAACCCAACAAAAGCCCTGGTACCCAGTGCACCCCTCTTTCTTCTTTCCCTGTGAATGCAAGCAGGTTGAATATGGTTTATTCATCTTTGCCTGGTATTTATATAGCTCAGTCATGGTGAGGCATCTGGGAGACTTACTTGGGTTGCTATCCTTTCTTTAAGAGAAGTCTGGCTATCTTTAATATACGATAGAAATCAAACCAAATTAGATTATTTTACCTCAGAAGCCAGTTTCAACTGATCCTTTTGAATGGTATAGCTCTATTATTATATATTACTTCAAACTTAATAGAAAAAAATTGATTAAAATATGTGCCCTGTTCATATCTAGCCTGGCTGAATGCCACAAGACACATTAATTGAAAATGAATTTCTACAAACCCAATTAAGCATCATGAAAATGAAAAATGTACCTTTCCCCCTTCGTTTCTTCATTGATTTTTTCATTTTCCCCACTCAGAGCTTCATTTAGCAATTTTTCAGTTTCGTTTTGTTGTGGCCTTAATTCATTTCCTTCACTCTCTGCAAAATGAGATAATGTACCATTTTCCTTGTCCTTTTTAAACTGTTCTTTCATGCTGCATTGCTGCAGGCCAGATTCTGATCTTGTCATATTTCCCTATGTTTTATTATTTTTTAAGAAAAGAGGGTAACTTTATTGTTATTTTAAATTCTTACCGTGGTGGCTTTTTATCAAGGAGAATGCACTTTAAAAATATATAACTGAAATCACAGTATTACAAGACTTCTAAAATAGAGTTAAGAGAAACTATTGCAAAATTTTTTTAAAAACAGCTTTTCAGAGGAAGAGTGTAAAATGCCAATTATTCTCATTTTTCATGGTTGAGGACCAAACATGATTTCAGTTTTGTTGAGGGAAACGGAGACAACTATTTGTCAGATTATAAGAGGCTGGTTCAAAAATAAGATCCTGTTGGGACAAGAGGAAGCTAAGGGAGAAGGCAACTGAAGTCTTGAGTGAGCTCTAGAAGGTTCTTCCTGTCCTGTTCCATCCCTGCCCCAGTCAGTTCACTGATTAGCTGGCTCTCTAGAGGTTTGAAAACAATAATGAGGAATCTTCAAGCTGTCTTCCTGTGAAATTTTCAAATAATCTAACAGCATAAATTTTCCATGAAAAGTCTACAGAGGCTCATAATAAAGTGTCATATTGCTTTACTTTGACCTAGAATTCAGAACCCTGGTTATCTCATTTTGATTAGAAGCTTCAATTGGCAGTTACTCACCTTCGGCATAGTTTTTAATGGGAAAATGAATTATTTCTTCATCAATACAATTTAAAGTAGGAACTCTTTTAAAGTGAGGGTTCATGGGAAGGGATAACTAAGTGGGGGTGTTGGTAATAGAGGTTGGGAAACTTTATTTATCAAATGTGTTGAGTTTCACAGTAGGTGTATACACCCCCCCCCCACACACACACAGCTCTCATATCCTGATTTTGAATAAAAGTGCCTCTTGTTACTTGGTTATTCTTAAAATTAGAATGAAACAAAATAAAACATTTCAAAGAAAATAATAAATTCATAAATTTAGTTTGGATTTTAAAAATCTAATTCCCTTTCCCTTACAAGATTTTAAATAATTTAATTCAATAAGACCATCAGTTTTAACATACCTTTTAGTATTGTGCTCTGTTTCAGTGTGTTTCCTGTTTTACATAAGGCATTTTTCAGATATGTGTATATTTGCATTAGCCAGCTGGTAAGAGAAGACCCCAAAGCACAATTTCTTAAAAAACCATATCAAGTGCTGTCTAGTATTTAGTCCTTATTTGCTACTTCTATTTCTTATATTCCTTAATTTTTCTCCACGTCCCCAACCTTAATATTGAGTTATATTTCATGAGTCTCACACAGTTGGGCATTAGTCACATAATTCTAATTTTAGGGCCATATCATATTCCATCATCTAACATGAAATGATTCGTATCCTACGTGTCTGTCACTAATGGGGAAAAAAAAAAAAAAAACCTCCAGGAAGCTGAGAAGTCTTGCAACATCCAGAGTTGCTCTGAATCCATAACAGGACCTTACTAAATTTTCATACAATTTCATTTTGGTCTGGTTGACATACAAGCTCTTTTTGAAATGACTTAGGAGGAATCCTTTCACTATAGCAGTCTGTTTCCAAAGCAGTTTATAAAAATGTGTTGATTGATAAGGGTGATTTCACCTCCTCAGAGAGCTGCTCTTTTATGTAAGATAATTGATATACTAAACATTTGTTCCAGGTGGGTTTGCTGTCTGGTACAAGGGCAAGATGTAAACAAAGGATGGCAGTGGCAGTGGCAGTGACGTGTCCTATTGGGTTTGCACAAAGGGCTGAGGTAGAACAGAGGAGGGAGACACGAAGCCAGCCTGAAGGACTTGGGCAAGTCTGGGAGGTGACTGTTGAGTAGGAGGTTTCCTGGTGGAGAAGGGGATAGAGGGTGGAAAGGCGTGGTGAAGATACCAGCCTGTACAGAGGCCTAGAGGTATGTCCGTGGAGTGCTGAGAGCATGGAGTGTCTTTTCTGTATGTTCACTGTGGGATAGGACAGGCATGAAATGAAACTGAGGAGATAAAGTGGGACCACAGCAGAAGGGCCTAATGTCCATGCTAGGGAGTTGGAATATTAGAAGTTCGCATAGGTTTTTAAGTAGGAGAGTGATATATTCAGTATCTCTGGGGGTAGAGCCTCGAAGCTGGTATTTTGTAAAAAGCTCCCACAGATGATTCCAGTGTGTGGCTACGGTTAAGAGGGATTACTTAGCTCAGAGCAGCTATGCAGGTAACTCAATTGTGGTTAATGTTAAGAAAAGCCATTATCAGTTCTAAGAAATTTGAAGACCCTTTCCCTCTATGGTCTTAGAGACCTGATATCCTATATCATCAATTAGGTGGCAGGACATATATTCAGTTTGAGTTACCAACAAACATGCAAACGAAGACAAAGATTAGAAAAAAGTTCTATTAGCATCAGTTAAAGGTTCCAGATTTTACCAAAATGTGTTTCTTCCCTTTGTTCTATAAGAGGGTTTACTATTTGATATTTCAGTTTTACTGTTGCAATAAGATTATGTTCCTGTATTGATATAATAGATGAAGTCTGGAAAATGAATGCTTCTAATTTCTCATTTCCTAATGCCCTGACTTGAGCCTGGTAACTTGGGTCATTTACCACTACCCGGTGACAGCTAGACCTAAATGTAGCTTTATGAAGAGCACATAAACTTCTTGAAGGTCAAATTTATAAATTTAAATACATCAAAAAATGAGAGGAAAGGTGCCAGGTAGATTTTGCTTACATACCAGCTGCAGGATACCCTAGATTTTGGATGGCTCCTGATTCGGGGAGCTGCTTTTGGGGCCATGCCCACCTTGGTTCATGAGGGCCTCCAAGAGTCTGTTCCAGATGATCTTGCCTCTGAAGTTTAAGGGATAGATTTTGCAGAGATAAGTGGATGGATCATTGATTCATTCATTTATTGTCTGAGAATGTAAAGATGACCAAGGTCTTTACTCTCAAGAAGCTCACAGTCTAAGGAGGGAGAAATACAGGTAATGTCATAGTAGTAGCTAATTTTTTGAGTGCTTATCATGTGCTAGGTGCTATAGGAGGCTATATTTCAAGGCTCTTTGAAGTTGGCAGTCAGAAATAACATTTTCCACACAGACATGTGATTTAGTGGTTGTGGGAAAAGAACCAAAGTCTTGAGAGTCAGATGTTACCTAGAATATTATCAAACCCAGAAGCACGAGAGTCAGCTTATTTTAGAAACTGGGTGCCTCATTTGGGAGAAGGCGTGGGATGAGCTCCAGGGACAGGCTCCAGGGGAGACTAAGTTCGGATTCAAGTTGGCACCCCTTATAGGGCATGAGGGGCCAGCCATGCACTGACGGCCTGCTTTAGTGTCCTTTTTCTCTAATCTGAACAAGTCAACCCTGGTCACAGAATATACTGTGCAAGAAGGTTCTGTAAGAAATGCTCAAGGCTGAAAGCAAATGTGCACACACCGCATTCATTTTGCACAATAACACAATTGCTTCTTTAAGCACTGGTTGCTGGAAAACACAAGCCTTGTCATCAGAAGATTCAGCACCCCCAAATCCTTCCCACAGCTTATTCTTTCTCCCTAGAACAGGGTGCCTCTTCACTCTAACAACTGTCTGTCCTCTTAGAATGTCCAAAATTTTCCCCCAGCTCTCCAGATCACATGTCTGCCTTGTATTTCTTTATGAAAATCTTCATACGAGGTATGTATTAAGGTGTCCTTAAACCACATCCCTTGCTTCTCTTGACTCACAGACCACTGTGATTCCTTCGGAGATGGTGAAACTTGTGTGGGTGAAGCCACTTTTTATGTTATTTGATGAAATATTACCCCTGACCTTCTTGAAACCTTTTAGTTAATTTTAGTACCCATTTTGCCTGTCATTTAAAGATTTTAAAAGTCAGTTTGAAAAAATATTAAAACCATAGGAAGGAATGAAAAAGGAACACTATAAAGGTGGCTTTTGAAAATTATTCCTACTAAAAGTTAAAGGAAATTTAAACAAAACAAACTTTTGTTTTGCCCATGATGCTACCCCAACCCCAGACTGATTTCATTTATCTAACTTCTCTTCTAGCTTTTACCTTCACCATTGTAAACTTTTGTTTTCTGTCCCTTGGGGCTTTTGTAAATACTTTTTCATTTTGCAATATATTTATTTTTAGTGTTTGTGTAATATATTCCATCAAACTGATATTCCATAATTTATGACCCATTTCTTTAGTGCTGGATATTAAGATTATTTCCATTTTATGTATTATAAATAATAGGAGCAAGAACATCTTTGTATATATAGCTTTTTTCCTACATCTGAATTATCCTCAGGATAAATTCCCAGGAGTGGGATTAGTGGGTCAAAGGGTACAAACAGCTTTATGGCTCTTAATATTTATGGCTAAATTGCCCAAAGGGTCATTCTAATTTATAGTACCACTTGCAACACATGAGAATAGAGTAACTGTCTCTCCCAGCCCTTCCAGCACTGATTTTTTTAGTCAATAGTTTTGGGCAAATTTAATAGGTATTAAAGGGTAACTCATTACTGTTTTTAATTGTTAGTTTTTTTATTATCACTATTGGACTTTTTTTCTTAAGTCTGTTTCTTATTACATTCTGTTTTGTATGGTTTGCTTTTCATGTCAGAGGATTATATTTTTTGGCCAGGTGGAATTCAAAATATTTCATAATGAAAATGTCAAATGCAATTAGGACAGAGAGAAGAATTGATGAAGCTGCCTAGATTCATTACCCAGATTCAACAAATAGCAAGATTTAGCTACATTTGCTGTACTTACCCTTTTTTTCCTCTTTTTTTTCTCTTCTGTTTAATTAAAGTAAATCTAAGATATTTTGCATATATTTTCTATACAATATATACGTCTCTAAAATATGTGGACTTTTTCTTATATAATCATAATGCCATTGTCATACCTAACAAAATTAATCATTTTTCTTTGGTATCATTTAATAACCAGTCTGTAATAAGATTTTCTGAAATGTCTTTAAAATGTCTTTTTACTGATGCTTTATTCCAATCAGAATACAGGGGAGGTCCTTACATTTGGTTGTTATGTTTCTAAAGTCTTTTAACCTAGAGCACACTACTCTCTGTTACCCGCCACCCGCCCCCCCCGCCCAAGTTTACCCACACCCAGTGACATTGCAAGAACTGAGTCAGTTGTCCTATAAAAGTTCCCACATTCTGGATTTAATTTTTGTTTCTTTATTAGCTCTAGAAGCTTGATTATACTCAGTTTCAACTTTTTTCCTCTTGTAGAGGGAGGCGAGAATACTTCATGGTGTTGCTATGTCTGTGTGATTCATTTGGTATTGTTTCAGGGGCACATAATATCTGATTGTACCGCTTTGGGTAATGCTAGGGATGACCATAGATGCAGATGGTGAAAGCTCCAAACACAGTTGTAAAGTACCTTACCAGCTTTGATGGTTGCTTGAGGCAATTATTTCATAGGGATTACACAATGGTGATTTTTCTAAATCTATCATTCCTTCCCCCTTTTTAAAACTGGAATTCTTCTGAAAAGTACAACTTTTCCCCCATAAATTAGGACCCTTTAGTAATCTCAAAATGTAGTTTGTACAAGAAAGGCAGGATAAATGCTCTATTCTTTCTTTTAAATTGCCAAGTTTCTAAATAAGGGGTTTGTGCCCTTGTCACTTCCAGTGGTGGCTAATGAGTTTTGTTTTTGAAGAATCAGGGTTTTATAGATATATGTATTCCATACAATTCCATGTGTTTTACATAATTGCATTCATTATTATTATTATTATTTTTGATGGTCAGATTGTCCCATCCTTGGCTCAAAGGAGACCGACCCTTCATGTCCTTGTTTTCAGGCATAACAAGGTGTTTCAGGTTCATCTAGTATATTTTTTGCCCCTTGAAATGGGCTGTTCTTTCAAGATATCTTGTGTTTTTTGATGAGGAATGGTATTTGAAAGCTATAATCTGGAAATATTATGTGCTTTTTGTTATTTTTAATTTTTTCAGTGGACAGAGTTAGGAAATGCATATTTACAAAAGAAAATAAAAGATTATAAATTCATACTAATATTTTTATTTCAAATTTAGTAAAATTTCATTTTACTTTTTTGATTTCATACTTGTATTTTTCTCTTGGGCTAAAAATCTTGATTCTAAACATTATACTACAATATATTAAATAATTTCAAAATAACAATACCAATATTATTACTAACAATTTTCCTAGTGAATGAGAGATTTCTTTGCAGTTCTGTTTATCTTTAGAATACATTTCACTAAAAAAATATAGTCAAATTACCTTGTCCTAACAACACTTGCATTAATTCTTTTCACCAATTTTATGTACAGTTAAGCTCCTTTATTACAGTTTGTTTTGTTTTAGGATTCACTTTTTTTCCTTTTTGGTTTAACTTTATTTTTTGAATCTGTAAAATGTGATTTCAAAATTAAACCTATATAACACAGTATTATCAGAAAAGTCTTTCTTCTTTTTCTGTCTCCATCTAATTTTCTCCCTCTCTCTTTTGTAACTATTTCTTAATAATTAAGGTTTGTTTTATCTTCGCAGTGTTTCCTTTTATAAATCTATATTTGTGTATATGTCCTTACCTGTTTTACATCAAAGCTAGCATACCATAATTCATTATAATACACCATATTAATGTTTCAGAGATCTTCCTTTTTTCTTGAAGGTTATATTGCATCCATTGTTAAGATGTACCTTGGTTTGTTTAACCAGCCACTAATTGATGGAGTTCAGTTTTCTTCATGTTTTCTAAAAAATCAAAATCCTTTGTCCAAGTCATTTCATGTTTGGTCCATGTGTCTTCGGGATCTATTCCTAGAACTAAAATTGCTGGGTCAAAGGGTAAAATGAAGTTATATTTTTGTACTTTTTCTTGCTATTGCTGGATTCTCTTCTATAGGAATTGTGCCATTTTGCACTGAGAGGGCTTTTTAAAAAGATTTTGCAAATGCTTAAATTTAATATACAGTATAGTTGGAAAGCTAAGGCTTTCTTTAAAATCAGAAGTTATTGAGTGAACCTACACACTGTTCAAGACATGGGCTGGTAAGAGTACCCTGGTTCCTACTTTTTTTTTTTTGTCTATGGAGACATTATGATATGCGAATGAAAAATAAAGAGTAGTTCAAGAGAGAATATGTGTATAAAAAAAAAAGGTGAAAACTCAGCTCAAGCCTCTCTCTTTAGGAAGCCTAGGAAGCCTTTCCTGCTTACCCTAGGCTGCATGAGTCCCCGGCCTTCTGAATTTCATTAGCACTTTTAGTGACAGCGACCCTTTCCCCAGACCAAAATTTTTGACACCTGGTTGAACAAATATGAATGTACTAAGAAAAACAGAGCTGAATGTTTGATATGCTGGGTGCCTCATAAATTTAAGCTGAATAATTATTTTATGTGGAGTCGTATCTGCATGTCCCAAACCATGTTCCCTGGAACACCTAAGGGATGCTAATAAGGGTTACATGGGAAAATCATGTGGATAGGTTAGGTTAAACAAACCTAATGACAGGTGACTCCAAATTCATGTCTGATGTCCCAAGCTTATCTGGGCACAGAATCCCCTTCTTATGGAGCATCTCATGTTACTACTGTTGTTCTATGAAATACAAAGAACCAAGGTGTAGGTTCTGTTTAAATGAAAATACAAGGCATCTCTTCTAGCTAATTAACTTGTACAGTTTTATATTTTTGACTGTTTTCAATTTGTTTCTTTCTAGATTGAATCATTAAAGAAGAAGTTGCAACAGAAACAGCTCTTAATATTGCAGCTTTTAGAAAAGATATCTTTCTTAGAAGGAGAGGTAAGAAGCTGTGTTTCTTTAAGTTGGTATCTTCCCTACCATTAAATTTTATGTTACTGAGCCTGCCACTGACACTTAATTAAAAATATGGCCATTTCCTGGCCTTATAAAATTGACTGAAGGTTAACTGCCAACACAGAAAATGAGGTTCTGACAGCTAGTTTTTCTTTACCACTTGGCCCTCCTCATTTTAGCTTGCTGCTCACTTCTGCTTTTTGGCTCTCATTTTTCTTGTTCAAGAATTTTCTTAGCAAGTCTGATAAGCTTTGATTAATACTGATAATTGCCCACATTTGTAGTGCTTTATAATTTGTGAGGTTTTTTCACTTACATTCCTCATATGATTCTCTTAGCAACTTTAAGAAAGGCAGCAAGACAAGAATTATTATTTCTGCATTACCCAATACTTTTAAAGGAGGCACAGAGAAGGCAGGTGACTTTGCTCAGGATCACTCACAGCCAGACCGAGAGACAGACTCCTAATCCAGTGTACTCTTATGACACTGAGTCAACACGTTTTAGTGGTGACTTAATTACTCCTGAAGCTTTTATGCTATTTTAATATTCCTGACTTTCTGGCTTTTCGAAAGTCATTTTAGGGATTTTATGTAAGTTCCAAAGAAGAAAATTATGGAGTTGGAAGAACCTTAAGAGCTTAGATATTAATAGAAGGAGAAGCCAAAATCTATTTGCTCTGAAGGGTCTTTATTAAGAGCTTGGCATTGAGCCTCTTCCCTCTGAGCCCCCATGGATCTCACAGTGTCTGTCTCTTCATTGTAGTCCTTCCCCAGTGGGAGGTAGCCTGGGAGAGAAGGAAGAAGTAAGGAGCCAGGAAAGAAGTGACATTCGTCAAGCACCCAGTATTCGCTGGGCGCTGTTAATTACTTTTTATGTCCTTTGTATAATATTGAAGTTGAGAGTGGAATCAGACTTCTGCTTCTTATTAGCTGGATGACCCTGGGGAAATTTCTTATAAAATGATGATGATAACTGCACATGTGTGTGACCATGCAGTGAGAATATGTAGAAAGTGCCTGGCATGTACTAAGCACACATAATGTTTCACTTGTTAGTATTGTTCTCTTTTTATTAAGAGCGATGCCCTATGAGTTTTATTATATTCCCCCATTATTGGATGGGTAAACTGAGGTTCAGGGATGTTAAGGAACCTGCCCAAGATGACAGGAGAGATGGATAAGCCTGAGTTCAAAGCTTGAGTGCTTAATAACTTTGTTTATAAGGGAGTGAGCTGAGTCTTCATTTATTCTGTTTTTAAGTGTCCTGACAGCTAACTAAATGGATACTTGCCATACCCACCCTTTCCTTCCCCTCCACAGTCACTGGGTCCAGCTTTAGCCTTACGAATGGACATTTCTATTTCTAAGATTGCCCTCTGAAATTGCAGCTCCCTGTGGTAGGAATAAAACTGAGAGTCAGAGAGTGAGTGACCTGGTAGAATCTCACGGGTCTAGAGAGAGGATGGTTGCAGGAGAGAGGAAAGAATTGCTGACAGGAGAGGCAGAAGGCCACCCAAGACAGCGCCCACTCCCCCTTCCCCTGGCTGTGCTAGTTAAGCCACTTCTTCTACTGGTAGATTATGAATTGTCGTAGGGGGTACTGTGCATAGAGAAAGGCCTTATACACATTTGTGCTTTGTTTAATGCTCAATTTCTTAAGTTCGTTTCTTTTAGTTTGGATTGGCCAGACCCTGAGATATGGATGTCAGTCCACACAGTTTAATCGGGAGATGATCCCAGGATGCCCCAGTAGGGGAGTGGGGCAATGAAACAGGATAGAGACAAAAGCCAATACTGGGTGCCTTATTGAGGAAATTATCTCTGTGCGGTTTCGGTTTCTAGGGGATGTGTGCAGCTGGCTCTGAGTTATCCTTTCCAAAAAGTCAGAACACTGGGGCATTTATACACTAACTCCTGTCAGTCATTGTTTGAGGCCTGCTCCTTGGGCTTGTGGCAATGCTGCTTGCTCTGGACAGAGCCGACTGAACTCTGGTGATCAGAGAAACTCCAGGGAAAGAGTCACAAGTGGTATGTCAGGAAATGGTGAGTGTGCAGAGGATATGGGTGGGACCAGCAGTGTCTACTGAGTATATATAATAAGCAGAACTTTGAAAAACAGTGTTTTTTTGAGCATTTAAATATTGATCATAAATTTGACAGATTAAATTCCCTTAAACTATTTAAATTTCACTACAAAGTTAGTCTGGCTAACTCCTTTTGACCACTTCAAACATCCACTTTAAACATCAGACAAAACATATACAAGATGTCATTATGCAACTTATTATATATTTACACTTTAACCTATTCTAAAATATTAAATATCAGGAGTCTAATTTCTCTCTTCATTGTTTCTGTTCTTGGTGTTTATATCTTCCAAAGGCTATTGTTTTACTTATCTTGGAGTTTTCTTAGACTTAACATCATTTTGGCACTTTCCAGACAGGTGTAATGATCTTTCAGATCCAAAGGAAACAGAATTCCTTGTCCTGAAGAGCTAGGGTTAGAGGATGTGGGTAGGTACCCACTGATTCTTGGGTGGCTTCAGGGTGTTTCAAACTTAGGACTCCTTATCATTGTGTTATATTGACCTGGTCTTTAGCATTATAAAAATGTATGCATTCCTTATTAATATTTCAGCGTTCTTAGTTAGACCATGTAAAGATTTCACCCCCTAGGAAATGAAACTGAGTTTGAATATTTGGTTTCCCTGTTTAGGCTATGCGACTGGTTATCATGTTACAAACAAATTGCTGACCGTTGTTTCCTTGCTAATTGTGTGTGACCACTAATGCCTGTCTTTCCACCTGGCTGTCGTATGACACCTTCTGTGGGCCCTGAAGTCCCAGGATGACCTGACTTAAAACTCCTTTTGTTATTCTTTCCTACTTAACACATTTTATAAACACACATATAATTAATACTCTGTAAAAGAAACTGCATTACCTTATATATAAAGGCTTCCTAGTTTTAAAAATCCATATAAGTTGTAACATATCTTATTTTAATCATCCTTTTTTCCTATTAAAACTATCTTTTTGTATACTTCATATTAACTTTCTTTTTGAACGATGTAATGAACTCAAGGCATTTCTCAGACTCACTTTGTTTCTGTAGTAATTATTTCCTTCTCCTCCTCCTCCTCCTCCTCCTCCTCCTCCTCCTCCTCCTCCTCCTCCTGTTTTGATGCTCAAATTGTCACAACTCAACTGGGGAGAGTTCTTCTACCTTAAGCTCTTTGCCCAGGTAGACAACAAGGTGTTTAAGTCCTAGCCTCATTTCTGTCCTGTCCCAAGATCTGATATTGGCTTGTCTCCAAGGAGCCATGCCTCATTTTAGTGAAGAACTATACTGAAGACTATCTGGGCATGAGAATAGGTGGTGGGCTGAAGTGCTGTGCCTACTGTTAAGCCAATTTTAGTAATGACAGAATTGGAGAAAATATGTATCTTTTTAAGATTATGAGGTCACACTGACGTTTTCCAAATTTATATCATTATACTGCTTTACAATACAGGGTTCTGTTGGCCACCAAAGATTTTTATTATGTCGACCTGTTCTAATACCAGTAATTTTTATACTATGACTTTCCATCCCTGCCTTAAACCACAATGATGCCAATGGTGGTGTTTCAGATTTCTTTGAAAAGTTTTACTGGACAAATCTATATCCCATCTTATTAATGAAGTAGCTACTTTTTTTTTTAAGGGATTAACTGTGGACTTTGCAGCCAGACTGTCTTGAGTTCAAATCTAAATTCTGCCATTTACTAGTTATGTGATCTTGAGCAAATTACCTAACTGCTTTGTGCCTTAGTTTGCTCATCTATAAAAGGGAGTCCTCTCTTTAAAATGATATCCTCTCCATAGGGTTGTGACAAGGATTCAGTTAGTGTATACCAAGTGATTAGAAAAGTACATGGCTCTTAGAAAATGCCATGTGTTCACTGTTTCTTCAGTTGCCTAGGTGCCAGGGACTTCTTTCACCGTCATTGATATATATTTCCTCTTCTGCCTTCTCCTCGTTTCTTGTAATGGGAAGAAATATGTATTATTTTGGTCCCTGAATTTCTCACTTGTACTTACTTATGTTTTACTGGACATAAGTAAAACATTTGATTTTGCAATTCTCCCCTGCCCCCAGATTCCTAAAAGTTTGTCTAGCCTGGCTCCATCAGACTGTGTTTTCATCAACCTATTCAAAATCTTCTTGATACAAAAATATGCCCATTCTTTTTTCTGTTTTCAAACATTTTTTATTTGCTCACCTTTTGAAGAAGTATCCCATCTCTTATTTTTGATATAGAAAATGTTATTAAAATAAGATGACAAGTATGTATCTTTATACAATGATGAGCTTAATAAAACTGAACAGATTCCATTTTATTTTTCTTTGCTGAAAATGCTATACGTACAGCTACATTTAAGAGTAAGAGGAAAAGACTCACATACTTGGTTTTGTCCATCCTGTGCTTAATGTGTATTGTGTGGTCTATAAACCTCTCCACGTGTCTGTTGTGCATTCCTGGTACTATTATTAATTTTCCTGTGTAATACTGGAGCAGCAGTGCCAGGCACCACGTCTCCAGATATGCACTTTATTGGACACACATTCTTGTTTAGTGCATGTGCTGCAGCTCTGCTCCTTACTCCCCTATATCTGAACAAGTTTGAGGAGGAGGTGGCTGCCATTCATCTGTGACATTTCCAAAAACATGCCAAAATGTGCCATACCTGCTCCTTCCTTCTTGAAAGGCACAGACCCTCCAAGCCACCTGGTGGTATGCATTTCACATCTAGACACAAGGTGGTGGTATTTGAAAGCAGGAAAACCCTCAGAACCTGATTCTCAATCCTAGAAGCCATCTTACAGAGCATAGGCCAGGCGGTAGACTGAGCTACTCTTTGTTGGTCCACATTAGTTGTATTCTGCAAGACTGAGAACACAGAGTCCTTGTTTTCCTGTATCAAGTCTTGTCCATTTTATTTTTTAAGTATTTCTTAAATCTATCCCTCCCTCTCTAACTTTGCTCGTAATACCCCTGTTCAGGCTCTCACCATCTTTTTTTTTCTTGTCAATCTCGTTGTATATTCATTTACATAAATAAACTGTATCTATTCAAAGTGCATAGTGACTTATTGTGGTGATCATTTAGCAGTATATACAAATAGCGGATTATTATGTCGTACATCTGAAACTAATATGTGTCAATAATACCTCAATAAAAAAATAAAGTGTGTGACTCAATGAGCTCTGACAGTTGTACATACCTGTGAAATACCCTCACAATCGAGATACAGAATATTTCTCTCTCTCCCCAAAGACTCTTTGTCCCTTGGCAATCCTTCTCTCCATTCACCCCCAAGTAACTACTTTCTTTTCAGGAGAGAGTTAACTTTTATTACTTTTTGTCACTGCATACCTGTTTGCCTTTTATATAAATGGAATCATATAGTATATACTCATTTGCGTCTAGCTTCTTTCACACGGCTTAATGTTTTCAGATACACTTATGTTGTATGCAGTCCTTGGTATTGCAGAATGGTATTCTATTGTATGAATATATCACAATTTATTTATCTATTCGCTTGTTGATATACATTTGAGTTGTTTCCAGTTTGAAGCTATTGTGGATAAAGCTGCTATGAACATTACAGTACAAGTCATTATGTGGACATACGTTTTCTTTCCTCTTGTGTAAATTCCTAGCAGTGGAATAGCTGGGTTGTAGGGTAGATGTAGGTTTAACTTTTAAAGAAACTGTAAAAAACAGTTTGTTAAAGGAGTTGTAGTATTTTGCATTCCAACCAGCAGTTTGAGTGTTCCAGTTTCTCTACATCCTCACCCTGACTTAATATTGTGTCTTTTTAATTTAGCCATTTTAAAGGATGTGTGGTGGTATCTCATTGTGATTTTTATTTGCATTCGATGGTCACCAGTGATGTTGAGCATCTTTTTAGACATTTATTGGCCATTTATATATCTTGTTTTTTGAAGTGTCTGTTTAAATCTTTTATTAATTATTTTATTAAGTTTTTAGTTTCTTTATTGAGTTGTAGGAGTTCTTTATATATTCTGGATACAAGCTTGTTTTTCGTTTTTTTTTTTTTTTTGTCAGATATGTGTATTGTAACCATTTTCTTTCATTCCATTTGCTTTCTCACTTTCTTGATATATTTTGGGTTTTATTTTTGATAAAGTTTAATTTATCAATTTTTCTTTTATGATTTATGCTTTTTGTATCCTAAGAAATCTTTGCCTACTACAGGGTCACCGAGATTTTTTCCTATGATTTCCCCTAAAAATTTAATAGTTTTGCCTTTTAATTTAGATGTGTTATCCATTTGGAGTTAATTTTTGTTTTTGTTTTTGTGTGAAGTAAGGATTGATGTTTTTTCCCCTCATAGATACTTAATTGTTTCCTTTTAGTATTCTTGATATTGATATTGATAATTTGTCCCCACTCCCTCCCTTCCTTTCCCCTTCTCTTCTTTGATCAGTCTAGCTAGGAGGTTATCAATTTTGTTGATTTTTTAAAAATTAAAATGGCTTTTGGCTTTATTGATTTTCTCTATTGTCTGTTTTCTATTTTATTGAGTTTTGCTCTGATATTCATTATTCTTTTCCTTCTAATTATATTGGTATTACTTTGCTCTTCTTTTTCTAGGTTCTTAAAGTAGACCTTAGGTCATTGATTTTAGATTTTCTTATTTAATATGAGCCTTTAAAGCCATAAATGTCCTTTTAAGTTCTGCTTCAGCTACATCCCACAAGCTTTGATATGATGTATTATCATTATTATCCAGTTCAAAATATTTCCTAATTTCCTTTGAGAGTCTTCTTTGACTTGTGGATGATTTAGAAGTGTACTGTTTAACTTACAAATATTTGAGAGTTGTTTAGATATCTTATTGTTTTTGATTTCTAATTTAATTGTTATGGTCAGAGAACATACTTTGTTTGGTTTTAATTCTTTTCAGTTTATTGAGACTTGTTTTATGGCTCAGCTTATGGTTTATATTGGTTAAATACTGTGATAAGAATATGTATCCTGCTTTTTTGTATGTGTGTTATAAATATCAATGAGATTTAGGTGGTTGATAATATTGTTTAGATTATTTAGGTTTTTCTTGGTTTTTGTATAATTGTTCTATCAGTTGCAGCAAGATGAGTGCTAAATCACTTATTATGGTTTTAGACCATATATTTCTTTCTTTAATTTTGTTGTTTTTGATGTCATGTAATTTGAAGCTCTGTTATTAGGTACATACACATTTTTGATCATTATATCTTAGTGATGAATTGACCTATTCATTACTATGAAATTTGGTCACTACCTTTATTCATATTCTGTCTTGAAGTCTATTTTATCTGATATTAATACTAATATTAATATTGATTTCTGCCCTCTTATTTTTGCTGTTTGTATGATATGTGTTTTCCATCCACTTATTTCAACTGATCCATGCCTCTGTGTTTAAAGTGCATCTTTTATAGACAATATATAGTTGGGTCTTCCTTTTTTTATACATTCTGATAGTCTTCGTCTTTTAATTGGAGCACATAGATTATTGACATTTAATTATTATTGATATGGTTAGATGTAGGTCTACTATTTTATTATTTTCTATTTATTCCCTCTGATCTGTTTTGTTTGTTTTGCTAGTTTGTTTTGTTCCTCCTTTCCTTTGGACTATTTCAGTATTTTTTTAGAATTCCATTTTAATTTTTCAATTGACATTTTTCTGTGTGTCTTTAATAGTGGTTGCTCATGGTATTACAATAGACATTATTAACTTTTCATAGTCCACTTGGAGATAATATTGTATCACTTCATGTAAAATGTAGAAATCTTGTAATGATATAGATTTGCTTATTCCTCTCCTTGCTGTTATAGTTATCATATATATTGTATCTACATACATTATAAATCCACAATACATTGCTAGAATTTTTGCTTTAAAAATCATGTGTATTTTAAATAAATTAAGAGAAAATATAAGAAGCCATTAAAATGTTAACAATAGGAAATGCTTATAAATTAAAAGAAAAAAGTACAAAAGTGTTTATAGTATAATCCAATTATACATGAGAGAATGGGGAATAGTAAAAGCCCCATATGCCAAATATGCCAAATATGAAGCGTGGTTTTCTTTGGGGAAAAAAAAGACAACACAGTCTTTCATATTTACTCATATATTATCTATTTCTGATATTCTTTATACGTTCCCCAAAATTTGAGTTTCTCTCTGAAATCATCTTCCAACTGGAGAACTTTTATTTATCATTTTATGTAGTGCATGTCAGATGGTGACAAATCCACTTACTTTCTCTTATTTTAAAGTAAGGTCTTTATTTCACCATTATTGCTGAAACATACAGCTCTAGGTTGACAGTTTCTCTTAGTACTCACTGTCTTCTGGCTTCCATGGGTTTTGTTCACCTATACAAGATTGCTTTCAAGATTTTTCTTTAGTTGTGGTTTTTAGTCGTTTGACTGTGATGTGCCAAGGTGTGTATCTCTGAATTTGTCCTCTTTGAGATTTACTGAACTTCTTGAATTTGTAAGTTTATGTCTTTTACTAAAATTTGGGTTATTTTCAGCTATTTTTTTTGAATATTTTTTTCTGCTTTAGTTTCTCTCTCTTCTTCTGTGATTCTAGCATCCCTACATTAGACTTTTAGAAATTGTCCCTCAGGTCTATGAAGTTCCATTTATTATTTTCAACCTTTTCTTTATCTTATTTTGATTAAATGATTTCTATTAATGTGTCTTCAAGTTTAGTGACTTCTTTTGTCATCTCCATTTTTAAGTCAACCTAGTGATTTTTAAAAATAATTTCAGGAATTGTATTTTTTCTATTCTAATATTTCCATTGACTCTTTTTTATATTTTCTATTTCTTTCTGTTGATTTAAAAAAAAAAAACTACTTCATCAATTACATGTAAATTTTTCTTTTTACCTCGTTGAACATAGTTATAATGACTATCTTAAAATCCTTGTCTGAAAATTACAACATCTGAGTAATCTCAGGATTGGCATCTGTTGATTCTCTTTTCCCTTGGGAATGGGTCACAGTTTCCTAACTCTTCTGTGTCAAGTAATTTTGGATTACAGTCTGGACATCTTAAATGTTTTGTTGTAGAGACTTGGGATTCTGTTTTATTGTTCTGAGGAGCATGAGATTTTGTTTTAGAAGGTAATGAATTTGGTTAGACCCAATTATGCTCTCCCATGCTCGTAGTGGGTGATAACTCAGATCTCAGTTCAGTTCTTTGAGTCTTGGCTGAAAACTTCTTTCGTTTTGCCTCACACATGCATAGTTCCAGGGTCTGCCAGAGATGAGCTGAGTCTATATGCAGAATTTAGGGCTTCCGACTTTTCTTTTTTGGCTCCTCCTTATTCTTGGCAGCCCTAGTTATCTTGGACTCTTTCTCCTAGTGTATTCTACCAGAAAGATGATCTTTCCATTGAATTTTTACTATATCTATGCTGCCATGACTGTACTGCTCTCGGGCAAAGCTGCAAACAGAAACAAACAAATGAATCACAGAGAAGTCATTCTATGCTTGTCACTTGCCCCAGGTTTTACCTCCCCTCTAAAACTTGCCTGTCCTTGTAAAATCTTCAGAGGCCTTGGTAGTGTTTTTGTCTTTGTCCAGAGTTTATAGTTATTCTTTGCATGAGGATTCGTTTGTTCAGCTCTTATTCCTCTGTACTAGAAGTGCAGCTCTCACTCTTTTAACTGGAAAATTTTAATGACCTCTTTGACTGATCTTCCTGCATGTAGTTCTATCTTCTTTCAGTACAATTTTTACATGGGAGCCCAAATGATGGAAGTAAAATGTAGTGTTGACCTTGGTCTTATGTAAGACATTTGTAATGGCATACATAGCCCTTCCTAACTAATTTCTGTACACCTGTATCTTGCAGTAAGGTGACTTTTCTTAACCTGGTATGTTTCCACAATTTTGGAATTCTCATCTCCATTGTTTCTTTTACTCTGTTTCCATTGCCTAACTTTCGGAAATCTTCACTTAGAATTCAGTTCTTCTTAACTTGAATTAGGCATAGCTTCTGAATTCCTGCTTAATTTTCTGTGGATCCCTCTGATGTGCACTTATCACTTTGTTCTGTTATTTTCTGCTCAGATGTTTGTATCCTCTTGAGACAGAGCTTCTCGAGGGTTGCAAATCATGCCTTATTTCTTTTAACTCCTAACTACCATCCTTTACCTACTTTTATATACTGTCTGATACATAGTAGGTACTCTCTCTCTCTTTTTTTTTTTTTTTACTGATTGCATTATATTGGTATAAGTTTTTAGATTCAGTGCTTCAGTGAGTATCTTATGTGCACATATTGAGTTCCTAAGAAATAGAACAAAGGATTTGGGGCTACCTGTCCACTATTCACTGTATTCCATTTGGGGCATACTTACTAACCTCATCTTTTATGCCGCCTAACCATAGGTACTAGCCGCAGAATTCTGTGAAATCCTGTGTTTAAAATCTGCACCAAGAAGGTATAAGGCGATGGAATTGCTGGAATTTGTAAATGGCAGGCCTCTTCTGCCTTTCTCTTTCCTTATGAATGGGAAAGTCCAGATATTACCAGGGAAAGTATGTGTGTGTGTGTGTGTGTGTGTGTGTGTGTGTGTGTGAGAGAGAGAGAGAGAGAGAGAGAGAGAGAGAGAGAGAGAGAGAGAGAGAGAGAGAGAAAGAGAGAGAGAAAGAGAGAGAGAGAGAAAAGAATGTTGATGTACCTCTGGCAGTGGGCCAGCACCTTTCTCCTATACTGAGCGTCAGGTGATAGATTCAGAGTCTATAGATCTTCATGGCTTGTCAGCTGCTAGGGAATCTGGAATGCATTCTCTTCCTTTATACCATTTCCTATTTATTAGAAAGAATCCATAGTCCTTTACGTCCTGCAGAGCACAAGTTGGTAACAGAGCTGGTACTTTGCTCCTGGTATCACCCATTCAGAGTAGGAGCTACTGAGCTGTAACCCTCATTCTTTCTTTCAAACAAATGAGCCTCTGTTTCCATAGAACTTTTCAACCTTCATATGCTATGTAATGCCTTAGCTTAGTGCCTCAGGTTCAGCTCTAACTTAAAAAGAAGAAAAGACAAACACTTTAATCTTTTTCTAGTTTTGCAAATAATATGTTCACTGTAGAGTATTTATTCCATTTATTTATTTAATAAATATTTATCTTGCATCTCTTACGTGCTGTGCTCTGAGGATACAGCCAGGAAGACAGATATGGTCATTGCCTTATGAAAATTTAGTCTGGCATTACAGAAAAATATATAGAAGAACTTTAAAAAATATCTAAAAATCTCAGTATACAGAGATAACGTTAACCTCTTTATGATTTTTGTTATATATGTTTTTGCCCTTTAAATTTCAGGCACCATCACTTCATCTGTTTTCATTCCAAAATCCTCAACTTTTTTGCTCCTTTGTCCTTCATTTCCCCCATGGGGCAAATTCCTGAGCATCTAATCATCAACCTACGTAATGTTTGGCTCTGGCCTGGAAAAAAAAAACTATTTAGAATGCTAATTTTAATCCCAAGGAGCTTGTTCTACTTTATATGTTTGAGATTCTGAATTTTCCACACCTATGAAATACTAATTATTAAGTTATAGAGGTATTTTCCACTAAATTAAATTAATAGACTTACTCATTTTATAGTTTAATAAGGGAATATTAAAAGTTGAGCTGTACCTTATTTATAATTGCAAAAAAGTATTAAATATCTAAATGCCCATCAATAAGAGACTAGTTAAATAAATAATGTACATCTATACAATGGAATGCTATGAACCCATTAAAATAGTTTGTTGACATAAAAAGAAAACTAGTAAATGTGGAAAGGTATTCACAACAAATTGTTAAGTGAAAAACAGATTTATGTATAGATTAGGATATTTTGTTTGTTCCCATTTATGTAAAATTGGATACATATGTATGTACATGCACAGAAAGCTATCTGTAAGGATTCAATCAATATGTTTCTTCAATTCCTACTGTGTAAGAGGTGCTCAGTAAATACATTATGATAGATGTCCATGTCATGGGGGAAAATCTAATAATATGTATAAATTGTATTATGAATATTTGTGTGGGAACATATTTACTAAAAGTACTTTTTTCTTCATCTTTAGAATAATGAACTACAAAGCAAGTTAGACTATTTAACAGAAACTCAACCCAAGACTGAAGTAGAAACCAGAGAGATTGGAGTGGGCTGTGATCTTCTACCCAGGTATTTGGGAATTTCCTGTTTTTCTGACTCAAATTCTTCTTTGACATAAGAAAATACTTTACTGGGCTGTTATTACCAGCATTGCATTCTTTCTATCAAAAATATTTTTGCAAAGATAAGTGGTGGCTGCTGAAGTGTCTGACCAGTTTCTGTGAGAGCAGGGCCATTATTCAGAGGGGATAGCAAGTGAGAGGTCTGGGGAAGCCACTTCAGAGAGAGATTGGCTCTATCCGTGAGTGCATGTATTTGTTCCTTCATTCATTCATTTGCTCATTCATTCATTCAGCAAACATCTGTTGAGTACCTTCTCTGTGCCACACAGTTATGATATGGAAAAGAATGAGATTTAGTTCTTGTCCCAAAGTGCAGTCTGGAAGGAGAGTCAGATATTTGGTAGTATTTTACAACAGTGTGAGAGAGACCTGCGAGGTGCTTTAGTAATATAGAAGAGGTAGAGTCTAAATCTCAAACAAAATTCATCTATTCCCTGGCACCATAACAGATATTGTCAAGAGCTGGAGCAGATAGATACATAAATGATCTGCATCAGTCATGAGCAGATATGTGATGACTACAGTCTACTTAGTTCAGTTGCATTTCTGAGCTAGGACTGATGTGTTCGGTGTTAAGCTGCTTCACACACCCATGCCTCATAAGATTAGAGCCTGTGAACCAGTAAATAACCCACCATCTCTAGGTTCTCAAAACCATGCTTAGCCCAAAGAGGGCATAAAACAAATTTATAAGAAGGATGCTGATGACATGTGGCTTGTGATTTAGGCAACCAAAGTCACAAAGTCACATTGTTCTTATTTACATTGCTTGCTTTCTGGTAAAAACAAGGCAATTTCATCATTCTGATATGATTAATAGAAAATGTTTTTAAAAAGAAAGAGAGAAAAAGGGGGAAAGAATATGTAAGTAGACTCCAGGTCTCATCCATGTGGAATACAAAGTACATAATAAAAATATAGCCAAAAGAAATGATTGATCATGCCCAGGGACTCTTTTTGAAATATAAATAGTTTGGCTATTTCCCTCCTTTTTTGATTTTTAAGAACCAAGTGGCTTAGTCCACTCTAATTGCCCACATAATAAATCTTGTTTGGCTAGGACGGGTACAAAACTATGTCTGAAACCAATAAATTGTTTGTTTTCTAATTCCCACATTTTGGCTTAAAACAACGTTTTCAATTTGTATGCCAAAGGATAGCCCAAAGCAAACTTTTATGGTATAGTTATGAAACCACAAAGCGGTTTTCATAATGGAAGTGCTGACAGACCCTTAACTTATGGCCACGGTGAACTTGGAAGCCACTTCAGTATCTAAAAGCAGCTTTTCCATAAATGTATCGTTTGGTTTCCCCCAGGATCCATCTTAGCACTTTAACTACCTGGGTCAATCAGCAGAGGAAATGAATACTACATATCCGAATTTCCGAAAAGGCAGAATAATATTTCATTCGTTTCCTCACAAATATTTATTAAGTGCCTACTATGTGACAGGCGCCATGCAAGTCCTGTGGTGAGGAGCACAGGATCTTTAGAGATAATTTGGGGCAGTCCTTTTTCACCTGTGCTGCTTGGAACTGCCGTGCTCTGTGCTAGGGCTCTGGGGGCAAGGAGGTTAGCAAGGAGAGGGCCTGTGGGAATCCCCTCCACCAAAGAAAAGAACCTGAGAAAAACTCAGCTTTTAATGTGTTTTATATGTTGGATTCCAAGTAAGATTTTGTTTGAATAAAGAGTTCTATGGTCAAAACAGATTGGAATGCCCTGGTTTAGTTTAATTGCCGTGTTTTACAAATACCAAAATTGAGGCCCAGAGAGAGAAAGTGATTGACTGAAAGCCACACAGCCAGGAGTAGAAGCAGGCCTTCTGAGTCTTGGTGTGGTATATTTGTGGCTTTAAAATACTCAATACATAGAGAGATGCTAAATCATATATGTTCTAACAAAATTCCTGGATCTTACTTGGACTTCAAACTTACATCTAACCAATAAAAGATTCCATGGTGTTTTCCAGAATATTTTTACAACGGCCTCCTCTAAAATGTTTTAAATCAATAAAAGTATTGCATTAAGCCTGAATGATGCAGAATTTTATTCTTACTCTCTGTTTTTCTCACACCAAGAACTCAGCTGTGTAGCCCAGTTAGAGAACCTCAGGCTGCTGGGGTTCCCTGCCCAGCAGTAGTCAGCTGAGCATAGCTTTGGGCAAGCTTCCTAATCTCTCTTAAACCTCAGTCATTTCAGCCTTAAAATGGGAATGAAAGTGGCAATATCAAATCTCATAGGATTGCTATGAGGAGCACATGAAAATAAAGTATTTAGCATAGTAACTAGACTGACGTCAAGTCCTTAATAAATAATAGCGATTATTACTATTAACTAAGTAAAAATTGATTTTATGTATAAGACACTGTATCAAATATAAATGAATCTGAATGTGCTAAGACAGTTTCATTAACTTAATTTTCATTTGTGTTTTTTTTTTAGTGATTTTATTAAATGTCTTAATAGCTTAATTAAATGTATAGGGCTTTCATATGCACTGAGCTCTTCAGTTAAACTACCAGTGGTTTGAAATCCTCTTAGATACTGTGTAAAACACAGGAAGCCTCAGCGGTTGATGAGGTCTCTGTCAGCTGAGACATTAGAGTGGTCCCAGCATGTTCCAGGCACCAGGCACAATGCCTCATTGTAGAGTAGCCTGGCACCTTTCGCTCATTTCTCCTTATACCTACCTGCAAGGGTTGTAAAACACTGTGTAATGGCTACTAGCATTTGACTGTTAGAGCTGCTCTATTTTTATGTACTGCTGAAAAAAAAATGAAATCAGCCTTTGCTTTACTTCCAGCACCATCAAGTCCCTTTTATTATCTTCCCTACCCCCTTTCCCCTGTTTCTGCCTGTGGACAGGACCCTAGGCTGCCATCCCCTGGTCTATCATTTACTTGATGCTCAATAAACAGTTGTCAGCTGAATGAACAAAAGGTATATACCAAGTGGGGACTTAGGCAGCTGATTTGTTTTATAATACGATTTATTTATTTAATAAGGATTAGGAAGAAGCACTTTTTGCTTAATGTTTTACTTCTCTGTGTTTATTCTCTCTCTCTCCCCACAAGAATGTAAGCTCCACGTGGGCAGAGATTTTCACCATTTCACTAAATGCAGTCTCCCTGGGACTTACTTAGAATAGTGCCTCACACATGGTAGGCACTTTGTTGACTGGAGTCATCCCTCTGTAGCATATGACAGTTCTTCCTACACAGAAGAATGTCTGCTTTTTACCCTTGTGGGGCTTTTCTCTCCTGATTCTCTCTTTCTTCCCTGGCCTGTCCTCCATCTTCTTTGATGGCTCCTCTTTTTCTTCTAAGATTTCACCTTGGGAACTTCTCATGGTTCTGTCTTGGTTACAGTAGTTCTGCAAATATGGTATCCAATCTCCTGGCTTTACTTCTTGCCTCCCTGTGGCTGAGCTATCCTGTAGTTCAACCTCTCTCTTGCATATAAGTCCTCATTTCTGGTTGCCTGCTGTGCACTCCCAGCTGGTTTCTTGTTTGATCTTCATACCCATCCTATCCATTGCTGAGTGAGTCATTTTTTTTTTCATCAGAGTCACTTTCTCTTAGTAATGGTCAAGAACAGTAACTGCAAGTTAGATCTGAGCTTGGGTCTCGGATTTGCCTCTTGCTACTACATCTATAGCGTTGGGCAAATTTCTAACTTCTTTGCATCTTAGTTTCCTCACACAGACCAGCAAGATTTTGATAGTAATTCCCTCAGAAGCTTGCTGAGGTGATTGAGATATAGGCATAGCGTCCCCAGGGCAATGGCCACATTTTCGTATTCTTGTTTTGCTGCTACTGCTTTCCTGGTTACCTAAGCTTAATATACTCCAGTCCTCTTTGAGCCATGAATGGTTGGTTTGTTCCTAGATGCATACACTCACACAGTGCTCTCTTTTTTCTTCATGGCTTTCTTCATACCTTTCCATTCCCACTGCCACGAGCCTGCTTGAGACTAGTGTTATCTATGTCTAATTGAATCAGTCCCATGTCTCTGCCTCCTTAAATTCTTCCCCTCCTTCATCTAATCTCTGTGTTACACAAATTTCAAGAGAGCAAGGATCTCTTAATAGGGCAAGGAAAGAGGGAAGAGGTGAGAAGTTACTCTCTGTGACTTCAGGGACTTTTGAACACCTATTTTTTAAATAAAAGGCTGAAGAGTTTAATTTGAGAGGTTTAATATATGTTAATTAAAGCCATTGAGAGCAATTTCAGGTCAGCTAACCTTAGTTCATAGAGAAAAGTGAAAAACAAAAAAATAAAAGAAGAGACTTCTTTCTCCTGCCCCTAGGGAAACTTGGTTTCCAGCAAACTAATAAATTATGTCTTAATAGGTATAATTTAATGAAAAATATTCCCTGTTGTCATAAGTGCCTAGCACATAGTAAGTGCTTTATAACATCTACATTTTCAAATTTCTGTTGCAGAAATCAGAACACAAGTATCTTTTGTCAAAGCTTTAGTTGCTGATTCTGCTGTTGTTTCCCATAGGAAATTTACAGATTCATAAAATGTTAACAATAGCCTTAATGTGTTAAAGAAAATTGTTGAATTTTAATTATGTGATTGAAATTATTTGTGTTTTTGAAACCTTGCTGTTTCTTAGTGATCAACTAAATAAAATACCTCACCTCTTTTTGGTTGGGATATGAGAGCCTGTTTTTGAAACCCAGAAGGTCTACCTTTATAAATATTTCTGCATTTTATTGGCTTTTAGGATATTGTCACCAGAGACCATTTCTTTTATGTGGAATTTTCACAGTAGTTGGCAGAAATTGCCATCTGGCTTCTGCTCCTGGCATTCTACTAAACTGCCTGCTGAGGTCACCGAGGACTCCCTGAGTTGCCAGATCCTGTGGCTTCCTCTGTGTGGCAGATGGCACTCTGACCACTTATTGAAATCTCTCATCCTCTGGTTTTCTTTGTCATCCGTATGTGGAGTGAGAGCTCTGTGCCTGGCCTGAGTGAGCTTCTGGGGTCATGAAGATGAGTGAGATGTAGTTTTCACTCTTCAAGAAATTATATCCAGCAGAGGAAACAAATGCATGACCAGTGGGTACAATGAGATGCTTCCACTAGTGTGTCAGAAGCCTGTGTAACATTGTCAAGGTGTATATGGGGAAGGCGTGGTGGAGAGCATGGAAAGGACATGTTGAATCTCTTGGGGAGAGATGTGTGAAGTTTAAAATTACCCCTAGCCTTCCAATAGACCTTATTAAGAAGCTCTCCCCCTACTATTCTTTAGTTGAAAAATCACTGAAGGATGATGGGAGGTGTTATTGATGGAAAAGTTTAGCAAAAATGAATCCTGGGGAAGCAGGAAATTGAGTAGCACAGCTCAAGGAAACTGTGAGTGCATAAGGAAAAGAAGAATTATTTCTATTGCAGGTGCACAGAGTCAGGGAAATTGCCATATAGGAGGTGATATTTAGTTTGAGTCTTGAAATATAAGCAGGAATTCATGAGATCTCTTTGATTAGGGATTTAATGCGGAGGGGACAGCATGAGAACAGCAGAGGTGTGCAGCAGTGTGATAAGTAATGAGAACCAAGTGTTGCTTAGCAAGAGCAGATATGAGATATAATAGGAGGTGGTGCAGGGCATTTAGACGATGTCGAGGAGTCTGAACTTCATCCAGGGAGCAATGGGGAGACTTTGGAGTTTTAAGAACAGTAATATGCTCCAATTGTCTTTTTAGGAAGATGTCCTTGACAGCAAAATGGATAGTGGATTCAGGGAGGGGAAAATATTTGCCAACACTGAAGTCAGAGAGACCATTTAGTATACTATTCCAATATTCAGAGATAAATTATGAGAGCCTGAATGAAAGCAGTGGCTGAGGGAACAGAGAAGACAGATGAAAAAACAGTATTTAAGGAGGTAGATTTTATACCACTCAGTGAATGACTGGATATGGGAACGTAGGGGAAAGAGGCGGAGTCTTATATCTCATACATATAATTAGTCATTGCATGAGTTGGGATAAGAAATGTAGCTGCTGTAACAAACCACCCAGAGATCTCAGTGCTTAGTGCAGTAAAGATTGACTTCTCACACCACAGTCCAAGGCAGGTTGGCATGGGCCTCGCTCCACACAGTCCTTTGGGAACCCAGGAGTCTTTCATTTAGTGACTTTTCTTGGGCTTCAAAATCCTCTTGGCTCCTCACTGTATCCTCCACACGGTAGGGAAGAGAGGAAGCATAGAGAATTCTGTAGAAGGTAAACCTGAAGTGATGTACAGTCAACTGTGTGAATAATGAGAGAGTTAGGGACACTGACCTCCATGCAGTCGAAAATCTGAGTATAATAAGTCAGCACTCCATGTACGTGGATATGCAGCTGCTGACTGAAAACACAGCTGACCCTTGAACAACATGGATTTGAAATGCAAGAGTCCACTGTATGCAAATATCATGGATCTTTAAATCTGCAAATAAGTGGACCTATGCACTTCAAACCCATGTTTTTCAAGAGTCAACTGTAAATGATTTCTGCCCTTTTAGTCATGAGGCCCACCAAATTACAAGGGCGGCCGAATGTAGTTGCATTATGTCCAGGAGGGGAAAAATAGTGGGATGTGCCTCTGTCTTAGCCACTAAATCCTATTATTTCTTCTTCTCAAGTATCTCCCTAACCTCTACTTGCTACTTTACTCATTACTACTACAATTCACATTCTCCTGAACTCTCTCTCACCTCCAAAAACAGCAAAAATGTCCTAACTAACCTTCTGCCTCCTGACTGACCCCTCTGCAGTCAGTCCTCAGTGGTACCAAGGAATAAAGATATGAGCATATCATGTCCCAACCACTGCCCCCTTAAAAGCCTTTAGTGGCTTCCTGTCTCCTCCTGAACTCCTTAGCTGTGCACACAGGGCTGTCCTCCTCCAGTGTCATCTTCTGCTGCTTTCCATTTTGAACTCCTTGCTCCAGTCATATGAAGCATGTCTCCTTTCCACACCTGCAGCCCTTGTGTTCACACTTCTTTGCCTTTGCACATATTGTCCTGTGTGCTGGAATTCTCCTCTCCTCCTTGCTTAGTTGAGGATGCCCTAGGCATCCTTCCAGGTTTACCTTCCCTGTCCGAATTTCCAGATGCCCTCCTAGTGATGCTAACTCATTCTGCCCTCCGTTTTCCAATAGCTTGTTAATTGTTGTATTTCTCCTCTGAACTGTTGTATTTCTCCTCTGGCAGTAAGGGAAGATCGAATAAACTTAAATGAGGGGAGTATTTACAAAGGTTTGGGCAGCTTTAAGAGCTTTAAACAAGGGACAGTTGTGTACTCTAGCAGCAGTGGAAGCTGTTCTGTTACCAGCCTGGACCTGAAGAGGTGGGAGAAGAAAGCTGGTGGAAGAGACAGAGGGGAAGGCTGTGGCTGTGGCCTTTGCTAGAGGAGCATCGCCAACTACAGGCTGCTGCCAGGCTGGGAGGGAACAAATGTCCTGACCTCTTTGTTCTTCCATTTTCTCGTCCCCTGCTACCATGTCCCAATTGGCCAAAACCAACTGGAAGCTAAAGGGTGAGGGGGCCTACTGATGCTGACCTTCAGGTCAGCATCCCAGGACATAGAGTGAGGTGGAGAAGGGGAGGAGTAGATCTGAAATGGCAGTGGAGAATGTCCAGCACAACTCTGTGTGTCTCTATTATAGTACCCAACACATCGTATTAAAATTATTTATGTACATATCTTTCCCACCAAATTATGAGTTCCTTCAATGTAGGTTTTATATTTTTCTGAATCATCGATGCCTAGCATGTGCTAAACCTTTAAAAGTTGCTAAAATAGTGGTCCCTTTTGCAACATTTAAATGAAATATTTGACTGCATTATTACAGTCTATTTTTAAGTGTTCAAAAACCTTTTTTTTTTTTTTTTTTTTTAGAGTTGTCTTACCCTAGAGCATGGAGAGTTTTGTTTTCATCTTCTGAAACTGCCTTTTCTCATTTCGCAGCCAAACAGGTCGGGCCCGTGAAATTGCGATGCCTTCCAGGAACTATGCCCCATACGCACGAGTCCTGGAATTAACTATGAAGAAAACTCTGACTTAAGCACTCAGAGACGTGCACTTTTTACAGATGGACAAAGGCCCTGGAACCCTGTGGCTTAAATTCTGGAAATGGTGACTGTTGCTTCTTCATATATACAGATTAAACCAGAATGGAAATTGCTGAGGTTCTGATCCATTTCTTAAAACATGAAGGAAAGTGGAGGAGGAGGTGGAGGGCAGGAGGGAAGTTTCCAAGGTCATATTTCAGACACCCAGGCAGCCTGCCCTGCTGTACTGGGCCATTGTTAGTTTTTCATGTGGACACTGAAGTCCTGTCAGAAGAATTCCCTCACAATTTATTTTTTGTTTTACTAGACTTCAATTGGGAGGAAAAAAGACATTCATTTAAAATTTTATGCTATTTACTTCAGGATCATTTGTTACTGTATGAAAGCTTTGTTTACCCATAAAAGTATTAGAGGCAGTGTTTCTCTGGTACAGAGAAGCCTGTCCACAGGAGCAGGGGCACCTGGGGGGCCTTGACCCTGGGAGGGAAGGATTCCCAGCATACAGGTGCTATCTCCTCTCGGAGCCGAGAATGGGTACAGGGCTGTGGGAACTGCCATTGGAGATGATCCTCATGTGGGCAGACACGCTTCATTCTGACATGCTAATCCCTCGGTTTAATTTGTGCCTTATGCCTTTATGGAGCCAGCTGAAATCACTGTATTTATTTGACCTGTGATTTTTTTTTCTTTCTCACATTAACTGAAAAAGAATGTTTTATGTCGTGGAAATTTAATCATTTCATGTTTGTAGTATTGATTAGTGTTTTTGTTAAATGAATGAGTAATTTGTTCATGCATGCTCTACTTTGATATAATAACCTATGTCACTTATGTTTAATAAATGCCATATATTTTGTTCTACTGATGTTGTCTCTGTGTTTCAGCCATGACCACATACAAGGGGTAGAGAGAGCAGAATCAGACTCTGGAGTGAGTCTCAAAGCCAGGACACAGTGAGCTTTCAATCAGTACAGTCCGTAGAAGCATTTACAAACTATTAGATCGTGTGTATGTATGTATTTTTAAACTCTGAAATTTAGCTAGTTAACCCACTTTCTGAAAAGAGTAAGATATATTCATGTTTATAAAATACAAAAATAATTTTTACTTTAATAAATCACCCTCCCTTTGCCCAAGCCTCCTATGCCCTTACTTTCACACTTAAAAAAAAAAAATGCCACGACAGCAAAGCAACTCAGTTGGATAAATCTCTGTGAGTCAGGATAGTGTAAAGAGGAAAATGTGTATTTTGAAGTTAAATTCATATTTAAATTATGATTGTAGGACCTTGGGCAAGCCATCAAAGCTCTCTGAATATCAATTTCATCTTCTAAAAACTTGAGGTAATCACACCCACCTGGTAGGCTGATGTGAGTGCCAAATGAGGTATTCGCAGAGCCACTGGCGGGTGCTGAGAAGAGGGAAATAAGTGATCACTGTCATTCTGCAGGTTTGTCTTAAAGCACTGTTGCCTCCTGGTTCTCCTTGCTCATGGAGGTATTCTAGTGGTAGGAAACCATGCCCTGAGCAAATCCCAAAAAAAGGAGCATTTTGGGAAAAGGCTCTCCCTGGAACCAAGAGAGAGAGTCTGGACTGAGAATGGCAGAGGGCCCAGGAGCCCCTGGGCCCCTGGAAAAGCTGGTCTGGAAGCCATTTCTAAAAGAAATGCTGTGGTATAAATCATGTTATTTTTCAAAACTGCTCTGCAAGCACCACCACATTCCCTCCTATCTCTTTTTCTTAAAACAAGCAAAACAAACAAACAAAAAGAAGAAAGAAAAAGGGAAAAATTAGCAAATAATTGTATAGTCAAAGAATGCCAGGCATCGTTTTGCAGCATTAATGGTGGTCTCTTTCTGGACCCTTTGTATTTTATACTATATCTTCAACATCACAGAAGGACAAAGAGAGCTCCTAAGTAATACCAACTGAAACCGAAAGAAATAGAGATGATTTTTCTTGATCTTTGTCAAAATTAACTCTAGTGACCCCCAACACACCATCTGAAAGAGTTACATTCTTCAACTCCTTGTGAACATGGGTAACATGTAGAACTGGGAGAATGAGTTCTAATATTACATGGTAAAGTTATTCTATTCAAATGAAAAACAGTAGTGTATATATAGTTATTTTAAATAAAAATAACATCTTATAATAATTTTTTCATTAATATTTTCATTCCGGTCTTTCCAGACTTCCTTACTCTCACACACACACACACACACACACACACACACACACACCATTTATTTTGTTTTTAAAACAAATATGATCCTATTCTGAGATGCAGAACCATGGTGTTTAGGAAGGTGGAATCTGGAGTCTGATGAGTTCAGTCACTGGTGTGTGCCGTGGGGAAGTCACGGAAACTCTTCAAGCCCCTGTAAATTGAGGACAGTAACAGTTCTTTCCTAACGGGTTGGAGTGAAGAATAAACAAGTTAATATCCATGAAGTTCTTAGAATAGTGTTTGGCATATAGTAAGCACTTAATAAATGCTATCCATTATTACATACTTTTGTAACCACTTTTCACTTATTATGATAATTCTTTACATATATCTAAACCATTGTTTCTTAAATTTAATTGGATTCCATTTTATTGATGTACTAGGATTTACTTGACCTGTTCCCTATTGTGGGGATTTTAGAGATTGTCTTTACTCCATTTTAAGCAATCCTTTGATGAACCATGTTGTACATGCATCTTCATATACTCGTCTAATTATGTTCTCAAGATAAATTCCTAGAAAAGCAATTGCTGGGTCAAAAGTTATGAACACTTAAGTCTTTTGGTGCACATGGTCCAATCTGGCCTGTGGAAATGTGAATCCATTGAAACTCTCACCAATAGGATGAGAATGTGGTTTCCTGGCTGCTTTGCCAACACTGGGAATGGGAAATGAAGGAGGGTCTGAAGTTGCTTGCTTGAGGCAGACCTGTCCCCAAAACAGGCAATGAAAAAAAGTTCCTTCAGGATATTGCCTTTGGATACCTGAGCTAAGCGACTGCAGGTGTGAGCTGCAGGCCTGTAGGTTTCCCAAGGGCCCAGAGAGTGCCTGGGCAGCTGACAGGAAACAGAACTGGGCTCAGAAAAAGCTGGTGTCTCACAGGTCCCGGAATCAGAGAGGGCCTGCTGCTTAGCCAGAAGCAAGAGCTAGCTAGAGAGAGAAAAAAAAATATGCCACATGCCTGAGATGGAGTTTGATTCTGAGTGGAACATGACCCAGAAGGCTGATTTCAGAGCTAGCTAGGGAGAGAAGAACAACATTTGGGAAATGCTTAGAGCTAGGTGATATGACATGGTCCCCCCATTAGAAGGCATACTAACCAAGGCTGACCCCTGAGCTGATCTGTAAGTGTACTCTGGGCACCCACTTTCTCCCCAGCAAATGCCACCCACCTGCTCTAGGAACTCTAGGGTGGCCCCTAGGGCAAGGGGTGGGATGAAAGATGTGACAGTAAGGGTAGGTTCCTTCCTGTCCTGGCTCAGGCTCCATCAGACCATGGTGAATTGACATTCAGACCGAGAGGCCCAGTTCCATTCAACCAGCACATGCCAGATGCTGCATGCCAGGTCCTAGGGAGACAAAGAGGTGCACCTCAAGACCCCTTTCCTCTCCAAAATCTTTCGCAGTGAATCTAGTTCCTCCTGGTTTTGGCCATCTCTGTATCCTCGGGGTACTTATTTTTAGCCCCTTCTTTTCTACTCACATATCTAATGACTGGTCACCATGTCCATTTTCTGTCTCTCCAGTGATGTAAGTGCCTTGGGGGCAATCCTTATAACATAATTTGGAGAAGACCATTCCAAACCTCCTTGAGCATGAAGGAAAATACAGATGAAAAGTATTCCAGAAAGAGCCCTGGCGGGGGAAGTAAAGGAGACTCATATAATCGAGGTAGACGTACCATACATACGTTGAATCTTCACAACAGTTCTGTGTGGAAGATGTTATCACTCTCATTTTGTGGATGAGGCCATTGAAACTCACAGAGATGAAACTCAAAGTCAAAGGCCTGTCTCATTCCAGAAGACAGGTGGGAAGCTTGGAGTCAGTCCCAGGTCTGCCAATGAATCGTAATGCCCTCTTGGTTCAGTCATGCCAGCTCTCTGAGGTTCAGTGCCCCAGTAAGAGCTTTGCCTTGGAAGCAAATGGAATTGCATCCCCCACATAGGTTTGCTGTGTAGATCAGATGAGATAGCATGGAAAAATTTCCCAGCACTGCACCAGAGACATGTCAATAATTGATACTATTATTAATAGTAATTACCAAGAAAGAAGTGTTGTACCACGAATATTTGCAAAGCCAAGAATTTTCTCTTATTGGACACATTTTAGAGACTTGGATCATGCAGAAGGAAAGTAGGGCAAAATAATTCATACATACATACATACATGCATGAATGCATATATACATGTGACTGGTGGCTAGATAAACAGGAGATTAAATAAACTATAGTCTTCTTTCCTGATATGCAAATTTGAGAATACCTCATTTGACTTTGTCAGGGAAGGAAAAGGCCAAAAGGGAGATTTGGGGATGTGTTTCTGGGAAGAAAGACCAGAGGCCAAGAGACCAGAGGAAGATGTAATTTGTTAGGCAGTATTAAATTACTAATACATGGTGAGAAGTATAAATCAAAGTAGTTTATTCACATATGGATATCCAATTGCTTTAGCACCATTTGTTGAAAAGTCTACCCATTTTCCACTTGGAGTTGGGTGATATGACATGGTCCCCCCATTATTACAAGGTACAATGGTACAAGGAATTGTCCTTGTACTATTATTGAAAATCAATTGGCCATGTAGGCCTAGCTCTATTTCCATACTCTCTATTTTGTTATGTTGATCCAGTTGCCTATCTTGACACTGGTAACTCAGTGTCTTGGTTACTTACTGTAACTTTACCATAAACCTTGAAGCAGGGAGTCTCTCTAACTTTGCTCTTCTTCTTCCAAGTTGTTTTGGCTATTTTAGGTCCTTTGCATTTCCATATGAATTTTATGATCTGTCAGTATCTACAGAAGGGCTGCTGGGATTTTCATTAGGATAGCACTGAATAGATGGGTCACCAAAGAGGACACTGAGACCTTGCTGTGAGTGTCAGGCCAGCTTGTAGCAACACCGTGGCCTAGTTGACAGTACTAGCTGACAGTACTAGGCCAGCTCCCAAATGTCAGCTGCTTTTCTCTTCTATAGTTGGGAAGGTACCAGGTAGAAACTTCCATAATGTATTTTGATAAAGGTATAGTATAGTCTTTGTGGAATTCGAACAAAATAGTATAAGAAACGTTAATGTGTGCCCAAGGGCCATAAAACTGATGTAATTTGAATGCAATAAAATATAAATAAATGACAAACAGTTCTTGGGGGTTTTCTCTTAATTTTTCAATACATACTTTTGAGTTTTAACATAGAGCATTTACAGCATTCACCTTCCTGAATTAGGAGTGGGAGGGGGTTTGAGAAATAATTAGTAGGCAATTTTTTGGCCCTGAGACTTTTCTTGTAAATGTTTTCTTTGGCAGCCTTACTCTTGAGAACAGGAAGTAACTCTCTTGTTACAGATTTAAGACTTTTCTGAGCCAAATAACAGAAAGCTGGATTAGATCTGAAATGAAGGGAGAAAAAAACAACTCTAGGTTCTCACTGGAGATTAATGACATCTTGCAAATATTTTAATTCTCCCCTTTCCTCTTAACTTGCCACCTCCTAAACAAAACACATTCAGCCTGAAAAAACTTAACTGGTCATTTTGTGGCCCCATGCTAAAATAAAATGTCTTTACGGTACCTACAAACGTATTTAACATTTTGGAGGGGTGCTGAGGGGAAGGAAATTAGTGCTGTCTCAAGTTAACCTTTTCTCCTTATAAAATCCCCAATATGAATTTAAAGTAGAAAATGTAAAGATGCTAATGTGTCCATGGTGATCATAAAGATTCATGATTTTCTTTGACCTTTTAAAATGCTTTTGTTATAGATAAAAATGTCATATCAAGCTTTGTAAACAATGCCCGTGTGTTGTTTGAGATGCTTGCAAACAGTTCTTCAGGAATTGCTCAAAATAACAGGAGTGTATGCTTTGACTAGAGTACTTATTAGTCTGACTATGAAACAAGGAAACTGGCTTTCCCCTCAGGAAAGGCTGAGTCTTTTTGAATTAAAATTCACATTTTACACTTGATCTAGGTGGGGGAAAAACCTTGTAATCTCATTGACGTTTATAATCTGGGGGATAGAAATTCTATGAATTATCTGAGAACCATTTGTGGGGATTCTTAAGACACAAAGGCTTAGGAAGACGTTGAGGTTTAGAGGTAAAGAACACTTTCCTGTGACAAGTATATATCTTCTGCTAGTGATCTAGGGAGTTTCTGTGGTATTAATTGTAGCCTTTCAGGAAAAAAAAAATGATGGGTAAATTTTTTTATTTGTGCTTGTGTAACACATCCAAACTAAGATGCCCTGGTGCCCAGAAAGTTTGCACAAAGGTGGGAAGAGTCTGGGGTCGAGTAATGGGGTGAGTTGCTGGTGGGAAGATGCTCACCCAGATTTAAGTACATGCCCCTTTTAAAGTCAGATTCATAATTTTGAAAAACTGACAGGCCAAATAAATTCATCTATAGATTGGATGTGGCCAAATACCCCAAATTTGCAACTCTTTTTTTACATTGTTGAAAATACTTATTCCTTTAAACCACCTTTTTCTCCAGTCTAGTTGAAATGGTGTTCCTCTCACATCATTTATTACAGTTTCCTTGTCTTCTGCTATTTTGACAACTTCAGTTTTTTTAACCTTATAAACAATCTGAAATTACTCAGAGCTGTCATCTATTAGATATAAAAATTAAATTAAGCTCAAGAATTCTAGGTGATGGAAAACATTATCCAGTCTCATAAGATATGGGCAATTGTGGGAGTCCAGCAAAGGTTGATAAAACCTGAAACTTCATCAATGTTGGATGAGTATTTATTTAAAGGGAGCTACCTGCTTCCTGGTTTACTGCATACCAAATATTTCTTCTCAACATTTATGAGCTTAAATAGATGCAGATGTTGCTAAAGAATGTATTATACCATTAATCATCCTAGAATCACATAATTTAAGTGTTGAAAGGCATCTTGGAGTCTGTCTGGTTCAATACCCTCACTTTATACTGAAGAAACTGAGGCCTGGAGAAGTTAGTTGGCCACAAAGTTAGTGGTACGCAAACCCTCTCCCCACCAAAAACATGGTTGGGGATTGACAGATTTCACCACCACCCTGTCATTCTCTGATCTGGATCACTTTTATTGTCCTTTACACACTATGCTTCACTGTTCTCTCCTCCAAAGTTTTGGGAATAAAATCAAGGAAGACTTTTTTTTTTCTGAATAATTCCCCTGACTATATATTACATAGGCATCCCTTGCTCCCTCCTTTCTATTCCCCTTTGCTGAAGATTTTCAGAGCTGTGTTCTTTTTCATGCAAGACAGAAAATTAAAGGTGACCAGACATTTGATTATGGCCAGGTCTTGTGAGAGGAGAGGGGTAGTCAGTTTTCTCTAACTCCACTCTGTTGCTGATCACCAGTTTCTTTATTCCATGGCCTCTGATGTACATCATACTCCAAACAGTAAGACATATGGCGTGCTGACATTGTAGTAGAGACCTGGTTCTTCTTTCTCTCCACTAAAGGCACAACTCCCACCTGCATCCCTGGAGAAACTTGAAAGGAAAGGAAATTATAAAATCTCATTCTTTAGTGACTTTTCAAATTACCTCTTACTTTCCTTTTGTTTTCTGATAAATAATATGTGCAAACTGTCTTTAGTCAAGCACAAGAGAAATGTAAACATGTTTATCTGAGCACATTTTATTAATGAAGTAATTCTTATAAGCAGACTTATGATATTCAATGTACTGGATGCCTTATAAAAAAATGTTAGATGAGGACCATTTATATGTAGGAGGTTCTGCTTCTAGCATGGAATTTGAACCTATTCTAAGTAAAGTTTGGTTTTGACATCCTCTTGTTTTGCCTGCCCTGCATATTTTCAAATCTCAGAGAGGAGGTCCTCTAGGGCAGCAGTCTCCAACCTTTTTGGCACCAGGGACCTGGTGCTCTTATGAGAATCTAATGCCTGATGATCTGAGGTGGAGCTGAGGGGGTGATGCTAATGCTGGGGAGCAGCTGCAAATACAGATGAAGCTTCCCACTGCTCACCTTCTGCTGAGCGGCCCAGTTCCTACCAGGCCACCGACTGTACCAGTCCACAGTGCCAGGGATTGGTGATCCCTAAACTCACTGTTGTAATGCTCTCTCTAGTTTACCCTTCTTCTCCAATTGCTCAAAATACTTTCCATTTTTTTTCCTTTCCTTCCTATCAAATCCCACTCTTTTAATGTAAGTCATCACCTCAGCTAGGCTTTTGTGAAAAAGTCATTTGGAACAAATTCACACTCATGTGTAAACGGCTGATAGGCCACAACCCTTCTAAGAAGGATTTATGGTCTCAAAGTAATATCCTTGTTAACCAAATTATCTTATGGGTGAAATTTTAGCCAATATGTCAAAGGGAACTGAAATAAGTCAAGGAGAGGGGAGGATATTTTAAATCTTGTTCAAGATTCCATCTCCTAAACTGAGAGGAGGGGCCTCAATGCAATATCTATAGAATTTGTACCAAAGTGAATACATGTGATCTTTCAAGGACTTTTTTTTTCCTGGTTTGTGAGTTTATTCTTATGAAAAGTCATAGAAAGATGTTAATCAATTATAATTAGTCAATATCTAACCAATAATATTCATTAAATTTGATAATTCAAAAGTAAAATTACATGAAATTTTAGAGTGGCAAACATCTAATAATAAATATCTTGTCCCACACTGTCAAAAAGATCAAAACACACTGTGGTGGCCTGAAATGAGAGATTTGTCACCAATAACCCTCAACCATGTGAAAGTCTAAAGAGAAAAAAAATTTCTTCAACTTGAACCTTATTTGGCTGGAATTTTCTCACCAGAGTCTTCCTATTTTTTTTTTCCATGGGCAACTGCCCTCTTGATTAATCCCATTTTCCTCCGTCTTAGTTTTTCCAAGCAGCTGAGCAAACAAAGATGCAGGCAGCCATTTTAACATGCTTCCTCCCTCCAGCCCTCTGGGATTGGCCGTCTGTTCATCCTGTTCAGAAACCAACAACCCAAATGTGCTTGGAGAAAGCAGTAAGAGTCTTCTGTCAGGATTAATTTTAATACGCCACAGTCTGTCACCTGGGACCCACAGATCTGGTAAATGGCTTTAAATTACTATTTGCTGATAAAGGGGGCAATATGAGCTGAAAATTTGGTCCCTCATTTCAAACAGTTTGGATAACTAATGTAAGAATTTACTTTTAGTGTGGAGTACATGCTTTTTACAGACTAAACCCTTGGGTAGCTGAGGAAAACCTGTTGTTGCAATGGGATCACAGTGAAATACAAAGAGGGGAAATCTGACATTTTGTACAAGTATAGAATTTTAGAGCTGGAAGGGAAATTAAGAATTGATCCGTGAATTCCTCAGCACAAAGCTTCTTCCGAAGCCTTCTGTTTCTGATTTCTGCGCAGAGAAATGTTATCCCTCTTATTGCCCCTTCCACTTCTTTTGTTTCCCTCTGTACCAGTTCCTTTCTCTTTTCTTTTTTCATTCTGTTTCTCTCATACCTAGTTCCAACTGCCTGTTTTGCCTCCTTTACTTTCTCTTCCCTAACTTACCAGGCTCCTGTCAGTTAGTTGTGATGTCCTGCACTGAGGAATAGACAGAAAAGGCAGCAGGGCAAGGTTGGCTTATGGATAGAGGCGTCAGGAGGTCCTAGCACTTGTCCCTCCCTCTGTGAAGTGAGGATAGTCCCCACTATCCTGTCCATCTGAGAAAGCAGTTTGGTGAATGACTGGAAAAGGAGATTTAGTAAATGGTACACAGATGTCAGCTATTATTATTTAATAAAGTCTTAGGTTTACTAGTCTTTATTAATTTTTCATTAGCTATAGCTGCTATGGTTTGTTTGAAAATTCAGCAAGTTCTATTCCCAAATGGATGCTTAAAAAAAAAAACAGGAAAGAAAATAGATTTCCTTTGAATTTGTTTATGACCCTAGATTTCCCTCTTTTCTCCCTGTGCCCAGCACATAGCAGGGCCAGACCAAAAGCTAGCCTTCTCTCAGAAGTGCTATTGGACTATTAGTCAGGGTTCTTCGAAGAAAAAGATTCAATAGGATCCAATAGGATGAGTGTGTGTTTGTAGATAATTAGGTGAGCCAATTTCTTAAAATGCATCTCTCATTTTAAGGAATTGGTTCATGTGCTTATCAGTGTAGGTTAGGCCAGTGGTCTGGAGATGCAGAGAAGAACCACTATTGCAGCTCAAGTCTGAAGACTGTCTGCTGGCAGAATTCCCTCTGTTCAGGGGGGTTGCTCTTTGGCTTGAGGGATTGGATGAGACTCACCCACATTATGGAGGGCAATCTGCTTTACTCAGAGTCCATTGATTTGAATGTTGCTCTCAGCCAAAAAATACCTTCACAGAAACATCTAGAATAATGTTTGACCAAATATCTGGGCACTGTGACGTAGGCAAGCTGATACACAGAGTTAACCATCACAGGCTCCTTTGTTGGTAATCATTGTTCCTAATGAACTTGTGTGGTTCGATATCTGCCTATCCTCTCCTTTAAAATCTCTCTTGGGACTAACTTCCCACTAACCATTATTTTGCTACCCAAGTTCCTGCCCCATGCCAGAAATCAGGTTAAATTTTTCATTTACACTTGCTTCACATGCCACTGCCTCTGTGACCACACACCACTGCCACTAAGGTCAATTCTAGGCAGAAAGACTGGGCACGCGTCTGCATGGCCCCCTACAGCACCTCAGCACCCTGACCCTCCAGTGATCTCAACATGGAGGCAAGATCTCTGTGTGCTGAGAGACCCAACAAACGTGGAATCGAACCCTTCTGGTCCTCACGACATTGATATTGGTGTTTCCCACATCAGTGTTCCAAGTGAAGAAAGCAAAATTAGATTTTTTTTTTAAATAGAAAAGAAGCTGACAGCAGTTAGAGGAAAAGGGCAGCTTAGGTTACAGGTAGGGAGATCTTTTAGGAGCTATTATAGTAGTCACTCAAGGACTTCAGCAAAGGCAATTGAATCAACAATGGTTGTATAAGGAAGTGCTGAAAGGGTTGCAGGAGAGTGTACAGAGAAGACGGTGTTTAGGCTACAGGATTTCATGATCAGTTGAGTTGAGGGGAAAAAAAATAGGTATGAATATCTACTTTCTGATTTGGGCAAGTAGATGGATGGTATTGCCATTAACCAGTGACAATTTTTAAAATGGAAAAGTGGGTTGCGGGAGGAAAATATAAATATAGTTTTTGACAAGTTTAACCTGAGAAACATTTGGGACATCCAGGTGGTAAGGTCCTTACCCCGACTCTAATTCTAGCCCCAGAATAAAAACTCCAAAGTTGAAAATCCTGGAGGGATTGGTAACATGGAATTTGTGATGAGGAGGAAGTGGCTGACAGGGTCATATGCAGCGAGGAGGAGAAAGACTAAAATCTGCCATTTAGGATTTGGCAACCAGGAGAGGGTTTATGGCATTGGTGAGAGTGGTGAAAATATATAGTCAGAGAGTGTAGATGAGTCTTTGAGAAAGCTAACTTCTGAAAAAAGAAGAGAGACTGGAAGTTAGAGGAGCACTTATAGCAGCTTTATTGGGGGTATAACATGTTATATACTGGACATATTTTAAGTGTACAGTGTAGTAAGTTGTGACTTACCAAATGACTACATCTATATAACCATTACTGCAGTCAAGATAATGAATGTATCCATCACCCCCCAAAGTTTTCTCCTTTCCCTTTGTAATCCCTCTAGCCTCTCCCTGCCACCCCACACCATTAGACAATCATTGATCTGCTTTCAGTCGCTATAGATTAGTTTGCATTTTTTAGAACTTTATATAAATGGAATCATGCAGTATGTACTCTCTTTTTCCTAGCTTTGTTTCAGTATGAGATTCATTGAAATTATTGCATATATGATTGTATTTAATTATGTGGGCATTCCACAATTTATCCATTTACCTAGAGATGAACATTGGGTTGTTTCCAGTTTGTTGCTATTACAAATAAAGCTGCTATCGACATTTATATACAAGTCTTTGTAGAGACATACTTTCATTTCTCTTGGGTAAATATCTAGCATAGAAATGCCTCGGTTATAAGGCAAGTTTTAAGAAACTGCCAAGCTGTTTTCAAAAGTGGCTGTGCTATTTTACAGTGTCATTAGCCATGTATAAGAGTTTCAGTTGCTCCACATCCTTTCAAACACTTGAATAGTCAGTCTTTATAATTTCAGACATTCTGATAGTTGTGTGGTAGTATCTCATTGTGTTTTTAATTTGCATTTTCCTAATGGATAATAACATTGGTTACCTTTCATGTACTTACATTTCATCTATACATTTTCTTTGGTAAAATGTCTGTTCAAATCTTTTATAACCCAATCTTGAACTGACATTCCAACACTTTTATCATTTGTTATCACTTTTGCCATATTCTAATTGTTGAAAGTGAGTCAGTAAGTCCAGCCCACATTCAATGGGAGGGTATTACACTAGGGGAGGACCTTTGGAGGCCATACTGGAGGCTGCCTATGACGGATGGCTTCCCATTTCTCTTGGAATAAAATTCAAACTCCATATCCTGGCCTACAAAGTCCTACAGAATCCAGCATTGCCTTTTTGTTTGTTATTTGGGCATGCTGAGCTCTCTTTCCTTGTAGAGCCTTAGTATTCACTCTTCTCTCTACTTGGGATACTTTTATGTCAGATTTTCTCATGGCGAATTGCTTCTTATCATTTAGGTCTCAACTTACAAATTACCTCCTCAAAAAAATAAAAAAAAATCCTCAATTACCCCAAACAATTAAGATAGCCTCTCAATCACTTCTTATCACATCACCTGATTTAATTCTTTATGTGGCACTTAGTACTATCTGATAAAATGCAAGTTTCATTGTGGCAGGAAACTTGTCTCATTCATCATTGTATCTCCAAAGTCTAGAACTAGACAGTTTGTACACAGGTGTTATTAGGAATTCAGATATTTATTATGACATCCTGAAGTCCTAGCTTTGTTGTGTAAAAGAATCTATCCCATACCACTGAAAATATCTTCACGGTAATTATGGTTAATACCTATATAAAAAGCTTAAGATTTGTATATACGAATGGGAGATTTCATTAAGATGGGGAATATGGAGGAAAGGCAGAGAGAAAAATTATAAGAGGGAGATTTCACTAATTAGTACCTGCTATATGCATGCATCAGAGACAGAAAGTACAAACATGACTCTCTTGCAGAATTCCTGACTTGACAAATTTGTTAAAAAGGAAAAAGAAATCAGCATGCATAACACAATTAGAGAAGCATAATGTGCTTCATATAGTGAGGTTCTAACTCTAAGCACTAAAGTTATATTTAAAAAAGAGCAATTTGGGTTAGAATAATCTAAGAAGGCTCAGGGAGAAGGCAAGACTTAAGCTAAGATTTATAATGGGCTAGTGGGAAAGGGACAGCCTTCCACAAGAGGAAAAGAGCTGGGGGCTAAATTCTGAGGCTTGACAGAAAGGCATTCTTGACCTAAAGATACCTGTAGTCCAGAATCAGAAGGGGTTCACTACAGTGGGGGGAAAAAAAGGCCTCCAGCTGCAGCCCAGGGAGAGATAGAAACGGTTGGGAGAGTTTGCCAGAGGACAACTACCTGACTCAAGTGCCTAACTCAAGTATTTAATTAGCTAGGTCTGGAGCAGGTTATTGAAGTCCTTGAAAGCAGGGTGTATGTGGACTTCTTTGATACATTAATCTTATTGGAATGGACTAGATTGGGAGGACACAGAAGTGGCTTCAACTATGCTCTCTGGAGTGGCTTCAGATTTTATCTCGTTTCCGATTAGGAGGGAATTGCTTGTGTTTGTTATATAGCAACTTACACAGGACTGAGAAAATTTAAATTTTCCATGTCAAGGAAGTGGGAAGCAGTGTTGGAAGTTAAGGGGGTGTTCAAACCTCCCAACTGATAGCTACTGTGATTCTTGCATGCTCCCTACTCTTCCCTTTGGGACACAACTCTGGTAGCTGAAATATAAAGAGAAGGCAAAAGCTGGGTGTGATGCTTATTACGCTGCTTTCCTCTTCTCAACAGCCTTAAAAAAAAAACTTTTCAAAAGTATAAAAATATTGGAAATAAGCATAAAGTGAAGAAAAAGATTTTCAGATTGGTGTTGTAGAAAGAGCAGCTGAGTATTTGAATTTGAAACTCAGTTGTCCTTCCTAGTTGTGTGTGCTGGGAGTTATTTACTTCAGTTTTTGTGCCTGTTTTTCTATACGCAAAATCTGAAATTGTGAAAGAAAGGTTCTCACTCCATACACCAAATGTCTTGCAATGCCCGAGGCTGTGCCGCAAATGAGGAAAAGTCCGGCTCCAAATACCATAGAGTCCCATTAAGAAACGCTATGGTCTCTAAAAATCCTTCCAACTTTAACATTCCAGGACTTCATTCGAAGCCCTCACCAGAGACTAGGGACTCCCAAGCCCCATCCTGCACATTCCTCCAACTCACCAACGGCTAATTCATCACTCAGGTTTCGACTTACATTTCACTTCTCGGAGATACCTTCCCTGGTGCCCACACCGATCTTACTATTGTTTTATTATTACTTGGTGAATGTCTGCCCCCTCCACCACTCGGTAAACTCCATAATGGCAGAGGCTGTGGCTATCCGTTGGGTTCATGAATCAAGAGGTGAAGAGCTGAAGAACGGAGAAACGGGACACAACGCGCACGCGTTCTCAGCGAGGGCATGACGTCACTTCCCGTAAGTTCCGCTCCTGCCCGCTCCTTGTCCGTGTTTGTTTCCGGCGTTTCAATAAAGCTCGATTCGGCTAGAAGAAAACCTGTTCTTCCGGGAAAATGGCGACTCCCGCTCGTGCCTCGGAGTCCCCGCCGGCCGCGGATCCGGCCTTAGCAGCTGGGGCTGCCGAGGAAGCTGAGTGTCCGCCGCCTCGACAGCCGCAGCCCCCGCGAAATGTCCTCGCTGCTCCGCGGCTTCGAGCCCCAAGCTCCCGAGGACTTGGGGCAGCGGAGTTTGGCGGAGCTGCGGGAGATGTTGAAGCGCCAGGAGAGACTTTTGCGCAACGAGTAAGCTTGGGTCCCGCCGAATCACCGCCAGGCTCTTAGGGTTCGGGCTCCCTGGGACTCATCTGTCCCTTCCCCCACCCTACTCCCTTCCCTGGAAGGTGACCTTGCCTCAGAAAGTTCCGTTCCAGTCCCGCGGGCGAGTGGACGGCCTACAGCCGCGAAGCCGACCGCACCCCGGCCTGGCGCCTACTCCCTGGGTGGCCTCTTGCACGGACCCGCAGCTTAGTGTATCAGCTGTTCATTAGCTCGTCTTTGGTTTTATTTACTTAGCTACTGTGTCCGTTCCCTGAAGGATCTGTACCTAAATCCTTTTGTTCCCCACCTCTTTCCCCAAATCGTGCCCCAAACACCTTTCAGTTTCACCTCTAGCTCCTGAATTTTCAGAGGAACTGAAAGAGTGGGATATAAAGAATGGTGTATTAAGTAGAGAAAATTTGATTCTTATTCAGTTCCCCGACCTAATAGATTTTAGCAGTGGAACGGTATAACGAAAGTGATTTTTTTTTTTTTTTTTTTTTTTTTTTTTTTTTTTTTTTAAGGAACCCTTATTTAACAGCTTGGCACAGGATGCTTTAAAGGAATAACTGGCAGAAGACAGTAGGAGGATATTTTTAGAGAGATTCTCAACAAGAAACTTGTAAGAAAGTGAACCAGAAAAGTAGTTGTAGAGTTGGGAAAACTACATCAGATTTGTAATGATTTGAATAGGTAGTTGACAGAGATGGTTGAGGTTTGCAGCCTGTATGGAGAACCAGTAATAACAATAGGAAAATTGGGAGGAGAGGGAGGAGTAGGTCTCAAGTTGATTTTACTTAGGGCATGCTGAGTTGATGGGAGAGTTAATTTATCTAGTTAAAAGTTGGAGAAGTGGTCATGAGGCTTAAGAGAGAGGAAAAGGCTGGGAAAATATAGGGATTTCAGCTGGAGGGGATGTTAATAGTTGAAATGGGAATGAATGTCAGAGAAATAATAGAGGGCCTGACATGAAACCTTACCTCCTCATTTATTGTATGGCTAAAGAAAGGGGAATCAGAAAATGAATTCTGTCACTCAGCAAAGGTAACAAATTATCACTTGTGGTCTAACTATTAGACAGGTATTTTGACTTTGTGTGAATGAATTTTTAATCTATAGCAGCAAATTAGCTTTTTGGTCTCAGGACCTCTTTCTGCTTTGAAGACTTATTGAATATCCCAGAGAGCTTTTGTTACATGTGTGTGATACCTATGGACATTTGTCAGTGTAGTAGGAATTACAAGTGAGAAATTTTTAAAACACAGGATATAAGCTCACACATTCTGTTAGCCAGCAGAGCATTGATAGTCACATATCCTGTGCCCTCTGATAACTCCACTGTGCCCATGTGAGAAATTGACAGTGAAAATGGCAAATCATGTCTTAGTGTTATGAAAATACTTTTGACCTTCCAGACCCATCCACCTTCCCTCCCTGGGAAGGTCTTGGAGATCATGCTGACTTGAAATGTCTTATATGAGTATTACAAACTTAAAATACTTCTGCTGAAATTCTAATTAGATGAGTCAGATGAAGCATAGTCCCTGTTCTTCCTGGAGTATTTGGATAATGACTGTCTTATTACATTCCTGTTTTGAGGCAGTTGGTAATCATATTTTCAAGTTAAAGATCAGTTTTTCTCCCTTTTAAGATAATGCTGTGTCTTAATCTTGGGTTTAAAAACATGGCTCTAATGTATACATGTTCTTTTCCATTTGACAGAAAATTCATTTGCAAATTGCCCGACAAAGGTAAAAAGATCTTGGAGTCTGTTGCCAAACTGAAAGCTGTCATTGCAGAACGTGAAGAAGTTAGAGGAAAAAGTGAACTGTTTCATCCTGTTAGTTTAGATTGTAAGCTAAGGCAAAAAGCAATTGCAGTTGTTGATGTGGACGCAGATAGGGTCCAGTATTCTGACCAGATACTTGATACTTCATCACTAGTTCCTGGCTGTTCCTCTATAGATAACATCACGTCATCTAAAGGAACCTCACGACAACAGGTACTTGTACGTTCTACTCACAGAGGTGATGAAGAAGCTCCAGAGGTTGAATACACAGTTAACAAGAGCCCAGCTTCCAGCAGCAGAGCCAGTGCACTTTCTTCATCTGAAGCTAGTGAGTGTCTCCATCAGCATCAGGTGTCAAGTCAAGCAGAAGATAATTCTAGCAGCTCTGACGACTTGTTTATTAATAGGTTACAAAGGATCACAATTGCAGACCCGGGTGAACACCACTCAGAAGAAAACAGGAGTACTGAGAACTTGACAGGCCTTTGTAGTGGGACACAGAAGAAGCCTCATTACATGGAAGTGCTAGATATGCGAGCCAAAAACCCAGTGCCCCCACCACGTAAATTTAAAACCAATGTGTAAGTATCATCAAACAGGCCAGTCACAAGAGCGTAATATTTGTTAAAGCATGTAGACTTTGTGGGAGAACTACTTGTAGTTGGGAATGAGCATATTGTGGAAACAGTGAGACCAGACTGATTGGAGTGGAGGACTCATGTTGAAAATACTTTAATATTGTAGCCAAATAATTAAAGAAGTTTTAAATAGCAGATGGAGTATTAAATTTCAGGATAGTTAGCCAATATTTCATAATAAACACAGAATTTATTATGACTTTTTTTTCCACAACCATTTTCTGGTGTACAGCTCTGTTAGTGCCGAGTTGATTGAGAAGGGAAGGTTTTGATGGTGAGACATCCAGTTGAAAGAATGTATGAGGAGCTGATATGAGAATGAAATGACAGGCATAAATTTTATTGTGGAGAGTGTGTTTTGTTTTTGCATTGGGGGACCATGTAGGTTTTATATGTGTCAGAGAACAATAGTGGTATTTTGTCACATGTGTGATACAATAAATTATATAAGTTAGGCATAGGTGTATTATTATCTTTAATGTAACATATTAAATTTGAAGTTTTGTCCTTAGTTGTAAGCTCCCCCTTTGATTAGACTGTCAGCTAAGGAAAAAGCAATTGCAGGAGTTGATGGACTTGCTCAACAAAAAATATTTGTGTGCTCACAAGATGTAATTAGAAGATGCTGTGATGACACATAAGTAAAGATTCTGCTCCTCAAAGAGTTTAGAATCTAGAGGAGGACCCAAGGCTAACACACTTGGAAGAACATTAAACTGTATAATAAATTCAGGCAAAAGGGGGGCTGAGAAGGGGTTAAAAAAACTGAAAACAGATTGGGGCAGAGGGGCCAAACTAGCCCCGCTTCTTTGTTCTTTTCCATATTTTGCTTCTGCTATCTCCAGAAAAAGGTATCTCTTTGAAGAGAAGAGAATGTTAATTGTATGCAAATGTAACATTTAAATCAGGGAGTAGCAACTAGTACCTGCCTAGATTTACATGGATGTAGAACATCAAATATGAAATCAAACCACTTCTTTCTTCTTTGAAAAACTGAAAACCTCTTGTCAGAAATAACTGAAAACCATTTTTATTATGATAGAGACTTTTACAGTTTAATCCTACCCTACCATTCAAGATTTTTTAACCTCAAAACATTTTATTTATTCTGTTTAAGAAAATGAGGATTACATTACATTAATTTTTAGTTAGGAATAAAAAGTAATCTTTAACCTTTCAGTCTTACGTGCGATGAGGTATGTTTCCTCACTACTGGGAAGACAGAAAACCAGTGCATCATCTAGTTAGTAAATACAACAGAGACTACCCTGATCCCAGTTTTGTATTGTCATTTTGTATTGTGGGTAAGGGAATAAAATGGCTCCCAAGGATTAAGGAAGTTGAAGAGAAAGCTTGTGTGCAGTTGGAACAGATCAGGAAAAGCTGGGCCTTGCCAGGCAGTAGGCCATGGCTGGTAGAGACTGAAGGGTTCCAAGCTTGGAGCAGCAGCTTGGAAGTTGGAAAGTGGGATAAAGTATTGTCCTTTGGCTCCCTTTTGGTCTTTGGCCTCCTCCTCCGTGCTCTTCTGGCTCCATTACTACCTGGATGCTGGAGACTGTCCCTCATCTATGTCTAGCCCAGGTCTTTCTAGAACTTCAGACTTGTAAGGCCAGTTACCTATGAAACATGACCATGTGGGTGTCTGTGGCACCTCAGGTTTATCATGTACATAGTGGAACTCATTTCTTCCCAAATGACTTTCTTCCATGTTCCTTAAGTTAGTAGTTCCACCTCCTTGTCCCACCTCGCCCCCCAAGGTATCTTTTCTTTTCTTAACCTTCATATCTGCTAGCCATGAAGACCTGACCTACATAATGTATTTCCTTGACCTTTATCTCTTATCATTCTTATCTTCATCCTCTTTCCTAAGGGAAGGCCGCCATACCTCTATTGGGCTATAACTGTGGTCTGTTCTGGCCTCTAGACTTAACTCTGCCAGTCTGTCTCCACTGCTGCCAGAGTGAAATCTGTAAAATGCAAATCTGAACCTGTTACATGGAATGGAACTCTATGTTGTGGTCTGAACCCAGCCTGTTTCCCAGGCTTATTTTGCTTCCTTGTCTGTACTCTCTGCCTCCTGTACTTCTATGCGCTGCAGCCATGTGCCCCTCAGTCCCTGCTGGGAGGCCCCTCTCCCCTCATTTACATGATGTGCACTTTTTCCAAGATCCCACAGATTTCACTCTTTTGAAGCTTTTCCCTGCCTGTCATCAGAACTGGCTATTTCCTTTGTGTTCCTGTGTACCATACATATGGATGGTTCTTGTGTATCATAATACCTGTGGTATTATATTGTACTGAAACTGTTGACAAGTTTATTTACCACCATTGGACAGTAAGCCCCTAAGCAAATGTTTTTTTTTGAATAAAAAAATGAAAAGATAGCTTTGGTTCAAGTATAAGGTTTAAAGACAGAAGGAAAAGGCAAAAAGCCTATCTCCCTATACCCTGTTATCTGTTAGAGCAGTGAATTAATTGTCTAATTAACTCTCCCAAAAGGGGCCAATTTAAATACTTTTTTTGAAGTAAATATGTTAAAAGGGAAATATTTTATCTACCTATGTAAATATTGGTAAACTGCTGACTGTGACCTTTGTAGAAGAATTAAATGCTAAGGTTAAAGGCCACTTGTATGTGTGAATGTTGTATGTCTATGAAAAGAAAATAGTCTGATGGTGTAACAAGTGTTCCCTCCTTCAGATTACCTGCAGAACAAAATGATCCGTCTAGTCATCAGCAAAGGAGAGCGTCTCCTGTTTCCTCAGAGGAAAGGCGGCGCAGGGATAAGAAGCATCTTGATGATATCACTGCAGCTCGGCTTCTACCACTGCACCATCTGCCCACACAGCTGCTCTCCATAGAAGACTCTTTGGCACTTCAGAAACAGCAGAAACAGAGTTATGAGGTATTTAAGAGTATTACTTGTTTCTTGTCTGTATATTGGTTGGTGCTTACATAAGTCAGAATTCACTCCAAGTAGTTCAAGCAGAACTGGATTTAACAGAAGGGATTAGGTGCTAGAGAAATGGTTGGTTCATGCCATTAGCTCTCAGATGCGTGCCTTTAGTTTTCGGAGTCTTCTTTCCTGCTAGAGCTGCGGGAAACAGCTGGAGATGATCATAGCTGCCTGTAATGTCAAACGTATTTGCCAAGAAATGTGAGAAGACTACTGTAAAATTTCACATCTCTTAAAGCCCATGCTGTTAATATAGCAGTAGTATCGCTTCTGTCTTCCACCTTGTAAAACCCATGTGAGAGCTACTCTGGTGGAATCTAACCAAGAATCCTACAAAGAAAATCAAAGAAATGTGGTTTCCGGCTTCTTGCAATACAGAGGAGAGCATAAAAGGGGTGTGGGAACAGTGTTGTATTGCCAACGCATATTTGGACACTAAGCTTAAAAGCTTAATCTACAGGCCCTTGTGAAGGTAGAAGAATCCCTATTGTGTTTAACCACATTTTATAAAAGTTTTGCAGTAGTCGTGTGTTGTCTGATATTTTAGTATATAGTAGGAGTACTTTTAGTGACTTCAGTTTGTATAGCACTTTTCTTCAAATATATGTGTGTTCTGCATAGAACTTTAAACATGTATAGTGACAAATTGTGTACACAATAACAAGATGAGAGAAAATAAGTGTGAGAACTGTAGTGAGAAAAGAAAGAATCTGATAGTAATAATTTGAGCCTCTAGGAAAACAGCAACCTAATGTCCTCATACTGCTTAGCTAGATTTTAATCAGGTACTATATACCAGTTAATATAAAACCAGTCTGTTATTCTGCCACAGCTTTTTATAAAAGCTCAGTTGGTGTGGATTGGCATTTTTAAGACACTCCTTTTTAAAGCCATTTTTCTTTCTGTGCATTAAAATGGTTGCCTACTTACGACTACAGCATTGAGGAATTGTTTTTTAAATTGTCTATATGAACTTAAATGCCTGTCCTGAGACATTTTTAGGTTGAATTACACCCTTCAGTTGGCAGTTGGCTTTCATGGCAGAGTGGTAGTAGTCACTCCCACTTCAGTCCTACCGCCTCCCCCCCCCCCCGCCCATATTCACAGCCCACGGGGAAGGACATAAATAAATTCAAGTGGTATGACAGGAAGCATGTGAAAAGTGAAGAGCTGAATTAGGAACGAGCATTGCCACCTGCCATCACTCAGTGTTAATGTCCTTGGGTATTTGTAAACACATTGCCAGTGTCTGAAATTTACTTGGATTTTTTGTTACATAGTGATTTCCATGGCACTTTGTTTGGAGAAAGATGGCCAGCTTTTAAGTATCAATTTCTTGATTTTCATTGTGGCATTGAAATGTTACTCTTAAGCCTAGAAGCCATGATTTATCTAGGTAAGATGGTTCTGTCAGTTGGAGAATCAACATAGCATTAGTGATTTTTGATATTTGATAGCTCAGATTGTTCTTTGAGTTTGTATATACACATGCATTAACTATTGTAGAGCTAAGCTGATTACTCAGTTTCTTATGTAGAGGTGGGACATTTCCATGCACTGTTTATTAATGGACATCAAAACTACAACTGTATCAGGCTAGTGGCTCTTACGAGCGTGGTGCTGTTGTAGTTTTGGTAGACACAGCCAGCAGGTTCATCATATTGCCATAGAAAGCGCTAAGAGGAATGGCATGCCCCTTTCTTTCTGATTCTGTTTAAATGACTTGCCATTGAAAAACTGTAGGGAAAATATGTGAATTTGTAATTTTTTTTGATTTACATTTTATTTTAAAGGAGATGCAAGCCAAGCTCGCAGCACAAAAGTTAGCTGAAAGACTGAATATTAAAATGCAGAACTATAATCCAGAAGGAGAGACTTCAAGGAAATACCGAGAAGTGAGGGATGAAGATGATGATCAGTCCTCTGATGATGAAGTCTGAAGATGGGCAATGGGATGATCTCCTAACTCTCTGCCTGTTGAGATGTCATTATCTTCTATTAGACTTTCTAACAAGTATCAAGATCAGTGTCAGACATTGTTGAGGGAAAGAATTTTGTAAAGTTACACAAAAGTAGCTATAAAAATAGCCTAGTGTGTCTTTCAGAAGATAACTTTCATGTGCTTGAAAAGGTTAATATTTGAATATTGTGTTTAACCACATTGCATTAAAGTTTTACAGTATGTCGTATGTTGTCTGATGTTTTAGTATATAGTAGAGCACATTTTTTTCTCTAAGCCAAATGAAAGCGGGGAACTGCTTTTTTCCTTATTCTTACCTGTATCAAATAACATTACATGCCTTTCAGTGAAATATTTAGTTGTCCCAGGTATCACCTGAATAGGAAGATACAGTTCCCTCTTATTTGAGTAATGAAGGAGGCAGTCTAAAGAATTTTATGCATGTTTGCATGGAGTTATTGAGGTATTGGATGTGAAATACCCAGGAAGACATTAAGACAATGCTTAAATGTCTGTTTCTTTTGTCTTCCCTTAGAAGAATGTTATAGTTCTTCTGATTATGAGTAAGGTATACAGTTGACCCCTGAGCAACGCAGATTAGGAGCGCCAACCCACACAATTAAAATCATGTATAACTACATACTTAGGTTGATGGTGGAGAGTGGACAGTCTTTCAGAATGACCAGATTTGCCCAGAGTAATGAAGTATAGGAAAGTCTAAGAGGACTGATTTGGGTGAAGGGAACAGCTGTTCTTATACTGACCTGACGAGTTCATTGTTCTAGCAGATGATAGGTTCAGTTTGATAAGAAAACCAATTTTTTCAAGTTACAATTTAAGTGTTTTTAATATATTGCCCCCCCAAGAGGCATATAGGCTGCAGAAACCTCAATCATGCACACACACACACACATTTATATAACTTTAAAGGATTATATGGTTGTCCCAAGAAATTAACATTTGGGGTATCAAAGATTTTTTTGTTTAATATGTTCTAGCCTTTAAACAATGTTGAAAGAAAGAATAAAATGTCAATTAGAGCAACTTCAAAATGTTAGTGGTGATGTTTTACTGGTGCTTAAAGGAACTTTTCGTTTATGTAATTTGGAAACATTTAGGTCAGATGCACATGTGATAGGAAGGGCTCAGTTCTATGTTATGTACTTCCAGGTGCAGCTGCTGGCTTTATCACCCTATAGCCCCCCAGAAAAGCAAATGTAAAACTATATTGAGATAACAATCTCATTGTTTTTAGTTTTTAAAACTAATAGTGAATGATTTTCACAACATAACAAAATTATTTGATGTTATTTCATTATAGAATAAGATAATACCCATTATTTCTGGAAAGGCGGATAATGTGGAAGGGCTCACATGCATGTACAGACAGTCCCTGTAATCCTCCACCCAGAGAGAGCTTCTGTGAACATTTGGGTATATGTACTTATACATATGTTTTTTATGCAGAGCTATATACATTTATATTTTTGATAGTGCGATCATTCTATACATTAACTCATAATCTATATATCGTGAACATTTTCCCATATTAAAAATATTTTGCACTTTAGATAGCCGCAGAATATCCTGTTTTATGGGTGTGCCATAACTTAAAAACTTACTAACAATTTGATTTTTAATTATAATGTAACTAAACAATGTGATCAACATCTTAAAAAATAATCACATCTGTTCAAAAATGACTTATTTCCAGAAGATCCTTTCTAGAAGTAAAATTGCTAGGTGAGTGTAGGTGTTTGAGAATCTTGATATATATATATCACACTCATCACAAAGATTGTGTCCTTTTATATTCCCACTAGCAATAAATATATCAAACTCCCAGAATTGAAAATTACTGTTTAAAATATTTTCAAATTGAATAGTTGCAGAAAAGGATTACCTTAAAATTTGTTTCTTAATGAAGTTTGAGTGTTTTCATGTTTATTGACCATTTGTATACATTCTTTTGAGCATTGCTTATATATTTCCTATATTCTCTTGGAGAGTTTGCCATTTTTATTGGCTTATGAATTAAGATGCCCATCTTTAATTATTTGTTATTGTTTTAGTGTGTTATTTGCCTTTTAATATAGTTCATGGTGTTAGTGTGTGGAAGTTTTCTTTAGAAGTATACGTTTGCAGGTGTGCTTGAGCATGCCTTCTCCACCCCAAGGATGGATATATATATTTATCCTGTTTTCTTCTAGTACTTTAAAAATTTTTTTCACTTTAATACTTATCTTTAATTCAAACGGAAATTTTTAATCCATCTCGAATTTAGGGGATATTGTATGAAGTGAGATTTAATTTTGATTTTTGCCTATAGTTGACCAAGTGGTGTGGTATTATACACCACCATTTCCCCACTGATTTTGTAATGCTGTCATTATAGAATATTCCTATGTGCCTTTTGTGTCTTGGACCTATTTTCTGGGCCTTCTGTTCCCCCCACACACACACACACTTTTTAATAATTATGGCTTTAATCAGAGTTAATATTTGATAGTATGAGTCCACCCTTATTCTTTTAAATTTTGTGAAATATAACCTACAGAAAAGTACATAAAACAGATGTGCAGTTTAATGGATAAAGGAAACAACTAGGTAATCACAAATCGGATGCAGAAAAGCTACTGCTAATCCTCCAGAATTTCCCTGTGTGTCCCCTCTTGTTTTCCCCTCTGTGTCCTCCAGAGGTAACTGCTATCCTGACTTGATGGTAATATTTCTCTCCTCTTAAAAAAAAATGCTTTTAAAGGTATGCAACAATATGGTTGGTTTGTTTTGCTCACTTGTGAGTTACAAAAAATGCAGTCAGTGTATGTTGTATCTGGTGTCTTTGATGCAACTTACTGCTTATAAAATTTACCTCGTGTGGGTGTGGTTTATTTTTATTGCTGTGTAATGTGCCAGTTCATTAATACCACTTTATTCTACTGTGATGGGGAATTCTATATTTTTAGTTTTTGCCTTTTATAAGCAATGCTGCAATGAGCATCTTAGTGCACATAAATTTTTGTAGGACATTTACTTAGGAGTTTTAACTGTTGGAATATAAGGTATGCTCATCTTTAATAATATTCACACTACCCCGGTCCATCATGTATGAGAGATTTGGTTTATCAATGCTTGATGTTGCCAGATTTTAATTTTAGCCAATATGGTTTTATAATAAACATTAATTATGCTTTTAGTTTGCATTTCCCTAATTTGGAATGGCATTGAGCATCTTTATATGTTTATCAGTCGCTGGATTTTTTCATTCAAAAAGGACCCATTCCAGTCTTTTGTTCATCTTTCTATTGTGTGTTAGCTATCTTTTTCTCATTGATTTGTATCCTTGATACTAATCATAAATTGGTTATGTTTGTTATTAATACCCTTATCCTCTCTGGATTACTTTTCATTCTCTTCATGGTGTTTTTGACTTATAGAAATGCTTAATTTTAGTGACAAATTGCAATCTTTTATGTTCAGTGTCTTTTGTGTCTCGTTTTAAGGAATCCTTCCCTATCCGGAAGTCAAGAAAATGATCTTTTTTTTTTTTTTTTAATATTCTCTATAAAATCTTTTAAGACAAAAATTGTTTTATAATTTCGCCTTTCCCATTATATCTTTGATTCCACCTGGAAATTATTTGTGACTGCGTGAAGAAGGATCCTTCAGTATAGCCACTTGTCCTGGCACTATGCCACAGTGCGCTTTTGACACATATTGAGCATTTGTATGTCTGCGTTACTTTCTTGGTTCTCTTTAATCTATTTGTGTTACTGTAATACCACGTTATGGCAGCTTTAAGAAAAGGCTGGAGTAAAGTGTGCCATCCTATTCTTTAAGAATGACTTAGCTATCTGGCCCTTTACATTTTCCTATAAATTTTAGAATCAACTTGCCATGTTCACCTCTTCCCCGAAATTACTCTTGGTAATGTAAGTCTCTATTAATTTTTTAAAAAATGTCTGATATTCTGTCATTAATCAATTAACTTTTTATTCCTAACATTCTGTTTTGAAACCTAGATTTGAAACCTTGCCATTTATAAACTAAAGTATATTTACTCTTTCAACTAGGATGACTATTTTTAGTCCGTGCATGTTAAATAGAAAATTCAGAACACTGTTTTAGTGTAAATACCTGAAGTTACTGCGTAATTTTGATTGAGAAGAATTAGTAAGTTAGGAAGAATTTTTTTTTAATGTCAAATTTAGGTGTGAACAGGAGAACGGAGAGAGTCTGCAGTCATGAACTCTTCAGTTTTCAAGTGATTACATTAAGAGAAGTTAAGTGCTAAAGTTTGGAGCTTAACCTGGACTGTGGAATACATTGTGAGGATTAATCTTGTTACATAATAGTCAATTTATAGGATAATAAGTTTTCATTTTCATATGACCTGTCTCTAATCCACATCAGGCTCTTTAGTGATCCAAGAGCTGTGATTCAAGGTGGAAGGTAAATAGTTTGTGGAATTATCTCTATTTCCTGCAGCTGGGGTGTTGAGGTGATTTGTTCAAGGTCACTGAGATGCAGCCAAGAAAAGAACCCAGCACTCAAGATTTCTAGGCACTGGATTGCATGGCCTTGCATGCGAATACTACAAATTAAGGTCATATTCTGGCTTTATAAAGTGCTAATGCTAGGCAAGAGCTCAGATGACTCTGAGGGTGTTTGTCATGTCTCTATGACATACAAAAAAAGAGCTTTTTTCTTCTTGTGTTTGGAATGTTTTGTTTTTAATCATCTTAGAACCGACCATTTTGGTCACTGATGGTATCTTCACTCTTCCCTCCTCACTTGGTAGTTGGCTGCATAGAACTTTTTGGGAAAGAGATGCAAAGAAAAGTGGCATCAGATATCATAAGCTTTATTCAGAGGACCAGGTAAAATCTGGCAGTTTATTTTTTGTAGACGTCATGACAGTTTGTAACATTAAAAGAAAGTAAAGTTGTTATGAAAAAAAAATTCTGTTTTTGTATGTGAAAAGTTGAGAGTACCTGTGCTTAAATAAATAAAAGGATTAAATATCCAGCTTTTATGGATAGCATATAGAATCATCTAAAAAATATGGCAAATTGCATTATTGACTACCTCCTTGGCAGGGAGGAGAAACTTAAAGCTATTATTTTAATTTCTGGCTAAAGTGAGGAAGCTTTGATACTGGGCTGATGAAATAAACCTAGTGTTGGATATTACTGAACTAGAGCCAGACCACAAATCAGAAGCAATTCTAAAAGCATAGCATAAAAGCCTGAACAATTAAATATGATCTATTACTTCCCAGATGATTTTAGAAAACTTGGGGAGGGGGAGGGCGAAAAAGAGGGTAAACCACTGGAATAGCATTAGATTATTAGATTTAGGATTTAAATGCCACTATTTCCTTTGAATCTAGTGGAAAGTTTTGTACTCTCATGACTATTAAGTCTGTAAGATGAGGTCAGTGACCCCTTATCTAATGTATGGGGTATGTTTTGAGAGAACAAAATTTCAAAGTGTGGTCTTTATAGAACACTTTGAGGTCTGAAAAGAGAGTCTATATGAAAACCTTATTGTAACGATGGTAACAATTATGACCGAAAGTAGTTTAGGAGGCACCTTTTGGCATATGAAGTAAAATGATCTAAAATCACCACCATATGAAACTTCTAATTTAGTGTTAAAATTAACTGAGAACAATAGAGACTCCCTAAAAAAGCTATTTTGACAAGGGGAAATTAGGACATTAAGCTAAGGACAGACCTGGCTTTGTATGGAAAAATTTCACATTATTAAGGCAAAAGAATGAGAGTTGTAAATCAAGTCTTTACTCAGGGCACAGAGAAATGCTCCTTAAAAGATGGAGACTCAGCTTGGTGCTTATAAATTTTGTCTGAAAATACTACTAGTAAATACATCAGTTCTCTTAATCAGCACCACATATATTTGTATTGCTTTAGATAGCATTTCCAGTGATTGTTATAAAATGAAAGCATATCTTCTATTGATTATTCAGATTTTTAATAAAAAATAATTCTTCTCCCCTTCAGCTACACTTAGGGTTAAAATGAAGTACTAGTTAGGAAATAGTTACCGGTAATGGAAGGCAAATCTTATCTCAAATTAGCATCTTTAGTTTTTAAGAAAGAAAGAAGGAAGCTTAGCTATTTGTTTTAGTTTTTTCTCCCTCTTTAATTCCTCCCCCCCCACCACTTCCACCCTTGACCTATGGATGTTGCTGTTTCCCCTTAAGAACTGTATCTCTGAAGGTGGGGTGTCTCCTCCCACACGCTCGCTGCCTGCACCCGGGGCCTGGGGCCTGGCACACCTGGGGTATGGTCTGACCTTCGGCATGTAAAGCAGATGTGCTAATCACTACACTATGGAACCATCCCCATTAGCTATTTGCTTTTCATCCTATAAATGAGGAAACTGAGGCACAGAGAAGCATGGAGACTTGCCTATGGTTGTGCAGCTGGGTTCTGACAGAGCCCACTCTTTCCGCCCTACCCCAGTGCTCTTTGCTTATTAATGTAGAGTCTTACTTAAAATAATTCCTTAACACATTTTTGACAAAATTATAGAAAAAGCACAGTGCCAGAAATCTATTTTCTAATTTTAAAACTATAGAAATGTTTAACTTCCTTAGCTAGTCTTAACTATTGCAACTAGGTTCGGTTGCTACACTTTTCTTGAAATAAAAATGGTTATTGTACTGCTGGTTATCTATAAACCTGACCTCATTTTTCCTTTCACTGCCTGACTCGGTCACTCCACAGTACTTCTTCCTCTGGTCTTCAACAGTTGGACTTCCACCAGCTTCCTAAAACTCAGCAGTCTTTTTGTGACATCTCAGTCTGCTACTACCTCTGAAGGTAACAGGGGCCTGGGGGTTTGAACATTGTTGCTGGCTAATTAGTATCATTAATAAAAATTCCAGAGAAAGCCTAATGGCTTCTGTGAAGCAAATGGATTTGGGAGGAGTAAACCTTTGAAAATTCTTTTTTGTTGTCATTGAGGTATAACTGACATAATGACATTATATTAGTTTCAGGTATACAACATAATATATTGATATTTGTATATATTGTGAAATGGTCACAACAATAAGTCTAGTTAACATTTGTCATCATATATAGTTAGAAAATTTTTTTTCTCATGATGAGAATTTTTAAGATTTACTCTCAGCAACTTTCTGGAAACAAGGATGGCTTGGATGAAAGCTCCATCCTTCCCAGAGCTTCCTGGGTTTTCCAGCTCTGCCACTCTCATGTGCTGCTGATCAATCTCTGCAATCAGTACCTTCAAGGAAGGGGTGCAATATGGAATGGAGGAGTGCATCTTCCTTGCCTGACTCTGGTAAAGTCTCTGGTTTTGATAGTCTGGTTACTAATTTATCATTTCTTAGATTGCCTCTTGTGTCTGGTTTTTGAAACATTTAAAAATAATGGTTTAATTTACTGTCCAGCATTGTGATCAGCATTGCTCTTCAGTTTCCATCTCTGAATCTTATCTAGAAATGAAGTCTGCAGAGCTGTGAGTTATGTGAAGTCCTCAGTACAATCTCTAACTCTGCTTTGCCTCTACCCTCCCTAAAGAGAACATATTGAGGGCTTTAGTAGTTGGAAGTCCCTCAGATAATTGGTGGACAAAAGGATAACATTTGGGAACTTTATTATAGTAACATAGTACTTGGAATGCCTCACAACTGGTAGAGACTCAGTGTGTCTTTATACATTTTTTGAGGAGCCCTGCTCTAGGCAACAGCCTCAATGGTCTTATCATTTCTGCAGCATGAAAATTTAATTCAAAATGGAAAATTTCAGATTTGTAAATTTTGCTGGACAAAAGTAGGGATTGGATGCTGATAGATGGGGGAGCAACATGGTGCTCCTGGCTCAGTGTCTTTTCCTTCCTCCAGTCTATGGCTGCCATAATTTCCTCTAGAAAAAAAAAAACACATTTATCTTTCAGAGTTTATTTTGTTGTTGTTGTTGTTAAAATACACATGATCCCACAGGTAGCAAAACATCAATAAACTCATTAATTAATCTCTCAGTGCATATCAATTTATTATATGACTTTTTCCTGAAGGAAAGTAAGGTTTAAGGGAATGAGAGGTGAAACAGGCAAGTTTGAAGGGATAGGGGAAGGAATGAGAGGAAATGGAAAATGGAGGAAGAAAAGGCCAAGACTAAGAAGTAGGTTTGGGTGGGCCCCAGCCAAGGGGCATCAGGGAGCATAATGTGTAAGAATTGTCTATCTCACTGTTTTCAATGTCTCTCCCATTTTCTCTTGAATCTACTCCAATCTCAACTGTTTCTCCTCAAAATTCTACAATAAAAAACTTTTGTCAAGGTCACGAGTGATCTTCATGTTGCTAAATTCAGTAATTTTCAGTCCTACTTTTTCTTGACCTCTCGGAGCATTGGCATAGTTGATCACTTCCTCTTCCTTGAAACACATTTTTTCTTGGTTTCTAGAATACCACTCTCTCTGGAGGCACTCAGTGACTGCTTCCTCTTTGTCTCCTTTTAGTCCTCCTTCTTATCTTCCCAATCACTAAACATAAAATGCCCAGGGTTCTCCTTTTGAACCTCTTCTCTATCTGTGCTCACTCATTTGGTGACTTCATCTAGCTGTGGTTTTAAATGCTGTTAATAGGTCATGACTCCTAAACTTCTATCTCCAGCTCTGAACTCCAAATTCATATGTAGCTGCAACAACAGCACTCTGAGGAGAGTCTTGGGCTCTTGGGCTAGGAATCAGGACATACTCGTGGAGGTGGTAGCACCAGAGTTCTTGCCTTGCTTGTAGCAAATTGGTTATTCTTGGCCCAGTCACTTAACTTCTTGGGATTTGAGTGTTTCAGCTTCTAAAATGACAGAGTTGGACTCAATTAGCATCTCTCAAAATGTGTGTCTTGAAACAGAAGTCCTGAGAAAAAATGGGATTCGGTGGTCAGAAGAGCCAGTAGGCACGCTCTGTTCCCTGAATTGTTGTGGGGGCCTCCAAGCTGGTCTCCTGGCTTCTGCCTTTGCCTATGCTACAGTGGTGTCTCCACATAGCAGCCAGCATGATTTTTTTAAAGACGTTGTCAGATCAGGTCATCTCTCTGCTCAAAGCTCCCCAGTGGCTCCCATCTCACTCAGAATAAGAGCGAAACTCCTTATGATGGCCAACAACACCCACTTGACCCCACCCGCAGTATCTTGACAGTGGCACGCCATTCCAGACACACAGGTCTCCTGGCTGTCGCTGTAACGTGTCAAGAGTGCTTCCACTTCCGGCCTTCGCACAGCTGTTCTCTGCTGTGAATGTTCTTTCCTCACACATCAGTGGGGCTGTCTCCTCATTTCCTATGAGTATCTCTCCAAATGCCACCTTATCAGGGATGCCAATGAATATAAAATAAGCCCCCTTAGCTGCTTTATTTTTCCCCATAGAATTGTATATTTTTCTCTTGATTTATTGTCTAAATTCTCTGACTAGAATATGAGGGCATATATTTTTATTTGTTTTATTTATTGCTATATTCCCAGTGGCTTAGAACAATGCCAGACGTAGTGGGTGCTCAAGAATATTTCGACAATTGAATGAATGAATGAATGAATGAAGTAAGAAGGGAGAACGAGCAGATGAGAAAAGAAAAGGAAGGCTTGGGGAACTACCTTTACATGTGCAAGTGCCTCTTCTACGTGTAATTGTAACGCCTAATACAGAGCAATGTATTGTTTAGGACATAATTTCACATTTGTGGTCTTTCTTCTCAGATGTACCCTGTGAGGTAGGTATTGTTATTTCAGCATTTTTCAGAGAAGGAAACTAAGGATCAGTGAGGTAATGACTTTCTCAAGGTGACACACTGTTAGGACCTGCATTTGTTTTACCCTAAGTCAAGTGCCCTTTTTAATTTACCATTCTGCCTTTTCTATTTTTCCCTGTTTGCTTGAATTCCAGATGGTCATTGGCTTTTACCAGGGAGCTGGTAGGGATGGAGCGGGGGAAGAACACTAGATTGTGTCATCAAAGGCTTACACTGGGCCCACGGGTGAACCCTCCCCTTTGGTTCTGACAGCCAGCAGTGCTATGACAGGCTGTGCCTTTCACAGATAGTTTTCATACTGATAAGAGACAACAGAGGGAAAGAGAAGGCAAAAGCGTGAAAACAGCCCAGGTTATAGCCCTTCTGAGTTGGCTCCCTTCCAGATCTTTGATTCTGGGTCTGTAGCCACTGTGTGGCCCCACAGGCCTGCCCAGTGCTTAGACACTGGCCTGAGCCAGCAGCTTAGACACACCACTTGCTCCAGGATCACGTTGGGCAAGTGACTCAACTGCTCTAAGCCTCCTCATCTGAAAAGTGAGAATAAGAATAGTGTCACCATCTCAGGCTTGTTGTGAGGATGAGATTGTCCTAGGTTTACAACTGTTAGCTGTGATTCTTCCTGCTTCCAGCCTGGCTCCCTGAGAAGGGTTCCATCCCACACCTGCCTACCCATCCCCCTCCTCTGCATTACTGCCTTGTAGATGAGAACAGAAGACTCAGGTTGCCCACCAGAGCCCTTCCATGGGGTGTGGCTTTGCCCTTTGGTCCTCAGGAGGGATCCTAATTTCACATGTCCTGGAGGCAACAGCAGTCAGAGTAAGAACTAGACATTCTTTCAGTAATGGGGGCTGTTCAGTCACATTGTGATTCCTAAGTTTGGGAGCCAGGGTGGAAAGGATTGGGTTACAGGAAGAGAACAGGTTTGAAGCTTGACAACATACACATTCAGTTTTGGACTTAGACCTGTGGGGGTTGTGCAGGAGATCTGTAGACATCTGGAGTGGGCAGTTGGAAAGGCAAGCCTCACCCTCAGGAGAGAGGAGAGATTAGCAACAAAGGAGAGGCCACTCTCCATGGAGAAAGTGGTTTAAGCCCATAGATTAGATGCCCAGGGAAAGCACAGAGCAGGAAGAGAAAGGACCAATTACAGAATAGTGGGGTACACAAGAAGGGGTGGATAGGGGCAGGCCCGATGTACAACAGACTCGAACCAGACTCAAATCCTGCTCTTAAGGACACTACAGAGCTGCCACACACATAAATACTTCTTATCCAAAGTAGGCAGGACCAAGCTACTATGAGAGACTAAGGACCTCATTTCCAGGCATGGGGGCCAGGAAGACATCATGAAAGAGGCATTTCAACTGGGCTTTGAACCGTGAGTGGCTTGTGGACTGGCAGACTCAGGAGATGGTTAGACGTAGTGTCGGCAAAGGCAAAGAGGCAGGAAAATTCAGGACATTTGGGAAGGGTGGTTAATATCTGGCCAGAGGTACCCATAGAATAATGCGGAATCAGATTTGAGTTTAAAAGCATTTGAAAAAAATGTGAGTCACAGGTTGAGGTTTAGGGAGTTTGAAATGTATACTAGTGTTGCAGACACTGAGACGAAGATTAGTGTGCAGGACATATATTAGGGAGACTTCTTGAAGTAAACACTTGTGAGAGGGAAGAGGAAGAAGTAGGATCAGGCATGGAAGAAGTTGGGAAGTCTGGGATCTCACCAAAGGCCTCATGTGACTTCACAGGATGCTCAGGAGCTTCGATCCTACAGAGCGGGGTTCCTGTGGGAGGTCTACGTGTTTGATTAGTGGCCACTAAAAGATATATCTGATTCCTAACCGACAGTAACTGTGACCTCGTTTACAAGTGTAATTAAGTTAAGGATCTCAAGGTGAGATCATCCTAAATCCAATGATCAGTGTCCTCTTAGGAGAAAGGAAAGAGAGATCCAACACTTGGACATTCAAGACAGAGATGGAAATGGAGTGAGGCATCATAAGCCAAGGAATGCCAGTGATGGCCTGAGGCCATCAAACACTGGGAGAGAGGTATGGAATGGACTCTCCCTCAGGAGGAACCAAACTCCTGATTTCAAGCTTCCAGCCTCCAGAACTGTGAGAGAGTAAATTTCTGTTGTTTTAAGCTTTTTGTTAGTTTGTGGTAATTTGTTATGGCAATCCTAGAAACAGACACAGGAGACCAGGACTTTTTACCAGGTGCAGTCAGTCAATCATTGGATGTGGACTGTCCCTGGAAGGAAGTGTGACTTTGGGCATGCCAGTTCTCTTCAGTGGAGGCAAACCCCTAAGAAGCCTGACAGCTGAGGGCCCTCATCAGTCAGCTTTCCTAGCAACCTGGTGAATGTGTTCTTCTTTCCTGAAGGAGGTGTGGACAACTTATTACAGCAACCACTTCTCTGTTATAATGGGAATAACAATAAGATGCATCTCATAAGGTTGCTAGGAGACAAAATTAGATAATACTAGCAAATATTTATTGAGTACTTACTATATATATGCCAGCCAGGCCTGTACATGAATTCATACTTGTTTGCTGCCCAGCATATTGTAAGCACCCAGTAAACAAGAGCTATTATCATAGGGGGAGTGTCCAAGGTCACACAGTTGCCGGAGCCAGAATCAGAACCTGGATTTCTTGACTCTCAGGAGAAAGGCCTTTCATCTGTAATAGGCACCCTCTCTGCATGTGCCTAATTGGGCTTTCTTTTCATGACACTGATAGTATTTTTATTCATGAAACAAAATTCATGCTTCACAAAAATAAATGTTATTTTGCCTTGTCATCTGAAGGGAAGAGCTTTGAGTTGTCTGAGATTCAGTCACACTCTCTCAGGCTGACTCTGTGTGACCAAAGACATTAATTTGCAAGACAGGCTGGAGCAGGAGGGGCAGCCGGGGCTGGGCACAGGTCCCTGCTGCCTACAGCTAATTGGCTCTGCAGGCCCCATATCCCAGCATCTGCTGACATGGCACTCCTGGGACGTGGGGAGAGGCCAGACACTATCGTTTTAAAGAGGACAAAGTGAAGGACAGAGAGATTAGCTGATTTGCCCTCTTAATTATGTGGTGAGCTAGAGATGGAGCCAAGAATTGAATCCAGATTTCTCAAATCCCAGATGGGATTTTTCATCAGGAGGTCTTGCCACATTCCTTCTCTTGGAACTGCCCCCTCTCTGGAGCCTAGAAACACATACCTGGGTTGAGTTCAGGGGTGTGTGTCTCTGCATTACTGCTCCCTTCACATTACACTGATTCTTAAAAAGAAAGAAAGAAAGAAAAGCTCTTATTTTTAAAATGGGTCGCTTAATTGTGAATAGCATGGATGACACACAGATTGCTTAAATGCTCTTAACCACATCTATTTTTCAAGAATTTAGACTTGGCACGTTCAATGCCCCAACAGAAGGGCTCTTCAGATTTCCCCCATGCATGTTGTTCCAGAAGAATTTTCATACAGAAGCATTGTGAACGTTATTAATATTAAAAGGAGTTTTCTCCTCCATTCAAAAATCTGAGATAAAATTCACACCAATACAATCTGGGACTAGGACAGGACAGTGGCCATCCAGAAATTTCTTTATGCATCCTTCTCCAGCTGGTGGGCACTTTAAGAGCAATAGGGCTGACTTTCACCACTAGAGGGCTCATCCTGAATTACTCGCTTAAAAAGGTTGTTCAAGTACAGCTGGTACCCATTTCCAGATTTCAGGCAGAGTTAACTTCCCAGTAGGGTAACTTGCCACAGATTACTGTTAACGTTGACTTTAGATACATTAGACACATATCCCTGTTATGTGTCCCCTCCCCTGACTAAATTCCATATTTTCAAAGTATGGACAATACAAGAAACAAAATCAGTTTGCTAACTTCTATCTGCTTGGTTTTGGTGACTCTTTTGGTGAAACGGACAGGGTGAATGCCATCCTGTGAGGCCACTCGGCGATCATCCTGCCTGATCGTCTCTGTCAGACCCTCTCTCATCCTGTACCTTCTTTGAGAACAGACACCATTTTCTCTTTGTGTCTTCTGGTGCTGGTGGGCAGAGGGATGTTTAGTCATTCTTTCCTTCAAAGAGCTATGAAGTTCTTTAAGACAACAAACTGAGAGTCTAAAGAGCTAATTCTTCGACTTCTTGCAATGAAGTCTAGTGGGGATACTAATAACGACAGATGTGGGAATACGATGGAAGGGTGCTGTGGAAGTGTGAATCCTAATAAGCTCTCCTCTAAAAAAAGTGTTAACTGCTCCCTTCACTCTCTTCCACTCAGAAGAAATCACATCTTACTAAAATTATGACAGCACAGCACTGGTTAATACTGCATTATCTCAACTATTGGATTTAAAAAGGTGTTCCTTTTGGGCTCTACTTGAAGCAAAAATAAAGAAATTAGCAAGAGAGCAATGAAAGTGCTCTGAGGATGAGTCCTGGGCTCTTATATCAAGACATATTTGGTGGCAGGATGGGGAAGGTGTGGAGAGTGGGAGGGTGGAGAGTTCCTGCCTTGCTATTAACAAATTGAGTGCTTGGCCAGGTCACTTAACTTCTGGGGCTTTGAATTGTCCGGTTTCTAAAATGAAGGCATTGGACCTGGTCAGCACCTCCCAAAATGTGTCCCTTAAAATAGAAATCCTGAGAAAAATAGAATTCAGTTGTCAGATGAGTTTGGGAAATGCAGCATAATCTCTGCCCCCTTCACTCACTACCCCATGGGAATTCAAAATCACCTTAGTATATTAAAGGTTTTGATAGGCCCTAGAGTAAAAATCCTGTTTAACTTTGTTTAACTCAGCATTTCCCAGATGTATTTGCCTGGAGATCCAATTTTATGTACTACCTATTAATATAGAAATGTTAGACTAGATGTTCATTGAAAAGCCAATAAACATTTATTGAGCGCCTACTTTGTGCTAGGAAGTTACCTCTCGGGCCATATTACGTGAGTTTATGAATCTTATGATTTAATCAAATAAACAGTGTAGATGGAGATTTTTCTGCAGATAACACCTTCTAATTAATCTGTCCACAGATCCCAGGAGTGACTTCCTTCCAGAGGGCACTGTTTAGTATCATTAGTGGTTTTTCACATCAGTGCCAATTTTTTTCTTCACATTGAGTTCAAATCAGATTTAATTCCTTTAAAATTAATATAGTGAACAGCAGAGGATAGGTAGTGTTAACCTGGCTGGCCTTAACTGCCCATCAGATCCTTGCCCTGAGGACTGACTGACCAGACTTCAGATGCACAAGACTTTTTTTTTTTTTTTTGGTATGTTTCTGCAAACTTCATTTACTCATGCCTCATTTCTTTGGAGTCCAATTCTTTGACTATTTGTGTAAAATTTGGTTAGTTTTGGACAGGAGGGATTTTTAATACATTTCTCTTTTGTACATCTGATTATCAACAAAATCCTCATCTGATCAGCTCAAAAATATATTTATTTTGTCTTTTGCCACTTTCACACATAGGAAAAGGGCATTATGTGTCTTTAAAATGTTCTTCCAGTTGTCTTATTTTACAGAAACTTTAGAAAGTGAGTTTTGACAGAGAACCTGGTTTCCTTTAATATAAGTCATCTTACTTTAGGTTTTATTTTTTTTAAAGGAAGGGTCTGTGAGAATGAGGGAGAGGAAGGAGTACACATGGCGTATAGTGAGAAATCCCACTGCTTGTTCTAACTTTGCCTTATCTAACATTAGGGGGAAAAATTGGCAGGAAGTTATAACCTGCAAGTTAGGCATTCTAAAATCTGGATTCTGTATTCTTTTTTATTTTCTGAAATTGACTCTATGCTGCTGATTGTAATGCCTAAGTGATAGCTGCTGATAAATATTATCTTTGTGGAGACGTAGGGCATCATCGTATGTCAAGTCTGCAGACTAATTTTTAATGCAAGCCCAGCAGATTTTTGTGGATATGGGCCAGGAATTTTAATGAAAGAAAACATCAAAGATGCAGAAGAAATGAGAATATTAGTCAAGGAAGATACACAGCGATGCTCTCTGATAACCCCTGTTATTGACATTAGAACTCTGTGGGAGCAACTTAAATAAACATCTGGACACCGAGTTTAGACATTTTCAGTGACAAACCCCAGACAGATCTTTTCGACTTGCAATAATAAATATTTCAGAGGCTATATGAATCAACTGAAAATCCTGTTTTCAATTATTCTCGTTTTATAAATAGAGCATAGTTAATTATTCAAGTATAGAATTTCTTTTGAAGATTAGGTGAATTTTATATTTCCTTTGTCCATGTTATACTTCAGTTTTATTATTCATATCAAATTTATGTCTGTGTGTTCAAAAATAATATAGTTGGCTTGCCAGATACTATTAAATCAGAATCCAGCTGAGCTTGATTTTTTTATTATTTTATTTTCAGCAAAGACTCTTTTACAGCCTTTAGCACTGTTGTTGCATGAACTTGTTCAACATGGCCAGCCCCAATGAAGGACACTAGTGGCAATAAAAGGGGGAAGACGGACTCCCTAGCTCTTCTTGCCTAATATTTTTGATTGTTTGGAGTTGTTTGGCCATTAGTTAGTCAGGAAGGAACCAGAAGGACAGCGTGCTGGTAATACCTCAAGAGAGCTGAACTTAATGAAAAATTTGACCAAAGTAAAAATAGCTATGGATCTATCACCAAAGCTACTCCAATGGTCCTGCTAATTGCTTTTGTATATTTTATAATATGAATACACATTTTCCCCTAAAAGTTGAAAATAAAAAATGGAAATGTGATGAATTGCATATATTACCTTCAGAGAGCCTAAACTCTCTTGCATTGAGCGTTAGCCCCTGTGACATATGTGCCAATGTTTATGACCCACTCTGGGGGCCATCTTGGTTGCAGGCTGACTTAACAACTAGTGAAAGCTGCTTATGCGGTGCTGCCCAGAGTGTACTTTCTGAAATAGTTATGTACAGATTTGTTTCTCCTCGTTCTGACCAGACTGCAAACTCATGGACTGGGACGAGCTCATCACTGGTTTGCCCTTTTCAAATGCTTTGATTAAGAGGTACTAGTTCTGCTTCTGATAATTGTGGAAGGAGAAAGCTTTGGGCAAACTACAATGTCTCTTTTTGTCCAGTTTCAGATCCAGGACCTGATACTAGTAGGCAACATTCAGTAAGTTTTTATTCAATACGAAGCACTGTATTAGGAGCTACATTTAAAGAAATACATGTATGTAATATAAAAGTAAAATAGAACTAGAAGGTTTATAATGAACAACTGCCATCCATCCTCTTCCCAACCTCACCCTATTCTTAAAGCAAGTACTTTAGTTGTTTGTCAGTTATTTATCTCCAAATTTCTAAATAACATGCTTATCGTGCTATTGTTTAATTTTCAGGAGACATTATCTACTGATCGAAGAGCATAGTTTTGCTCCTATCCCCCATCCACCATCTCACATTTCTGCCCCTCTCAATACTCCCAATTTTTGATTATTCAGTGTCTACATTATAATGACTATAAGCAATATTCTCTATTGATAAGATTTTCAAAGTATGTGATTATATGTCCTTTTTTATATGATTTCAGTTTGCTTTAAGATTCATAATCACTTTGTTTATTTGTTTGCCTGATTTTCTATGTGCCTAGGAAAGGAAGCCTGAATTTTCTGACAGAATCCTAAAGCTCCTCTCCATATTGTCGAACAAATCAAATAAACATCAGTTCCCTTATACTTGGAGCCTTCCCTGCTGGAGCCCCTGTCTTGCTCCACTCTGGGCTGACTAGTTTCCTGGTCTGCCACCCGCTGTCATCCTGAGACTTCCCTCCATCTCATCCTGGGATTCCCTTCACCTCACTCCCGTATACAAAATGTTTTCTGGATCCCATGTCTTTGTCGTGTTTTTCTCTCCAGTTTTGATGGCACATATCTTTCATCAAATATGGAAGCAGCAAAAAGGCAGCACAGGAGATACATTTTGGATTCTTTGGTTGTCTGATGGTTTTATTTTTACCTCTACTCTTGATTCATAGTTTGGCTGTGTATGGAATTCTAAGTAGGAAATCGTTTTCTCTTAGGATTTAAAGGCATTAGTGACTCTACTATCTTTTAGCTGCTGAGAAATGTGATGGCATTCTGATCCAAAATCCTTTGTATGATCTTTCTCTGTCTCTCCCCTTCTCTCTGTTTCTGTCTCTCTCTGTCTCTCTCCTTCTGTCAACATTTAGAGTCCTTTTTTTCCCTCCAGGGTATTGAAGTTCCATGACGATGTATTTTAGTGTTTGCCCTTTTATTTGCTTGGAGGTATAAAGTGAATTGCTACTTGTTGGATTTGTTCAATTTAGAGAAGTGTTTCTTGATCCCTGGGTAATTTTCTTATATTAGTTATTTAATAATTTATTCCTTTATATTCTTAATTTTCTCATGCTGGATCTTTTATTAGTTGGATATTGGATCTCTTGGATGATTATTGTTATATTCTTATTCACATTCATTATAGTTTTATTTTTTGTTTTATTCTACTACTTAAATTATCTCTCTTTTTTTTTTTAAGTGTCTTCCCTTCCTTACTTCACCCCCATTTGCTTTTGGACTCTCTATCATATTAGAAGCTTTTTTCTTATCTCTTCTATCCTTGCTGTCTAGTGAGTTACTAAAAAATTGTGGTGAGGGTATGTGGGCCTAGAGTGATGGGAGCACCCAGCCTTTCTTTAGGAGATCCTCAAGTGTCGGCATCTGTCCATCTTTCTCTTGTGCTGGCCAGGTTCTTCAGAAAGTCTCTTGTCTTTGGGCTGTGCCCTAGTGGTAGACATTCAGGGAAGAGTACTGAGACTCTAGCCATTCAGCCTACAGTCTTTCATTCCACCACCTCCCCCCATTTTTAATTAATTGCTTTGCCCCCACCTTCACTGTGCATCCTTGAGTGTCCCTAAGTCTACCCCTATCTAGTCTCTTTCTCTAGAGGGGCCACCACCAGATTCAGGAGTTGGAAGAGGGCTCTGGGGTCTTTCTACTTCCTTGTACACTATTAGCGAATCCTCCAGTTTTTAGTTTACATTTTAGGCTGATTTGTAGAGAATCTTACTGCTTCCATTTCTGAACTTTTCTGGGGTTCAGTGGTATAAATTGACTTGTTCTTTATTGGTTTCTCCCCGCCTGCAGACAGTTACATATCAAATTTCTCTACTAGGTGGGTGGGTACATGGATTGGTATAATTTTTATTCTCCTGTCATTTCAGTAGGGCTTCAGGATAGAATGAATTTAAATCCAGGTACTCAATCTGAAATATTTAACAGAAAGTCTTAAGCAATCTATTCAACAACCTTATAATGTAGGAACAATTATTATCCCTGTTTTACATATGGTGAAACAGGCATAGTTTAGGTCACATAGCCAGGAAATGATAGAGTTGGATCTTAAACCCAGCTCTGTCTGACCATCTGCCTCAGAGGACTAGGCTTGGTGGTCTTTAAAGCAGTGTTTCTCAACCCTGTTTGACATGAGAACCACCCAGGGAGCTGTAAAAAATGCTGATACCTAGGCCACACTGAAATCAATTAAACCAGAGTCTCCGAGGATGGACTCGAGCACTGATGGTTTTTAGCAGCCCCCGTGGGAGATTCTAATGTGCATCCTGGATTGAGAACTACAGCTCTGGATGGTCCTCCAGCTCCAGGATTCTTTCTACCTCTTTCCTTTTAGAGCAAAGATTACCCTACAGTGTGACAGTCTGGATCTCTCTGTGAAGCACCCCAGACCTTTTCCTCAATTGCCCTCCATCCCTTCTACCCCTACTCATCTTTTCACCAGCTCTATTCAGATAGGGTTGCTAGATTTGGAAAAAAAAATATAGGACGCCCAGTTAGATTTGAATTTCAGACGAACAACAAATATTGGTTTTAGCCTAATGTCCCATGTAATTATTGTGACATACTTATCCTAAAAATTTATTTGTTGATTCCTGGAAGTTCAAATGTAATGGAGTGTCCCACATTTCATCTGGCAATTCCATTCCATATTCAGTGCACCAGTTTGCAGAATGCTGACAGTTTGCAGAACATTCCTTCAGTCCCCCAGGCTCCCCTTCGCATTGCTACCCCCTGCAGTAGAATCCAGTGGATGGGCAGAACCGAAGCCCCCACCATGCTTCCTTCTCCTCTCATAAATAGCACGTTCATATTTCTTAATGGCAGCTTAAACACCCACCACCTCCTCCAAATACCGCTTCCCTGATTTTTCCTCAGTGTCCCCATAGCGTTTTGTTTAGGATTAATGGACAGGTTGGAGTTATTGAGTTAATTCTGTGTGTTGTGAGATGGTACACACCTGTCTCCTCAGCTTGACTGAAAGCATCTCCAGGACCGAGACCTTGTCTTGTCCACCCCACAGTCTCCTCCGCATTTGTGTCTCCAGGGTGTGGGAGTGGGGCCTAGAAGAACATGGAACGGGTTGTTTGGCGATTGTGTTCCCCTTGCACCCTTCTCTCTTAAGCTTTTGGGCTGTCTTTTGCTTTGGCAAATCTCTTCCTGGCTTGCCAGGGACTAGGGTCTCCTTAAATTTTACACCCTAGTGCCTTGCTTGCCTCACCCTAGTCTGGCCCTTAGGGAAAGAGCAAAAGAAAACAGACCTCAAGTCACTCAATTAGCAGGGTGCGTTTCCCATCCTGGTACTTGGTTTGCGTGCCTTTTGCCTCATTCTGAGCATGTGGATGCTGAGGTTTGTGCCTACAGTCTGTGGGGCCACCAACTCGTTGTCACTACATGAGAGCAGGTGTGTGAAACACACCCTCCAGGCACACAGAAATGTTGCCACACTTTCAAATATTTAGTAACTATGTAGTGAAAATGAGAATCAGTTCCTGTTCTCAAGGGGTTTATGGTGTGTAAGTGTCTTAAGTTAATTGTATACCTCTCTACTAATAAAAATATGTTCTTCCAAAAAGAAATGAAGGATCACAAAACCTTCTGCATTATCTTTAGCAGAAATAGGGTCTTTGATGCCATTAACTGGCTATGTTATTATAGAAGTCACTTAACTTCGTAAAGCTTGCTTTCTTTGTTTGGAGGATGATGGGGGATCTGATGAGACAATCTCTAGTCTCCTCTGCATTTTAAAAGTTCTACGATTTCTCTTAGTACCTCATTTTCAACTAAACTGGCACTTATCTCCTATCAAGCGACGAAAATATTTCTATTTTGGATATCTTTCTTGATTTATCCCCTGTTTTAACTTAGTTCCATATCCTGGCATGCTGCTTTGTTTAAAACCTGTATTTTAATTTTTTAAATGCAATTTGTCCTTTATAACTCTTTTCATGTCCCATAAAAATGATGGATAGGGGAAGGCAGATAAAGCTACAGATCAATCTTAGATTCTGATAATCTAATAAATGCTTTGAGCACCAATCTTGCAGTTTATGACCTCTTGCCAATTGATTTATGGCCTTGTAGTAAATTTTCTCTCCCACTTATCCAATATTTATTGGAACATCTTGTTCTTAACAGACAAAGTACTGTATAAAACATCTGTCAAAACAAAAGGCAATTCAATTAAATATCTTTTACTTTCAAATCTACTTCATTGGTTCTCTCCAGCATCCAGATTGCAAAACAACAAGTCATGTTATACACAACCTTTGAGCAAGGTTTTAGGAACATAAAACGTACTTGAAAAATCATTAAAACAAAAGTTAATCTGAAAGGAGTGGTGAAAAACCCCCTACTTATTCCACACGAGAGGCTGGACCCTGCCCACACTGATGCCGGCTCACTCCGTGCTTTTCAATCTCTTCATCGGTAATGGCTGTTACTCATCTTCCCCCAGAAACCCTGCAATTTAAAAGATTTTCTTCAGAAACAAACTTTATTTAAACCTGGTACAAACTAGCTTAGTTATTAGCCTAAAGATATATTAACCACTACCTCCCTTGGTTAGCCTGTGATAATCCACATTCACTCACAGAACTGATATAATTCCAGCCCAAAACAAAGAAAACGAAACATATGTACAATTAATTTCTTCAGGCTTTAAAAAAATTTATTGAAATACCAGGTTCTTTTTGTTTTACTCTCTTTGAAGGAACCACTAAGTAAATAAAAACAGAAATTTTTTACTCAGATCTTTTTTTACTATCAAGTCCAATGAGGGGGGAAGAAGAGCCTAATTCTCCAAGAACTGTGGTCATGAAACCCGGAAACCCGGCTCTTTGCGCAAAGATTCACACATGTGTACTTGCAATGTTTCCTTTGTGTAAGGGTGAGAAGTGCTGCAGTGTCCTCGACCTTTCTCTTTAACCTGCAAACCCCTGAGCTCTACTCTGAAGGCCAGTTTATGGATGGTTTGTGTATGTGGCTTAGTGAGCCTTGAGTCACAACGTCTCCATAGTTTAAATTTCTCCAGAATTCAAGGTTTCAATTTTGTTATTGCTGCTGCTAAATGCTCCCCAAATGTAAAATGGATTGATGACATATTGAAAGCATATGCATGTTTACCTCTGTATTGATGTCATTTCCTATAACAACAGGAATTATATGTGAAGTGCAGGGAGGTGGGGTGTGAGTGGGGGGATCTGACAAGCAGAAGCAAAGGACAAATGTATTCCAGGAGAGGACTTCATAGTATTTTTGATGTTAAAGTTGAAACCCGAAATACATTCTCATCCTAAAGGGTGTGGGGAGGGGAGGCATCCTGTTGATAGACACCAGTAGTACATGAGCCATTTTCTTTTCCATCCTAAATTATAGGGCATTTTGGAAATGGCCTTAACTATAAACTTTCATATGACTTGCCAGAGTGGTGGTTATTTTTCCTTTATGCTTAACTCTTCAATTGTGATATTCTCATATTCGCAGGGAGTAAGGATAGAATAGATAACTCTAAAGGCCAGAATCTCAAACTTGTTCCCCAGGTCTCTTACAGAATTTAAAGAGCTGAAAAATGCAAGTTAGACTAACATAGAAGCAGAATTTTGCAAATAGTGGATTTTTGTCATCTCTGGCCTAAGTGCTCCCAGCCCCTCTGAGGACAGAATGTATTTTAAGTTCCACCTTTAAAATTCTGCCCCTGAAGGCCAAAAATAATTTTTTAAATTTTGCGAATTGTCCTTGGGCATTTAACATTTCAAATGTTAGCCCAGAGTTTCTCAAACGCTGAGAAAAATTCCACCGAACGCAGGTGAAATTGTGAGACCCTCCATCTGACTCCCACAGTCCGCAGATCTCTCTTCTCCCCGTGCTACCAACCTCCAATGCAGGCGTGGAGCAGAACTGTGAGGACGTCGTGCTTGCAGGGAGGCCCTGGAGTCACTACTTGCTATGTCCCCATATGCCCTGCCTTCTTGGGTACATCCCAGCTGCACCAAAAGCCACTAACCCAATGCCTGTCTATCTGTCCCAGCAGTGTCCCCTTCCTGACCTACTCTCTGGGGGTCCAGCGACTCTGCCCTAGGAGAGCCTAGGCTCCCGAATCAAATGTCCCAGTTTGACACTGGCTGGCTGAGTGACCTTGGGCAAGTTATTTAGTCTTTCTGTATCTCAGTCTTCTTACCTATAAAATGGATTTTGTAAAGATCAAATAACGATGCATGCACAGTACTTAGTACAGTGCTTAGAGGTGCAGGAAGTATTGGTTCTTATAAGTAGTGTGACAAACAGCATTGGAGTGGAAATGACCATGTGCGATAATGCCTCAACACTTAACCCTGCATTTTCACATCCAAATACCTTAGAACAAAGTATGGAAACCCCTGGACCTTTACTTAATGCACCACGTAAGGTTTCTTGAGGCTAGTGTGTGTGAAAGTGAAGAAGGCCTTAACTGTCGTTAGCATCCAGAGATTGAAAGGCCATGAGACGTCAGTGAAATTCATGAAGGTGCTCTCATGAAGGTTCATGGAGCCCTTGCTGGATATAAAGCTCAGTATACAGCAGGAAGCAAGACAGAGCTAGTTCCTATTCTCAAGGAGCTTCCTGTTGGGCAGGGGAGAGAGAAGACAACAAATATTTGCCCTGAAAGTCTCCAGCAGAATTTTCTTTCTATTCTAATGGCTGTATGCACTGCCTTTCCCAAGGTGGTCACCCCCCTTCTACCTCCATCTCACCCAACCTGCCTGAAGTTTGGGCCATAAGTGTGACTCCTCTCTGCCTGAGGTCCCTACTACACCCTACACTCAGGCTATGGTCTTTGAGCACAACTACCCACTCACCTAAGTCTGGTTCTTGCACCTGTGGCTGCATGAGTCCCGTGGCTGGCATACAGAGAGCAGAGAGAATGTGTTTTGTCCAGCAGATTCTTAATGAGGGATCTCAGTCTGGAGTCTTTGAGCAGGGCCCAATTAGGTCGGTTTCGAGGGAGGTTTCATCTCTCTAGCATTCTTACTGATTATGAGTAGTTTTAGTAATTCAGATAACACTGATGAAACTTTCAGTATGTGGGAAGCACTGTGCTAAGCACTGGATATGTACTATCCCACTTAGTACCTGCCCTTATCAATCTTTGAAATCAGGACTATAATTATCCTGATTTTATAGATGAGGAAACCAAGGGTAACCAAAGATAAGCAATGTGTTCAGACCCCAGTTTGTCAGCTGCAGAGCTGGGGTCTGAACTGTTTCGCATGTTCTCTTTCCTGTTGTACTCAGCTTCTGCTGGGGGTGCAGGCACTTCTTTCCCAGTTTGAAGCTTGTCATTTCTGGTGTTCAATTTATATCCCATCTAAAGTCTTGTGTTTATCTGACATTCAAAGCCTTCTACAGCCAGAGATCAGCCAGACCCCTGCAGCCACCTTTCTTTTCCCTCTTGTCATCCTGGACTGCTCTCCACTTCTGCACTAGCAGGAGGCCCTTGTCCCTCCTCTGCCAAAGACCTCTGCAGCCTCCAAAACCTGGGTGAAATGGTGCTGCTCCTACTGTGATCTGCAGGACCTCAATGCCCTGATTCTCCTGCAACATTTCAAAGGTATCGCATATTTCAAGGATCAGTTCTATAAGCACTTATCCAGCAATTTGTCCTCCTGCATCTCCTAGCACTGAGTGCTGCTCATTGAAGGTCCTGGGTGTGTGTGTGAAACTTTGCCTCTGGCTGAATCTGCATTCCCCATTAAGTAGACTTGTAAGAAAGCTTAACCATCTATAGGCTGTTGATCTGTCCACTTTTCATTATTATCACTAGTTTGCCCGAGTTTATTGTTGCCATATTGACCAGTCAATATATAAACAATAAGAAATGGCTGGAAAACTATGGCATGATGCCCCTTTGGCAAAATGATCAAATGGACAACATTTGTCTGCTTTGCTGCTTGTCTTGCCTCTTCCTGTTGTGCCTTCGTGAGACCAGTGGCCTGTCACTTGTCCTTGGACACTGTACCAAAACTTGCTCGCAGAGCCCTTGCTTACTCCCAGTAATTAACAGTGCTCTTCCTGGAAGGTGTGACCTGTTTAGTGGAATCAAAGCCTTAAGGTAAAGGAAAGAAGGTTCTATAGAGGGATTGTAGGCATCCTCCTGCAAAGAGGACTTTGCTGAGCTTCCTGAAATTTCACCTAGGCTAACTGAGTTCATTCTTGTTGGACATTTCTGCTATTCCCTGAGATAATTTTTGCAGAAAGATCTCAGGGTGGGAAGGCTGGGGTCCTGCTGGCTGTGGGAGTTCCTGGGCCAGCTGATAAGTGTGTCTGTCAGCTCCCAAAGAAAGGGTGCACATAACCTGACCTTGCTCTTCTCCTTTTACCTCTCAGGCTGACCTGCTATGGCCGCCTCTCTTTCCTCTCACTCTAGAACAATGGGCTTCTTTCAGCTCCTGTCCCTTCTCTTTGCCATGCCCCTCACTATGAGCTCGTCTATTCTCATGCTTTCATTAGCACCTCTTTGCAGATGACGTGCAAGTCGACCTCTGCAGCCATGACCCTTTCCTGTGCCCCAGACTGCGTTTCCACCCGCTGACAGGACATCTCCACTCACATATCCTGGAGCCCCTCAGCCTCAGTGTGCCCAAATCGCTGCTCCCCATCTGCTCCCCCCTTCCAGATGGGCAGGTGCCTTATCTATGTGTCCATTTCAATCAGGGCTCCTGCCAGGCTTTCAAGAGTTCCTGGCTAGAAACTTTGTAGTCAGCTATCAAAAGTCTACTGAACGTCTGTTGTGTGTCAGGCAGCATGCTTGGCCTCAAGGTAAAGAGATGAATAAAAGTCACTGAGAGACTTTAAGCATTCAGTCTAGAGCGGGGGAGAGATGTATAAAGAATTCCAGGCAATCCTAGAGAGAAAGGTGTGCAGGGAGCTACGTAAAGTCTCATTCAGTAAATGCTGGTGAGCAGGATATCGGTCTTGTCTGGCCTTGACTTTCTTCTCCACCCCCACTGCCACCATCTTGGTTCAATCTCCCATCACTCACATCTAGATTACTGCAACAGCCTCCTCTCTATCTCCTTGATTGTGAATTTCTCTCTGTCACCAGCTAATTTTTCTAAAATACCATTCTCTTCAGTTTACTTTAACTTTCAAGAAAAAAAATCACCCTGATGCCCCATCCTTTCTCTGTAGCTTTGCTTCAGCACAGTGGTCAGTGCCTGGGCTCTGGTGTCAGGCTCACTGTGTTAAAATTTCAGCTCTGCTACTGAATTGCTGTGTGACTTTTGGCAAGTTACTTTAGTGCAAGGTCCCTGTGCCTCAGTTTCCTCATCTGTAAATATGAGCATAATAATAATACCTACCTTATAGAGTTGTAAGGACAGAATGAGTTAATATAAGCAGAATTTATAATAAGCATTGAATAAGTGATAGCTATTATTATTATCATTTTCTATTGCTTCCAGGTAGTGGGGACCCTTCTGCTCCTTTGAGGCCTTCACAGGCCTTGGGATTTTCTGTCTCTGCATCCCACATGATGACACCCTTACCGTAAAGACCAAATTCTTTTGGTTATGTTGCTCCTTTCCGTGTATCAGACACAGCTCAGTTCCCTGAACCTGTGAGGACTGTCCCCAGCTTCCCCAATTCTCAGAGGCCTCTCTTTGTTATCTGAGCTTGAATCATAGATATAATCCAGACCCTTCAAGAAAGTAGACTTCCTCTAAATATACTGCCCTTCATTCAAGCAAGTAAAGGCTCTATCTGGAAAGTTAAAACTGACAGCATTAAAAGTGAAAATACTACCATCTCCTGTCCAGAGTACAGGAACAATCCCCTGCTTGCCATTTGCACCCTCTGCTCAGGGGTTGGCAAACCTGTTCTGTATAGGATCAAATAGTAGATAGTTTCGGCATTGCGGGCCATATGCCTACAACTCAGCTCAACTACTCAGCTCTGTGTGCTGTCTCAAGTAAGCAGCCAGAGCCAGTGTGTGGCTGTGTTCCAATAATATTTGATGGGAGAAGGCGGTGGGCCTCATTTGGTCCATGCGCCGCAGTTTGCTGACCAGGTTCTAGCTGGAGCCAGTTTCCTGGACAAATCCCTCTGCTCAGCCAGCCTCCCTAAAATTTCCTCTCCACAGCAGATTTTTTCCTCATTGTTTCGACTCAGCCAGCCTCATCAAGTGTTTAAGTGGACTGGGGCGGGGGACGCTAAGGTGACCGAGTGTACTCCTTGTCTGACAGCCTTGTTCCTGAGATCAGCCAGAGCAAGGGAGGCCTGGCCCAGGGGGCTGAGGACGGTTAAACGAAAGGAAACCAGAGCTTCTTCTCCTCCCCTTCTTCCTCCCTAGCTGGTCTTCCACTGCCCTCAGCCCTATTCCCAGAAGTAAATAAATATACATTTTATAACAACCTCAGACATATTTTTATTATTAAGAAAGGAAATTAAAAGTCTCTTAAGTGTAGATAATATGGAGTTTGCTAGACAAATTGACAATAGCCAGGAAATTTGAAACGGAGGGTTCCAAGCTCCTCCGCTAAGGTGCCTTTGACCTGTCATGTCTCTGGGCTGAGCTGGTTTCAGGGTATGGTGGTGCAGCCTTGACTACACTTTCAGTGGGCCTGGAGTTTCTCTGTGGGCTGGGCTGCTTTGCCAATAATTGATTTGGCATTCATGAGGATCCCTCTACCACAGGCCTCCTTCTCCCCTTTACCCTCTTAAAGGGTTGGTGAGGAAGGCAGTCAACTTCCCAAAGAAAGTCCCAACCTCCAAACTCTAGGTTACTCTGTTAACGAAATGTCCTGTGAGAGAGACAGAAACATCTCCTGGGACTGCCCGGCTTACATTCTCCATCACCACTTTGGTTGTCACCAGAGGAGTAATTATAATTTAAATCAATGGGTACTTGAGAGAAGGTGAACTGTATGCCCTCCCCTAGAACTTGACATTTTGAATATGGGACAATGAAAGGTGACTTTGTTTATTTATTAAGCTATGATGGCTTGATGCTAAAAGGGGTTCCTACTAAGAACTGAAAGAAACATTTTGGGGGTTAAATCTTTAAGCACAATTGCTTTGTTACTGGCCAATATTTGGGGAAAAGAATCCAGTGAAAGCTGTCTTCATTTGATATTGCATGTATTTTTCTATATCTCGCTGGGTACATCAAAAATGAATAGTTTGGTTTCTCCAGTATTTCTGACATCTGGTCTTAATATTTGTAAGTCTTTGTTTCATGTACTTTTGATAGACAACATTTTTTTGCGTGTGTGTGGAGCATTTTGTTATTAGACTCTATGAAATGTTGATATTAATCTGAGCTGCCCTAGTCTACATGGAATACAAGGCCAAGCTGAAACTATCCCTGGATGCATCTTTGGAGGAGTATTTTGGGGATCATGCCACATGTTTTGACATCCTTTCAGGGGCATCTGAGTTTATTTTATGGAAATACTGTGTGTGCTTTTAACCCAAAGGACCCCTGGGCAGGGGTGCTGCTCACTTCAAATCCTCCAGTCAGTGTACTGGGTGCTGTTACCAGAACATTGGCAGGTTTAAAGGTCAGAGTTCAGGATTTACCTCCTCTACTCAGTGCCTGGAATCCAAAGGAATTAAAGGGCTCTGTGAGAAGAGGAGTGAATTATATTTTGAAAGGTACTTCGACCTCTTCTGGATATGAATGGACTTAAAAGCTGAGGCCCATTCTCCGAGAGCCATTTTCCAGTGATCTGATCCAGGTCACGTTCTCAAGACAAACTGCTCTCCAGACTTGGCCGGTACTGTTTGCAAATAGGCAAAGAATGACATGGTCACATGCAGTGATGTAACTATTATGTGTTGTCAGTGTCTTTAAGGAAAAGAAGTGCTGATGAAATTAAATTTTAGAAAGTTTATGAAAATGTAGAGTGGTGGTATCATTTTTATGAAAGACTGTGGAATGAAGAAATGTGGTGAAGTTGAGGCAAGGTGATTTGGCAGCCACAAGCATCCCAGACCTGGAGGGTCTGGGACCTGGGTAGGGTCACAGCAAGTTAGCATAATGAAGAGGACTATGTCACATGTCCAAGGTTGAGTATCCCCACTTATGAATTGCCTGAGGATGGAATAGAGACTTGCCTTTTCTGATTAGAAATGTTGATTTCTGTTTGTACATATTTCATGTATTTTTCTTTTTCTTTTAAATTAGTCAAGTGTTGGTTAAACTTTTTTAATGTAGATTCCCTAGACCAGTGGTGAGGAACTAAAACCAGTATATTAAGCATGTTAGGAATATAGATGTGTGGACTTCTGCAGAATGGCCATCCCAAAACGGTCCTATTCTCAAGCCTCTTTCCATAGCACCTGTCTCACCCCGGGAGAACGCCATAGCTTTCTTTTTAAAACCCATACATTTCTACTTTGAACTAAACTTCATTACTGGGTTGTTGATTCATAGATGCTCTCAAATTCACTGAAGAAGAAAATTAAATAAAAATGCACACAATACAATATAAACTTATCATCTGATCTAATAAATTACTATAGAATTAGAAACCTTGGATGAGAAAAAGCCCAGCGCATACCCAGCCAAAAGCTAGTGGTGCCTCTAAAGGGGAAAAGATCTTTTAATCCCCAGGATGAACATTCATTTTGGCAACCACTTATAAAAACTTATAAAGTTACAGGGCACTCTCAGAGTCATGGTAGGCAGCTCAGCTTTTTAAAATTGTACTTATTGGCAGAAGGATCTCCAAGATGTATTGTTCAGAGAAATGAGTGGGGTGGAGAACAATGTGTATAGTATGTTACTATAGGTTAAAATATTTAAAAGTATGTGTGTATGAGTACATGTATAGAAAATATCTGGAATAACATACAAAAGCTGATAAGGCTGCATCCGGAAGATGAGCTGGATGGCGAGCGTCCAGGGCAGGGGAGGGACTAACTTTCCACTGTACAGTCTTTTATATCTTTTAAAATCTAGACCGTGTACATGCATTACCTATGCACCACAAAATTATTAGTCGAAATGAGTAACTGAAAAACATAACTACTTTCTAAGCCTTCTATCTACTCTGTGTAGTCTTTTGGAACCCAACTTTCTCGAAAAAAAAAAACAACTTTCCAACTGAATTTATAGAAACAAATATTCTTACCCCAGGTCCTCCCTAGCCTATCGACAGATCAACCAACAGAAACTCCAATATTATGATTTTTAATAAATAAGTAAATCTTTCAATCTTTTACACTCTCCCCCTTTTATTTTTAGTAATCACTGGCCCAGAAAAACTGTGAACAAGATGTTAGACATTAAAAACAGTTTTGCATTTAGGCTGAAGTCTTGTAATGTTTACAAACGGTTGCCTTTCAGCATAGAAGGAAAACAAGCTCCATTATTTGAAATCTACCTGCAGAGGGGTAAATTTATTTACAAATGAGCATGCCCAGAGGCAGGCTCTGCACTGAAGGCCAGGGTCAAGGCACATGGATAATGATAAAATAAATAAAAGCGACTTTCTTAAAATGTCACATGGGAGAAGGAAATGAGAGCGAAGGGAAAACTGGCCTTTATAATCTCTTAATATTCCAAATATAATTGGCATCTGACTCAGATCTTCTCAAAGGTTATAGTGCACAGGTCATTTCTTTAGTGGCATATCTTTGTCATTAACAAAATGATAACTTGGAGGAAAAGGCTGTAATAATTTTACTGCAGAGTTTAAATTCCTTTGTTACTGTCTCATTCTCTTCCATAGATCCATAGAGATCTCCTAGAAGTGAAGCAGAATAAATGCATTTCCTAGAGTTGGGATTTTTAGGTATTGTTCTTTTGGAGGACAAAAAATATGGACAGGGGCACAAGGCTGGAGCCCGGCTGCTTAGTGTTCATTCTTGTTTTGCCACTTCCTAGCTGTGTTGCTTTAGACAGGTCAAGCACAATTTTTGAATTTTAGTTTTGACATCTGTACCATGGGGTTAATAATACTAACCTGCAAGAGATGTTATGGGAACTAAGTGTGAAAATTGGTACGCATTCGGTACTGAGAAACGTTGGTTCCTTTCCCTTTGCAGAGAGCCCTAAGATAGAAACCACTATTCCCCAACAGCGGCAGCCCCATTCTCTTTTTACAAGCTGACTGGGTAAGCATTCCAGGACCCTGACCTTCCACTGAAATCGATGAGTGCTTGCTCAAAGGTCCTTGATGTGCTACAGATGGCATTATCTGTTAGAGACATAGCCTTGAGGAGCTTGAATTTCCTTTACTTGGAGAAATGCTATTTCACAGTCCCTCAGTAGATGTCAGCAGCACAGCAAACATCTCTGTGCCACAGTGGAAGCAGGTTGGTTTAAAAACAACTTTTCCAATTAAAAAAAAAAAAAAAGAAGTAGTGTTCCCTTTTTCTTCAAAAATCTCAGAACCAAAATGGTTAGATCTACTGGCCTCAGAGTAGATTCTTGAAAGGATTACCAAGGGTGCATTTACATTTTAAAGACAACCTTTTCTTCTCGGTAATGAAAACATCATCTCAGAAATGGTTAGGGATTATAGCAACCTTTTTAGAATTTTCTGCAAGTTTATCTTGCATTTACCCTCCAGGCAAGAGTGAAATAATAGAAGATGTCCAATGTTTTGCTTCTTCCTGTGAAGTAAATCAAAACCGTGGGAATGTTTTCCCCTAATTTAATTTACTGCTGTCTCCTCGAATATATCTTTTATTGTATTCAATTAACCCTCTGATTGCAACCACAGACAACTGCAATGAGGTCAAGGAATAAGCCAGAGTTTCCTTGTCAGAAAAAAGAAAAAGGATGATTGGAGTTTGTGGCCAACTAATATTTGGATGTGGATATCGAGCCAGGATTTTGCTTATGACATTTAATCTATAAACTGACTCTCCCTCTCACTCTTCTTCATTCTTGCCTGCCCTTCCCGCAGGTATGATAGGAAGGAAGTCAGTACTGCTAAGATGTGGGAATGTCTTCACTATTTACATACGGTTTTGTCGCTAAAAGTATGTAATTTTGCCACCAAACTTGACTCCACGCTAGCTTAACTCTTGGATTTTATATTTACCTTGCTTCTGCTTCTTGAACGTTTCTACTGTGGTTGCCTGTCATTCCTATCATGGCCTACATTTGGGTTGGAGGAAAATAGATGATATCCTAGCTTTGAGAATTTACAGCTGCTGTCTTTAGGTAGTGAGCTCCCTGTCACTTCTCATTTGGGAAGAAGACAACAACTTGGGTGACCAGCTATCTCAGTTTGTCAGGAAATGTCCCAGTTTTAGCACTGAAAGTCCCATGTGCCATGTTTGCCTTTTGTTAAGGGCAAACATAGATGCCTAGTCACCTTACTATGTTTTCCGTTCCTAGAGATTTCAGTTTAAATGAACATTGAGATTTTTAAAAACTTCCCAGGTAATTCTACTGTGCAGCCAAGGTTTAGAACCATTGACCTTGAGGCCAAATGATCTTGGTCAGAGATGCTATAGGAGGGGCTCTTGCATAATCTGTAGGAAGGGGTGGTTTTGCAGGTTTTCTGTAACTGTTGGAGCCTTGACCTGGGGATGTGGCATGGTCACTAACACAAGAAACTGCTTTACCCTTGCATAGGAAAGACTGGGGCTGGGATTAGGGTAAGGTAACTAACTGGGACACTTTGCCTTATGCCCAAAATTTAAGGGACACAAAAACCCGCAATAATTAACATAGATAAAATATTTCATACAATATTTTAAAAGATCAAAGTTAATGCAAAAAATCCATACTGAACAAAATATTAAACTTTTAAATAAAGACAAGATCAATAACAGTGCTATGAAGAGCCATAGTGGAGCCTGAAGCAGAAGGATAATAAGGAATACCGACTCTGTATTTAACATTTTGATATTTTACTCATCACGGGCTTTTTTGCATTAATTGTGATTTTTTGATGTTACATTAAATATGACATATCTTGATGACTGGTTTTGAGGGCCCCCTTGAATTTTGCACCTGTGGAGGGTTCCTCACCTGCCTTACCCTACTCCTGCCCCGGGGAAGGATGCACCTCCAGGTTAATCCTAACCAGAGAGGGGCCTGATAGGCTTCTCAGAGGCCCAAGAGGTTCACAGATAGGCAGCGCTGTTTTAGTCCACCATCTTCAGAAGGAAGTAGGCTTCCTAGAAGATGGGAAGTGGCGATAGGCAGGTCTGAGTGGAATTCACAAGGGCCCTGGAAGGGAGCTGGGGCCTGAGGTCCTCAAACCACTAGCCAGAGCAGAATGGGCGCAGCCCTTTTGGGTCACCCATCTCAGGTAATGCTAAGAGACTTGTAGGTTTCAGCTGATTCAAACTCCTATAGCCTTTTTGGTTAGAAACCAAAAGCAAGCTGTGTTTTTCCATTTCCAGGATTAAAATTAAGCAAAAACAGAACATTTTTTGGAAGTGGAATGGAGAACAGACAGTGCAAAAACCTGTCTTAGGCAGACTTTTGGGAAAGAGGGAGTCAGAGGGCTAATTCTGTCCAGAGTTGGCCAATTATCCAGTTGACATGCTCCCTGGGCCAGGGCTGGGACTGGCAGTGCCAACGGCAGGAAAGAAAGGATTTGTTGGCTCATGATGCTGGGAGCCTCTTCAGGCAGAGAAACCCCACAGCGAGGGCCACCTCTTTCCCTTCTTGCTTCTTGCTACTTTGGATCAGGAACTGAAAAAATTGTACCTGTTGTAGATTTTTTATTAAAAAGGTAAGAGTGGACCAAAACATTATTATTTTTGCAACATGTTTTAATGAATCAAGGTCAGATTTTGAAGACCTGATTCCAATCCCAGACCTACCTCTGGCCAGTGTGGAGTCTTGGGCAAGTCATTGAGCCTCCTAGAGACTCATTCTCACCCTGTAAATTAAGGAGAGTCGAACTTACCCTGCCGGTCCTAAAGATATTCATGGGACTTGACTGGATTAAATTTGAGAAGGCGCTGTGTAAGGTATAAAGGCTCCACAAATAGAAGGCGTGATTGTGGTGGTGGTGATTACTACTTGCTCCCTTCTCACAGTCTGTGCTTTTGCTATTTATCTTGCTTACTTAATTCAAAGTTAATGCAAAGTTACTTAGTAACTTTGATATATATCTTAGATTCTGCCATATGTAGCAGGCAGATAAAGGAGATAATATTGTGAACAGATAAAATATTTTCCCACTAAAGGTCTAGTAGGAGACAGGACAAATGTATAGCAAACTATAAGGCATGAGAGAAAGGGACAATAATATGAGCGGAGTGAGCAGGGGAGGAGCTATTCCTCTGGCTGGAGGAATCTCAGAGGATTTTGCCTGTAGGTAATATTAGGGATGGAGCGGTAAGAAAGTCTGTGCATTCGGTGAGTGAGCTGTGGGAATGGGAAGGCATTGCGGTGCAAGACAGGTGCAAGGCACAGGAGCTGGGAATTTGTTGGGGGCACAAATGGGGAAATGGATGGAGGCAGTTCTTTGGCTGGACTGTGAGGTATATGAAGGGAATAGTGGCAGAAGTTTGAAAAGACATACAGTGACCAGATTGGGGCATAGGAGTCTGATCTAGGGGGAGCAATAGGGACTATGTCTCTTGGGCAGCTTTGCCCCTGAAACTGTTTGAGCAGAGGAGTGACATAATCGTGTGTACAGATTAAATTGACCGTGAGTAGAACACAGGCCCTCTGCTGGCTTGTCCAGGCCCTGGTACCATAGCTTTGCATTCTTTTCCGTATGGGACTCACTGGTGGAGGCTGACAAATAGGTGGGCTCCCAGTGAGAGCAGTCAACCAGCTTCAGGTAAGAAGACTGATTTTCTCACCTCCTCAGGGCCTTGGGGACCCAGAATTTGAACAATTCAGTAAGTTTAGGTTGAGCACTGTTTCTGTTCCAGCCACTGGGCCAGAGCTCAGGATCCAGTTGTGAACCAGATTTAGTTTCAAGTCTAGTGACAGAAAGAGTCGGATGTTGGGGGCTGCAGTGTGGTGTGGTTACTGTACTGCCACCTCAGTGTGTGGGAGCACGGCTGGCCCCTAACTAAGATTGGAGATGCAGATTGAGGGGGAAGGGTCAGGAAGGATTTGGAAAAAAAGGGATAACTAAGCCGAGACCTAGAGGCTGAGTAGAGTTATCCATTAAGATAGTGGAAAAGGAAAGGGCAGGGCAGATGAGTGGAAAGACCAGCAGTATAATCCAGGTGCTGAGAGGGCAGGATGTGTGGGAAGCTGTGAGCAATTGAGTGGAGCTGGAGTCCAGCATCTGGAGACCAGTGCGAATCCTGTAGCCAGGCCAAGGAGTTCAACTTCCTTCTGAGGGCATGTGGCCTGCTGATGGGCTTAAGTTGGGGAAAGACTTGACCAGACTTGCTTTTTTGGAAAGAGAACTTTGGGCAGAGCGAGGATATCTTCTTGGGCTGGGGGGAGTGGCCGGAGCCAATGGCTTTTCCAGGCCAAAGACAATGGTGGTTAGAATCAGGATAAGGAATACTGGACCTGGAGCCCAGGCAGGACTAGCGGGACATAGTGTGGGGCTGGGGGCAGGCAGAGGAACAAGCCAGGGATTGACACCTACTAAATCTTAGACCTCTGTCCTAGAATATTTTCTTTGAAGATTTTAGATCAATTTACAATCAATCCTTTGCTCATTCCAAACCTACTGAGTCTTCAAAATGCACCCACACGAGTGGACGCCTAACTTGTGATTTTGTCCTTGCTGGTTCTGGTGTTGGACACTCCCACACATTGTGGTATCAGCACTGTAGAAGGGACTTTGAAGAGTGATACCAACCCCTTGCGCGGACGAACACATTTATAGCGTTGAACAACTATCGTTATTATCGATTTCCAGAATGTTTTTCATTATCCCAAACTGAAACTCTGTACCCATTAAACAATACTGGCCATGGAATTTTAAAAGCTGTCCAGCTGATTCTAAATGCAGTCAAATTTGAGGAGCACTCATCTAGACTACGTGCTTACTACATTTAGAATGTTCCACCGGAAGCCACGAACCCTTCTAAGGTGAAGCCTGGCTTTGGACTCAAATATAGACTGTGAACTTGGCAAGTCAACCTCCCTGAAGGTCTGTTCCATCTACCTAAACAGGCAAACATCTATCCCTCATGGTGCTGTGGTAACAATGATCTGAGAGTCTAAGTAAAACATTTGGTCCAGGGGCTGTCCTATAAAATTCAATGATTCAATTCAAAGAATCACGATTTTTATGTTATTTAGACATAGAGTTTAGTGTAGTGCAAGCAGCACAGTTTTTGGAGTCAGAGAAGCCTGAAAAATCCTAACTTCACCACTTATGAATTATGTCACCTGGTCAGGTTATTTTACCACTCTGGACTTCTGTGTTATTATCTGTAAAATGGGGATGATACCATCTACCTTATAGGATTATTGTGAGAATTAAATGAGATGACATTGTTATAATGACTGGCACATAGTAAGTGCTCAAATAAGTGGTGGTAATTAGTTACATCTCATGAGATGTATCATTAATTTGGTATCATTTGTCATTTAACAACAAAAGAATCAGGCTTTTAGCACTGAAATAGTTTTTTAAGATAATAGAAAAAATTAGTAAAGTATTGAAGATTTGAAATGTTCCATGTTTTTGCAGTACAATAGGAGAAGCAACTGAGGGTTAGGTATCAGAGCCCCCAGAGTTCAGATATCTGAGCTCTTTCTAGCTGAGCATTTCATTCTCAGGCAAGTCAGACTCTCAGTAACTCTGATTCTTCACCTGAAACAGAAAATTAAAAAAAAAAAAAAAAAGATATGATGTACGTGCGTCGATCAATGTGTAAATTTGAACAGAGAAAATTCTCCTCCTTTTTTTTTTTTTTGTTCTTTCAGGAGCTATCAAAGTTATGTTCATTTCATACTCTGTTGTTTTGCTAAGCCCCCAAGCTACCAGGGGCTAGAATAAGAACCTTTCCTCTGTCCCAATCTCCCCTTCCCTCCCCAGTCCAAGTCCTCTTCCCCTGCCTGTAGGACCTGACATATGGGTAACACCACTAGTAATCACCCTCTTGTTCCCACAGATATCCATTAAAAAAGGTTCTTTTCAGTACCGTCTCCATTTACTCTGAATGCTCAACCAAGTAAAGACCTTTCCTAAACCAGGATCAATTTTGTTTGGGCTAAGACGATTCTGGTAATAATACACAGTCTGAATCTCCAGGAGGAAATGTCAGCATGTCATTAATACTATTCAAAATATATACTGACACAGATATTTTCCTATTCATAATAGTCTATGTCAGTTTATTAAATCACCGTGTGGCACATGGGATTGTGTTTGTACCCCACGAGACTGTTTTTACTGTATTGTAGTCAGGATTGATTATGCTTAAAGAGTATCTTTAGACACTTTTTGTTTTTGATGATCTAACTTTGAATTATCATCGAAATGACTTTGGTTATATGATTAAACCAAATGTTATTATTTTTTCTCATGACTACTTTGAAATGTATCATGTTGATAAAATACCAGTGATTTAAGATTGAGAACAAGGCCAGCATTTCTATTTTGAAGCTAGATGTTCCATTTATAAGACATCAGTGAGAAATAAAAGACATGGAGTCACATTACTGAAAATAGTTCAAAATTGCTGACTATAGGATATGTATGTGGGGAAGTAAACTTGAGCGGGTCCAAAGGAATGAGGTCCTGAAGGGTCTGAAGTACTAGGCCAAATATTGGTGCTTAATTCCCTAGCCCAGGGGTCATAAACTCAAATACCTACTGTGGCCAGGCCGCAATGACTATAGTAACAGCGATCGAACAGGTCCAGGATAAGAAATGGCAGCTTTGATTGTACTTTTTCGAATCTGACACAATTTTCTTATAAAACGTATAGGAAACAATGTCATGGCCATGAAGAATTATGCATTCTCGTGTTTTTTTTTTTTTTTAAATGTGGCCTTGTAAACTCTTTATTTGTTCTGCTTTTGACAGAGGTAAAGATAGTTTTTCTTCTAAAAGAAAAACAACAGTGTACACAGAATCATACATGGTAATCCACTCCCACTTGGGCATCAGGGCGGCTGGGGGACTGTGGCTGACTGCACCATCTAGTCCCTACCTGAGGGGGATCTGCCTCTGTTTAGATCCGTTTGACATTGTTGTTCTGGGGGAACATAAGCTCCATGTGGATAAGCCTGAATTTTTGAGAGATGTCAGAAATTCACTTTCTGTGAACTCTTTCATTTTAAATGTTGACCCAGTAGCAAATGAAAAAATGTGCATGCAAATCACACATGGACATAACACACATCTGTCGACTGCATTCCATCTGGGAACTGCCAGTTTTGAGTATTGCCAACAGCCAAAGAGCTCTAACGATGTAAGTGATGTGATCCATTACATTTTAGGAAGATTTATATCCAATAGCATATTAATACCAAGGGTGCTAAGTGGTAAAGTAGTCTCATTGGCCTCTTTATTTTTAAACATATATTTAACAGATACCTATATAACGTTAGCTATATGCCAGAAACTGTTTTACATGCTTTACAAGCATTTACTCCTTCTAACAGACATATATGATCTACACTATTACTATCCCCATTTCTTAGATGAGAACTAAGGCATGAGGCCACAAAGCTAGTAAAGGACACAACTGGATTTTGAACTCAGACAGTATGGTTCCAGAGTGTGGCATTTAACCACTGTGCTATGTTGCCTTTCAAGAATAAAACTTGTTAATATACATTCAGAAGACTGTGTCTATGTGTGAGAGAGAAACGAAATGGTAAATATAATTTCTTCACTTATAATTATATTCTGATTGTGGATGAGGCAAAGATGGAGAAAAGGAATCTTTATTGATTAAACAGCATTGCTAAAAGATGAAAAATTTCTTCGTGGAAAATCCAATGTATTTTTGGGGGTGGGGGGAGTAATAATGTAGTCTATGAGGACTCTGAAAGGAGGGAGAATGAAAATCCTAAAGATTTTCCCCAGATTTGGTACATTCCATCGAGCTGTCAGTGGTGTCTCACTGCCATGTGTTGTAGAGTGGGAGTGGGAAGGTAGAAATGAACCTTCTCTTTGGTTTCTGCAGGAAAGAGTGTCCTGAATCCCCACTGGCTAGGTGGCCTTTTTACCTTCAGCACTTGCCGTCGCCCACACTAAGGACAGAACTCCTGCCCTGATGATGCCCTGAAGCAGTTGACAAGTCCACTTTCCATGGGGCCACAGAGCGAGAAAGCGAGGTGGCAAACAAAGCTCCAACGTGACCTAGGATTGGATCCTGAACCAGGGAAAGACAATAGTGGGACAACTGATGAAATTCGAATAAGGTGTGTCGTGTAGATAAGTATTGTGGCAATGTTAGTATTCTGATCTGATCCTTGTACTGTGGTTATGTAAGATGTTAACATTTGGGGAATATGAATGGAGGGTGTACAAAAATTCTTTGTACTATTTTTGCAAACTGTTTGTAAGTCTGAAATTATGGAAAAGTTAAAAATGTATGAATGTAATCATGTTAAGAATGTAAAAGAATGGACTACTATGAGGGGCCATTAAAGTGGTGTGCCCCTCCCTAATGCGGGGTTGGGCACCAGCTGTGCAGGGATTGTTGGGCCCTGGGAAGTTCTGTTGCAGCTGGGCGGTGAGTCCTGCTTGGAGAACCCCATGTGCTGTGCCATTGCTCTGATTTTCTCAAAAGGCTTTGATTTACATAAAAATGATCCATGGAACTAGTTTTGATCTGATTTAATTTACATATTGATGAAGGCTGTTAGGAGGACCCACCCTTGGATCCTGTGGTGGGCTACGGAGCAAAAGCACAGGAAAGATTTTGGAGCTCGACTTGAAAGCTCAGGTGGTCTGGGTCAAAATCAAAGTGTATCTGGCTTGGTTGGCTAATGGAGTAAACATTCCACAATCAAATACCCAAGTCACCACAGGCAGATTCCGAATCCACAAAGAATTCAAATACAAGGAAATACACTTAACATTGAACAAGTAAACTAGACACAGTTTAAGCTTTCTTTTATGATTCAGAAGGCCTTCAGGATTTTGTAGGATCAACAAAATAGGCATCAGTGGGCATTGATGACACACAGAAGTCTTGGCTCTCATCCTCTACAAAGAACAGAGTGTCTCAATTCCTTCTGATCATCTTGCTGTTCTCTTTCATTGGGAAATATCTCATGAAGTACAAATTCCATCTGGGGACTTTTAGTATACTTCTTTTAAGGACCACAATAATAATCACAAAGGTGATGACAATGACTTAAAATAGTTGTAGCCATCAAAACTTATTCAGATGCTCTTTGACTTATGATGGCATTATATCCTGATAAACTCATCCTAAGTTGAAAATATCTTCAGTGAAAAATGCATATAGTACAGGTAACCTACTGGACACTTAGAATTGCCTGCCTTAAACATGGTCAGAACACGAACATTAGCCTACAGTTGAGCAAAATCATCTTCCTGTTGCTTCCCAGCATCACAAAGAATTTTGTACTACATATTGCTAGTCCAGGAAAAGATCAAATTTCAAAGTATGGTTTCTACTGAATACGCATTGCTTTCATATCATCATAAGGTTGAAAAATCTTTAAGTTGAACCATCATAAGTTGAACCATTGTGAGTTGGGGACCGTCTGTATTTATTTATTGCTTTGTTTAATTTAGAAGAATTGGCATACATTAAACTTCCATAAACTATTAGAAGCAGAGATTGAAGATCAAAGGGTAGTAGTAGTGCTCCAAGCAGAATAAGAGAAAGAGTTTAAGAGCCCCAGACTTCTCCCTGTGCTGGGAAAGGCCCTGGTTACAAGAGAAGAAAGGATGAGATGCCTGGGACACATGGCCCATTCAGTGTCTTGGAGTCTGGTTCAAGCAAATTTGTGTCTCCTTCTCTTGGACAAGAGAGAGGAGAATATGGGGGAGAGGGACAGAGAGAGTTTTTTTCTTTTTAATCTCAAAACTCCCAGTATGTACTTTTGCTTTAATTCCCTTGTTGAGTGGTTTGTTCTTTATTTACAATGTGGTTGCTCTTGATAATTTTTCAAGTTGGGCCACAGCTCACAGCTTTGGTGGGCCACAGATCATCCTCTCTAGTACTAGATGGAATGAATATCTTTGGTCCTATTGACTGTGGTCGGGGCATAGTGTCGCATGCATCCTAACTACTTTAGAAAAGAGTGCACCTTGTCTCCCAGTGCTTCTTTCTCTCCCTGGGAAAAATGCTCCTAGCTTCTTGCTTTGGAGATTTTTTTTTTTTTTTTTTTTTTTTTTTAGGAGAATCCCTCTGGATAATGGATTTCCTCCTTGTTATTCATTGCAGTCCTTTCAAACTGAATTAAATCATTCTGCCTTTGGATTTTTGTTTGTTCAGGGAACTTAAATTTATTTTACCAAACCGTTCTATGGCATTTATGGGGGTATTTTTCCCTTTAGAGTAAAACTGGGGCACCCTTGGAGCACGCATGTAATATAACCCCTCTCCCAGGCTTCACCAGGCTGAGTGCAAATTAAGTCACATTAATGTCAATAACCGAGTTCCTGTTCTTGCTCCTCCACATGCACATAAGAGTCCTCGAGCCTCCTACAAAGCCTCTCCAAATATTTTTGTGACTTTACACAGAGAAGCCCTCATGGGGCTACAAACCAGCCGGCTGTCTGTAGTCACCACGTGGCTCCTGCCCTGATCCTCCCTCTGTTGCTCCTTACTCTGTCTCTGTGACTGGTGGTAGCTCCAGCCTCTGTACCCAGTGCAGATTCTGCTCCTAAGCTACCCTCAGTGGGGTTTGTGTGCCTAATCGGAGGGAGACGAGACTTTTCCCTGCTTTGTGCTATATTTGGCACCTGGACCCCCAAATGGCCCAGCTTATACTGTCTCAGACAGTTCTTGACACAGCTGCTTTTTTCTTCTGCCCTAACCTCTTTCTCTTTCTGTAGTCCCAAGGGGCCTGGCAGGGAACGGGTCTCTTGTGACAACCTTCCTTCTTCTCATCTCTCTGTTTTCTTATGCTACAAAATCCTCCTTTCTCCTTCTCCAACCCCAAACCAGAAGTCTCCATTCACATCAACTCATACATTCACATCTGGGGACCCCCTGGCTCAGCAGGGCCACAAAAGGCAAACCTCAGAATTCCCGACTGGATGACCTAGAAAATTCAAGATCTAATACAATGAAGAATTTCTTTATTTTTTGAAACTCACTAGAAGTCCTTTGAGTTAATTGTATTTTTATTTTATGTTCCTTTTATTGTTTTTTAAATTTGGTAAAATACACATAACCATTGCTTACCATTTTAACCATTTGTAATGTACAGACAGTGACATTAAATACATTTGCATTCTTGTGCAGCCATCACCATCACCCGTCTCCAGAACGTTTTCATCTTTCCAAACTAAAACTCTGCACTCATTAAACAGTCATCCCCCACTCGCCACTGCTCCCAGTACCTGGCAACAGCCATTGTGCCCTCTGCCTCTATATCTGGGGACTTTATATAAGTGAAATTATATAATATTTGTCCTTTTGTGACTGGCCTATTTCACCTGGCATAATGCTTCCAAGGCTCATCCAGGTAGTAGCATATGTCAGAATTTCCTTCCTTTTTAAGACTGTATAAATATCCATTGTATGGAAATGCCACATCTTGTTTATCCATTCATCCTCGATGGACATTTGGGTTGCTACCACTTTTTACACTGTGGTGAATCACATTTGTAATGTTAAATTTTCAAGCGGCAACATTAAAAAAAGTAAAAAGAAATGGGTGAAATTAATTTTTAAAATATATTTTAACCTAATGTAGCCAAAATTTTATCATTTTAACATATTAGTAAAACATTTACTAATAATATGTTAAATTCTTTTTTTTATATGAAGTCTTTGATGTTTGATATATTTTTATATTTATAGCACAGATGCATTGGGGCTAGCCACATTTCAAGTGCTCAATGGCCACATCATGTGGCCATTGGCTACTCTATTAGACAGCCAGATCTAACTTGTCATGGGAGACTTTGGGGACCCTCACAATGCCCTCTTTCCATGTCCCTGGATTGTCTCTGTTGGAGAGAGCCAGTGTCTCAAATGAACCTTTGACAAAGTATAGACTGCTATCAGTTCTCAGCTGATTTCTTAGATAAGTCCTGAATTTCTATGGCTCCAAATGGTTTAGCTCTATATTTAAAGAGTCAAGCTGAAAATTTGAAAATGAAGAAGGTTGATTTACATTCTCCCCAGGCAGAGGGATACATACTATCATTTATGTACTTCAAGTACATTGTGTGTTATACTCTCAACACATTCAAGGCACCAAATATATTTTATCTATATATGATCCAACATACTGATGTTATTTCATATGGATATGTATATGCATCTGAAAATAATATTGCACCACAACCACTTGTTTACTCATGAATTCGATGACTATTTTTTGAGCTCCTTTTATGAGCCAAGCCCATGCAACCATTGTGGTACTGGGAATCCATCCACAAGATGTACACAATCCCCATCATTAAGGGCCTTGAGCTGCAGCTTATGGTTCCTGCAAGACTTGGAAAGAGGATGCACACCTTTCTCAGCTTGGGTAAACCTCTATAGTTCTTTTCTCCCTTTTACCTTGAGAGGCAATTCTGTTCTCTTGATTGTCTACCCCAGTGGAAAAAGTAACTCTTAGTCTTTGGAACTTCTGGGTTACTGAGTCATGAAAGTGATATGGAAACTTAGATAAATACAAGAGTAAATTGCCATGAAAATTATTAAAAACTGGAGCTCACTCAGTGACAGCTGGGGGTTGGGGAGGCATGGCCAGGGTAGATTTTCTCTACATCGCCCAATACTCCAAATAGGATGCCTGGGTTTTATTTCACAAGAGCCTTCTTTTTGCAGTGAATGAGGGCCCAAGTAGCATATTCTATGTCATAATATATGTGGTTCCTACAGAGAGTTTTAATAATCTGTGATGTAGAGGCACCAGTTGAGTCTGAGCCTGATTTCTTTCCTTTGTTTATTCAAAAAACATGGACACAATGCCTGAAAATGCCCTTAGTCCTCTCCTTCATCCCACTGTTTATATTCACAGGAACATCAGATTGTTGGGAACTTGAACACATGGGCCATTCCCAAGAATAGATTTCTTGGTATCTCCTTTGATTGAAGTTGTGGAGCTATGAGGACCTTTTAAAGCATCTTCACGTGGTAGTAAATATACTAAACGCCTGCATTAGAACTTTACATATGTTAACTTATTTAGCTCCCCAAAGGTGTTATTATTATTACCAACTGATTGTATATGGAAGGAGCACAGCTATGGATCAAGGTGGTTTGCTAATGGTTACACAGTCCATAGGCACCAGAACCAGGGTCGGTGGCAGTGTAGACGAAGTTCTGCAGTCAGGCCAAGGCCAAGTGCGTGGTGCACAGGCCCCCACTTGCTCCTCCAGCTGGACACAAGCCTACACAATTCTTTGTCCCATCCCAGCCTTCTGTCTGGATCCTGTACGCTTTCTCGTGACAGCAGTGCTTGTCTACTACATGGGAAAATTATAAGAGGGAGGGACCTGGGGACGAGCTATTTTTCTAATTGGGGCCAGGCTTCTAGGTAGACAACAGAGTCTGTTGGTTCTTTTGTGTGATTTGAGGAACACGGGAAATCTTCCTTACCTGCTTGCAAGTCTGGAATTAGGAATCTACTTCTGACTTTAGGCTGTGCTCCTTTCAGGCACGTAGGTCGTAAGTCTCTCTAACCTTCTGGACCTCAGTGTTCCCAGCTGAGAAATGAAGGGATTGGATAAGGTTACTGATTTTTTAAAATTGAGATATAATTTACATACTGTGAAATTCATCCTTTTAAAAAATACAATTTAGTGGTTTTAAGTATCTTTACGAGGTTGTGGAACCATCACCACTAATTTCAAAACATTTCATCATCCCTTAAAGAAACCTCGGAACCATTACCAGTCATCCTCAATTCCTTGCTCCTCCTAGCCCCTTGCAACCACTGATGTATGAATTTGCCTGTTCTAGATATTTAATGTAAATGGAATTACATGATATGTGGCCCTTCGTGTCTGGCTTCTATAACTGAGCATAATGTTTTCAAGGGTTCATTCATATTGTAGCATTGGTCACTGACTTTTTAAACTTTCTTTTGAAAAGCAAAATGCTCTGAACAGAAATCGCGGGTGGATCCTCAGATATACAGATATATCTCAGAGATATTATGGGTTCAGTTCTAGATCACCGCAATAAAGCAAGTATCGCAATAAAGAGAGTCATAATCTTCCTGCTGGCCAAGGGTCTTGGCTTCAATTTGTAAAAAATAGAACATCTGTGAAATGCAATAAAACGAGGTCTGCCTGTATAACATAGATAGAAGCAGAGGTGATCCAGTGAAGCAAGGCAGAATTCCTTGCCTTCTTGAGAGCCCTCTCAGCCTGGTGACAGCCCCTGGGGCACCCCTGCAGAACCCTAGAGCTTGACAGGACACGGACAGAAAGTCTCTGAACCAGATCTTCTCTCAAGTGACTTTCAATTCTGTTTCTCTAAGGTCTTTACTTCAAAAATGCAAATCACCCTACCAGAGATTTTTTACCTGCATTCGTTCACAACATCCCTCTCCAAAACAGTTTAGAGAGAGCAGAAAATTGGGCAAATGGGAGTTTAATGGGAGAAAAGCACAAGACGGTTTTACAGATTTGACACTGCCTTGGAGAGGCAGTGGGAAGAATAGGAACTCTGGATAGCCTGGGGAGGGGTGGGCACCTGGAAAGAGGAAAATCATATAGGAAGAAAGTGACTAGAGACAGCAAAGGAGGCTGCTTTATAATATTGCTGGGGCCTGGTCCCCAGTGATGGACTTTTCTGAGAAATGTCCTTTTTCTTTGAGGCCAAAAAAGATTGTGTGGTCTGCAGCTGACAGGAGCACTTTTTTTTCCCTGGGACATGATTGCCTTTCTGGGTAAGAGGGAAAATATCCACACAAATCTCTGTCCAAAGTCAATTATGTAAAATTTGGAGTAGTATAGTCTGCCAACAGAAACTGTAGGTCATTTGTATGTGGCCTGGTATGTGGGATGCCTCACACAGCTTTTCTGGCTCTTCCCTCTGTCCTCATGGGAGACCTCAAGTAACTTCAGCAGCCTCTACAGCTGTTATCCACCCCAGTGCTCATCCGAAAGGGAGCGAGTGTCTTCTGAGTCAGCATCAGCCACCTTGACCATGCTGTGAAATAGGAAGGACCTTGCCTCCTTTACCACCAACACAGTGCCTGAACCCAGGGTAGGTTCAGGACAGTGAAAGGAACCCTGGATGGCAGTCAGGGGACCCAAGGTGGACCAAGGAGACACAGGTTTTAATATAGGCTCTGCCTTTTTTTTCTTAAGCAAGTGATAATATACAAGTCATGTCTTCATGAGCCTTAGTTTTCTCATCTGTAAAATGATTATTAATTGATTTGTGTCTCATCTCGTTCCAAAAAAAGATTTAAGGCAACTCTTCTATAAAATTTAGGAGCTAGAACAAATGATTTTGAAGTTCTTTTTTTTTTGGTTCTACAGGTTCTAAAGACTCTTGTAAAGTGGGTGCTGATTTACAGTTTAGAGCCTTTTAAATATCCTAACAGTCTCCCCAGCATATCTGGATAGCCACCTTGTCACTTGTCATCTGTACCCAGTGGGGCCAGATTCCTACTGATTAATTAAACCCTCTTTAAAATGCCTGCCAGATGGGGAGACTGTTCTAGATGAAAGGAGAATGAAGAAATGTGAGAACGAAATGCAATATGTGCTCCTTAATGGAATCTTGAATCAAACAAAACAAACAACAACAAAAAAAAACAAAGCCAACAACCTATAATGGGTGTTTTTGGGAACAACTGACGTTTGAGACCAAGAACTTCCCTGACCTTCCCAGAATATTTTCTTTGTTCTTCTCTTTCCTTTTCTCACTCATCTTCCAGGGCCTCTCTCAAACCTTCACTCTGTAGTCATTCCCCAGATGCTCTTGCCCACTGACCTCTCCCTCCCCTTTGCCACTGCACCCCACTTCTATTGAACTCTCCCTTCACACTTCCCTTTAACCATAGCACCTCTGATCATGAGAATTGCTTTATTTGTGCACGTGTGTGCAAGTGGAAGCTAAGAGAGGCCAGGGGTCCTGGCTTCTATGCTGTCCCCAGGCAATACATTCAAGAAATAGTTTTGCTATTGAACTTGGAAAAGGTATTCGAATTCAAATTTCACCGTGTAGTTTTTGCTGAAGGCAAAGTTTCATATTCTGGGCCCCTTGCTCATTATTCAGAGGTGAGGGCAACATGGGCAAGATCAGCCTGGATCCTGACAAAGCCCAGCCTCCCCCAAGCTCAGATCCCTATGTTTATTTTACAACAATTAGAAGCATACAGGCTCCTTCCTAGACAGGTTAATATATCAGGCCAACTTGTGCAAAGCCCCTGCTCAAATATGCCTGGTGCAAGGACTTCGAGCACAGCTTAAAAAATTGCCTTGGTAACAGGATGTTGAGAGGTACTTTCCTTGTTTCTCTAGAAAAGGTTGCCAGGGGCCCAAACTGGGGGCAAAGAGATATGACCGCTTCCCATTCCAAAGAAAGCCCCTAAGAACTGGGGTCAAACTCTACTCTGGGGCTAGCCTATCACAATCAACCAGCCCCTCCTCTCCTCACCCCCAAGCAGAGACAGAAGAAGGGAGAGTCACTGGTTTAGTAGGCTGCTGTGGTCTGTATCCCTGCTCTTGATTTCCTGAATGTTTCCCAAAACAAAGCATGAGGGGCTGCAAAAAATTACATCTAAAGACAAGCTCTTCCTGCCAGGGGAGATTGGCTTCCTGTTATCCAGTTGGATACCTACCTGGGCAATATATTCATCTATTAGGGATCATTTGTCAATGTCTGGAGACATTTTTGTCAGAAGTGGGAATGTGCTACTGGCATCTATCTAGTGGGTAGAGGCCAGGGATGCTGCTACACGTCCTGCCATGCACAGAACACACACACACACACAAACACACACACACACACACACACACACACACACACACACAAATATCTGGTCCAAAATGTCAATAGTGCCACTGCTGAGAAACCCTGGCGTAAAATAGCTTTTGGTCGAAAGAGAAGGGATGTCATTATTCCTGGGACACTTTAGCAGTTGCATCCTATCCTCATGTCCCCAATTGTGGGTCAACACACCTACTGCCTTTCCACACTATATATTTGTGTGCTCTTATGCAAAATGTTTAGGTTGTGGCCCACGTCCCTAGGAATCCACATGCTCTTATTTCTGCTCCAGGTATTATGGCCTATTAACCGGGTGATCCCACACAGGCACTTTTGATAGGGAAGCTGCTCTATTAAAACATTCTTTAAAAAATTGCTGCACATTAGTATCATCTGGGGAGGTTCCAAAGCTCCCAATATAGAAGCTGCATCCATGTCAATTAAATCAGAATCTCTGGGGGTAGAATCTAGGCAGCGGAATTTTTAATCCCCCAGGTTATTCCAACGTGAAACCAAGTTCAAAAACCGATGCTCTCTGTAAGCCTCACTTTCTCAGTGCATGGCCTCAGGTGAGTCCTTTGTCCTGTTGTGATTGTAGAGCAAGGTTTAGCAGACTGGGCTGTGGTGGTCCCATCCCAGGTACCAGTGTGTTGACATTGGGGAGGTTGCTTTAGTTCACCCATTTCAGGTATTACCTGTTCAACAATGGTTAGATTTACTATTTAACTCTGGTATGTACATGTATACTACTGATTGCTTTTGGATTTATATATTACATATCCTTGTTTAACCATTAATCTTCCTCACCAAAGATTAGTCTCTGGCCCTCGGAGGCTATGGGGTAACCCTTGGAAATAGGCTTCTGTATTATCTGATTAATTACCTGGAGGGTCAGGATTTTGAGCATCACACTGGCCTTTGCAGTGTTGGCCATCCTTCTACCGTGGGCTTATGTCCATTACCTGAGCTCTCATTCCTTTCCTGCCTCTTCCTGAACTATTATTACTACCAGTTTACTCTTTCATCTCTGCTTCTTCTTTGCATTGTCCCTTTACAATGGACTCTTTAATGCCCAAATCAATAACTCTGGCTGCTGTGAATGCTGGGGTTATTGGGAGTTTTTTTTTAATGGGTTTTAAATTAGGTAGTAGAATATAAATAAAGAGAATAGAAGTTTTATGTATATTTGTAAAATTATGTATTTTTTTGTATAATTTTGTATAATAATCAAAGACATCTGTGATCTTGTCTACCCTCTATCCTAAGAACTAGATTATTGCTCATATGTAGTGTACACCATTGTTGTTCTCTGTGCTTTGCCACCAGAGTCAACAATATTCTAAATTTTGTTTATTCTTTTTAGAAAAAAAAGTTTTTATCAAAGATGTATGGATTCCTGAACAATGCATTATTTGGTTTTGTTTGTATTTAAGCTATATTAAAATGATAGCATACTGTATGTCATCTTTTGTGACTTGCTTTTTTTTCTTTATATATGTGTGTGTGTGTGTGTGTGTGTGTGTGTGTGTATGTGTATATATATATATATATACATATATATATATATATATATACATATATATATATATTTTTTTTTTTTTTTGCAAAGTTTCATCCTTATGGCACCTAAGAGGAGCTCACTCATATTCAATGCTGGATAATATTCCATTGTGTATCTATATAAATTTATTTATCTATGTTATTGTTGGTGGATATTGTGTTGTTCCTACTTTTTGTGTTGTTGTAAATAGTGCTGCAAACATTCTCTTACACACCTCTTGCTTTATGTAGATGAGCAAGAGTTTCTCTAGACCAGAGTTTCTCAAACTTTAATAGGCCTTTGGATTACCTGGGGATCTTGTTAAAATTCAGATTCTGGTTCATGTCATCTGAAGGGAGGCCTCACAGTGACACCAATGCATGGGCTACACTTTTAGTGGCAAGGCCCTGGTCTGTGATTGGCCATCTTTATAGGAAGATGCCGCATAGCCTTCTAAAGTGGTGGTATCTATTTACATTTCCATCAGCAATGAATTTTGATACTATGTTCTTCAGGACTTGCTATTGTTAGTCTTCAGGTCTGAATGTGCATTTCCCTGACTATCAATTAGGTTGAGCAATCCTATATACGTTCATTGACCATTCATATGTATCTCTTTTGTGAAATACCTATTTATATCTTTTATCCATTTTTATTCTAGGTTGTTTGTCTTCTTATTAATTTGTAGGAGCTCTTCTTACCCTTCTTATGTTCTGATTTAAATCTTTCACTGGTTTTGTGTGCAAATATTGACACCCAGTTTGTTTCTCCTCTTTTACCTTTCTTTATAGTATTCTTTGATGAATGGAAATTCTTAATTTTGTTTAATTTGATAGATTTGGTATTATATTTTATAAATTTAAGGTATACAGCATTTATTTGGATACTTTATATATTGTAATATGTTTGCCATTAAAGCAATATTTATCATATTATATCATTATAGCACAATACTATTATCTATATTTATTATTTTATGCATTAGATTGCTATGGCTTAAGACTAATTACACATTCATACCCTTAAACATCATCATTCTTATCCCCTGACCTCCATCATTTTACTCTCTATTTTTTACAGGTTTGACTTTTTTTACATATAAGTGATATCATACAGTATGTTTTTCTCTGTCTGACTTATCTCCCTTAGCATAATGTGCCCAAGGTCTATCCATGTTGGTGCAAATGGCAGAATATCTTCTTTTCTCATGGCTGAATAATATTCCAATGTGTACCTATACTACATCTATTTTATCCATTTATCTGTTGATGAGCATTTGTGTTGTTTCCATATCTTGGCTATTGTGAATCATGCTGTGATAAATATGGGTATGCATATATCTCATTGAAATCCTGTTTTCATTCCCCTTGACTATATACCCAGACGTAGAATAGACAGATAGCATAGTAGATCTATTTTTAATTTTTAAGGAACCTTCCTATTGTTTTCCATAGTAGTTAGACTAATTTACATTCCAACTAACAGTTTATAAGGGTTACCTTTTCACCACATCCTCTCCAGCACTTGGTGTCTCTTGTCTTCTTGATAACCATTCTACTATGTGTGAAATGATATCTCATTGTGGTTTTTGTCTACATCTTCCTTATGATCAGTGATGTTGAGAATTTTTTTATATACCTGTTTGCCATTTTGATGTCTTCTTGGGAAAAATGTCTATTTAGTTCTTCTGCCCATTTTAAATCAATTTATTCATTTATTTAGTTTTTAAGTTGTGTTAGTTTCTTATATATTTTGGATATTAATCCCTTATCTGATATATGGTTTGCAGAAATTTTCTCCCATTCTGTAGGCTACTGTTTTCATTTTGTTGATTGTTTTTTTGCTGTGTGTGTGTGTGTGTGTGTGTGTCTTTTTAAAAAAGTTTTTCTTTAATTTAAATAGTTTAATTAATAGTATTATACCAATGTTAATTTCTTAGTTTTGATACATGTTTATGTAAGATGTTAACCTTAAAGAAAGCTGGGTAAAGAATATAAAAACTCTTTGTACCATTTTGGAAATTCTTCTGTAAGTTTAAAATTATTTCAAAATAATTTTTTTTTTCAAAATCCATTATTGTCATAGAGTTATGAAGATATTCTCCTATATTGATTTTAAAAGTTTTGCCTTATTACATTTATGTCCTTGATCCATCTGGAATTGATTTTGTGTTTGGTGTGAGATATGGATTTAATTCCATGTTTCGCTACATGGATTACTGATTGTCCCCTCATCACTTTTGAGATCTTTATGAACCTTTAAGCTATGTAGAAAGCAACAAAAATGACTTCTATGAAGCATGCTCCTAGGAGCACTGTGCCACACTCTGCCCAAACCAACATGCCCTTTTCTCTAAAGTAGTTAGTCCTCCCTGGGCAGCAAGATCAGAGGGACCATTCACTCTTGGTTTGTAGGTCATTCGAGACTCTCAGGCACACCCTGCTTAACTTCAAGTTCTTGACTTTTAGACTTTGTCAAACCTGTCTTGCTCATGTACTGTCTTTTGAATCATACACTGTTCAAGCTAGGAAGATGCTTGGGATGAAGTTTTCCAGCCTTTTCAGTTTTATAGTTGAGAAAACTTAAGTGAGTTAAGTGAGTTGTATCCAAGGTCAGATACTTGGTTGATGGAGGAACTGAGGTTAGACCCAACCTTTCAACTCCTAGTTGTACACTCAGATTTTTTATCCTTTCCTGAGTTTCTCATTCCAGTTCATAGCATCACTGTCAACTCATTTTTTACCAAGCTAGAATTTGGAGGTATTCCTGTCTAGTTCCTCCTTTCCTTTCTGAGCTTTCTATCATGACTGCATTCTGGTAATTCTGCCTCAGAAATATTTTTCAAATTTATCCTTTCTCTTTTAGTCCTACATCCAAAGCTCTGCTTCATGCTCTTGTTAATGTTCGGTTGGATTACGAGACCCCTCTTACTGGCCTTATTTCTTGTTGTTCCCCTCTATAATCTGCTCACTTGCTAGACTGTTCTTCAAATTCTAAGTTCAAAATATATGTAACTGGTTGTTTAACTGTCCTGTTGTTTTGTTTAGAGACCTCCATGTCTCCTTGCCAAGGGATGAAGTTATAACTTTTATTATTTGCTCTCAATTTAGCTTCTCAGGTTCATCTTTTATTACCTTTCCCTTCCCCTCCAGGTAACAGCACTGTATCCACACTGAACTATTGAATCCTCCTAAGAAATGCCACACATATTTGGGCCTCTGACACTTAGCACATGTTGTCTCTGCCTGCAGCACCTTTACAGCTTTCTCCACCTATTGCAATCACATTTGCTCTTCAAGACACGGAAGAGAACTGTTGCCTTTATGAAGTCCTTCTGAATGCCCTAGTTGCAGCTAACCACTCTCATAGCATTTCGTATGATCCTATGAAACCATATTATAACAGTGGGCTTATTTATGTGTCTGTATTCCTTACTAGCCCGTGATACCCTTGAGATCTGTAGCCATATTTTAATCATTTTTGTGCCTCAATTGTCTGGCCCAGTGTAGATACACAATATATTATTGATTGATTGGGTCAATAGATAAATAAGAAAAACATTTGGAAAATATTTCTTAACATTAATTTCTTATTCTGCCAACACATCCTTATTGGTATCACATATTAGTCAGGACTCTTGCAGTGGTAAGAGCAGAAATTCTGTTTGCATAAACTGACATCATATAAGAAACAAGTATTGATTCACATAATCTGCTGTAGAAAAGGCAGGGCAAGAGCTGGCTTTCTGGGCAGCTGGAACAAGGGGTTCAAAAGTGTCCAGAGCTCTCTACTCCAGGTTTTGTCCTTTGAGTTTCTCTGTATAATGGTTTTATTCTCTTCTGTGGGTTTATTTCTCTCATGGGAAGCTCTAAACCAGTATTAACAACAACATGGCAGAGAGACAATAGTTCCTCTCCTAAATTTAGTATGAAGCATTCTGGAGAACTCTGATTAGCTGGATTTGGGTCAAGCACCTGCCCTAAGGGGAGTAGAGTCAGCTAAGGGAATGAACAAACATGACTAAAATGGGGAAGGAGGAGCAGATCCCCCAAAGATGGAAGGAATAACACCAACAGGTTATGACTGGACAATCCCCTCCCTATAAATTTGTGTTCACCTAGAGGATAGGAGGCAGAAAATGACTTTTGTTTTGTTCAGTTATAGTGTTTGGACAAGAAAAGAGGGCAGTATTTGCACACTCAGCTGAAAAAGTTGATGAAGTGAATATGTCTCCCCATAATGAAGTTATTCCATCTTTTGGGCAATGTCTTCATGTTTGACAAGTACCAGGGACTTTAATTGAAAATTACTTTGGGAATCTTGCCAGACATTACAAATTAAAAATATGAAAACCCTTCTCCTGGGTCAGGAGTGTAACAAGCCCCATGTCAAATGTCATTACCCCATGTGCATTCTAGGACTGTGCAGGTGGGAAGCTAAGTGTTGATTGCATATTTTAGACCAAGAATAATTTCCTGAATGGCAATTTGCTCCTTTATTTGATGAAACCGAGGTTTTCAACAGCAGTAAAATGCAATCTTTCCAGAGCGTATTTCCGTGGGTTATGAAGATTGATTATGCTGCTTAGTGAGAGATTCATTATTTGGTTATTTAGACCATGATTTATTTTTTAAAAAGCAATAAGCTAATGATTTCCAGTTAGGAAGGTTTGCCCATGAACAGCGGTATTTAGCTCAACAGTTCTTCTAATTGATAATGCTGGGGGCATGGGGGAGGGAAGCCTAGAGACAAGGCCTGTTTTAAACCAAGCCATTGCCACTTTCTGGGACCATAAAAGGGGCCCCCTAATTTCTCTGAATCTTAGGACTGCATCCCCCACTCCCTACTGCCCCAAACTTGATGAGATTGGAATTTTGATTGTGTCCTAGAATAAGAGAGGAGTAAGGCAAATCAAAGGCCTGGCTGGAGGCAAAACTGAGGTCCGGAGAGGACACAGAGCCTAGGACAGATGCAGAGAAAGTCAAAGGAAAGAAAGCTGTGAAGAAGAAAAGTGGGGAATGAACCAAGAGAGTAAAATGTGAGTGAACGAGTGAGGAGACGGAGCAAAGGGGACAGAAAATCATATAAAAGAGTTCAGATCCAGGTGGAAGACTATGAAAAGTAGGATGAAAGCAGAGATGAAGAGAGAATGGAGTCCCTTCACCTCTGTAGCGGCCCTCAGCGCTGTGTGTCTGTGCTCAGCTCAGTGTGTCCGCCAGGCTTTCAGACCTGCAGAGCAGAGAGGGGTGGCCCCTGTCCCGGCACAGACTCTTAACAGAACTTTCCAGCACTGCACCCCTAAAGACTCTCTTTTCAGGAAAACAAAGTCCATTCTCAGTTTTGAGAATCAAAAAAGCAAAGGGCGGGGAGCTCTGGGAGAGAGATTATTCAGATCTAAGAGGAGACTTAGAGAAAGGAGGAAGGACACGAGAAGAGTGGACAATTAAATTCCCTAGTTACTCTTTTACGTGTCCCTGTGCCTGGTTGTCACTCTCCAGACCCCTGCCTTCCAGAAGCCTCCCCTTGGAATGGGGCCCACAGTGGTGAAGATGAAGTGGTAGACAGAACATCTTTTCCTTCATGTCAGGAACCAGACCTAGATCTTCGAAAAATGGCCAGAAAAATCCCAGAGCAAGAACTGAATGAAATGATGACAGCCCTAACTACTTATGTAGACCCCCAGAATGGCTGGGACCTGATGTCATTATCTCCTTTGAACCTTATAAGAACCCCACAGGGCAGGTTTTGTTACTGCTACTCTCTGTGTTTTAAAGGGAGGTGTTATCATCTATCTTCTGCAGAGGAGGAAACTGAGGCTCCAGAGAGCTGATTGTCTTATCTAAGGCCTCTACTCTGGGAGGTAATAAACCAGGTTGGCTCTAAAGACACAAACTTTTCTTCACACCCAGCTGTCCTCCAGGCAGTCCATGGGCCAGCTGGAGCCAGTGGCCAACCACTTTAGAGCACATGTGAGCATAGTCTCCTACGTTTTTGTCAGACTTGATAACCACTTACCAAGGCCACTCACATATCACTTCGATTCACTTTATGGCCACATGAGAGGCCGACCAGGCATCCTGTAGCAGATGAGTGGAGCAGCGGGGAGGAGGAGCTTTGGGTAGAAGGAGCAGGGGAATACCTTCTAAATTGGATCTCTTGAGTTTGGAAACCTAGTATCACTGGCTGCCCTGTCTTATGAAAGTTAAATTTTAGTTTAGAACTCAACACTATGCCTCTGACCCTCCCCAGGTCAAAGAGCCGGGATACCATTTGAGGACAGATGTATTTCTTGCCAGATTGCAGGGGAGCAAATAACCCCACAGGTGTGATCAGGGAGATTGGTGAAATGGCACATTCAATAGAGCCCTGCCAAGGACAACTCCCTCTTTGAACTTCAAAGCAATCCAAAGTAGGAGAAGCACAATTACTGGGGGAACAGAACATCTTTTGTTGTTCCTTTGAGATGGTCCCAGCCCTGTTTCCACAGTCATGCTTTAAATTCCTTCAGCATTCTTACTTTTTCCTTATTATTGTGTCTCCAGGGAAAATCCTCTCGATACTCAGGGATCTCATTTCCAAAAATATAACTACGAAGTCCATTCAAGTGATTCTTTAAACAAAATTTTTATTTTTTAAAAAATGTTGCACTGTAGTGACAAATTTCACAATTAATTGTTTGGCAGATGCCTCTCTTAAGATTTGCATTAATTAATGTCTTTTTTCAAGCCCACATGGGATGGACCGATTGTTTTTCTGTGCTTCCTATGTATTATAGTTTACTGTAGAAGAAAAGAAAATTTGATGAGGGTTTTCTGAATCTGAGAAATACGAAGTGGATTTTTATGGTGCATTTCCAACTAGCAAAGGTAACACTTGGCACTGAATACCAAGAAGAGGCTGGACAGTAGTAATGAGATTTTGCTATGTATTCACATTCTAGTTGGGTTTCATTGAGCTGTAAATGAGAAACTCAAATTTAGAAAAATAATAAGAAAAAGGTACAGAATATGGGAGAATGCGTTGGCTATAGTATCCAAAAATGTGTGGTTCTTTATGACTTTTGTTAGTTAAGTGACTGTTAACTTCTGTAGGTCAAGACTATGCCCTTTTTGGTCCATTGCTTGCCCCAAGACCTAGTACCAGGGTCTTCCTGTGAAGTTGTACAAACTATGCCCTGAACAAAGCTGCCAGGCCAAGCGATGAGAACGCTGCAATGTAGCCAGCTGTTGGATTGCCAAACCAAGATGCTCGAGCTATCCTTCTCCATCCTAATTCATACACTCTGGCTTAGTGGAAGCTCTGTGTCTGGCAGTTAAATTATTTAAAAAAAAAAAAAATCCAATTGGCTGGTCTTATGTAAGTCACAAAAACTCTCAGTTTCTTTATCAGTGAAGTGCTACAAATTCTTAGTTTATGGGACAATCGTGAGGTTGAGATAAAAACAGGAAACACTTTGTAAAGTTCCTCATGACTATCAGATATTATTCTTTTGTTGTCACAGAGCCTGCCATACTTCTATAATATCAGTACCCCAAGTCAATCATCTATACATTCTTGAAATTTGCAGCTCTACTTTTCTATGGCAAAATTTTTGGTTCTCAATAAGAAGTGAACCAATCCTGATGCATCTTTCAGTATCACAACCAAACCCATAGAATATGGGTTATTATTTTCTTTCCTAAGTGGAAATATTAAGAGCAAGCTTTCTGAAATAATTGCCTTTCTGTAATATTAGAAATATTTCAATAGAGACAGCTTGGAAATGCTTTAACTTTTAAATACTTAAACCAAATAATGAATAAACCCTTGTGATGAATGTTTCCAGAAGGGATGATTAACATTATCCTTACAGCTGTTCATGATATAATATCAAAATGAAAAACATACACGAGAAAAACAGCAAGCCTATGTTGACTTCACATCACTTTTTTTTTTTTTTTTTTGCAAATAGCTCTAATGTGAAGACATCCTCAGTAAGACTTAACCAACAATATTTCATCTGATCATCATTTAGCCAAACCACAACAATACTCCTGAGGCCTCTTCAATTTCACTGACAGCATCTGTCATTTCAGTTACTGCAAATGTGATCTCTTGTGATGATGCCAGCGGGGTGCTCTGTGGCCTGAAAGGAACATGAATCTCTCTTTTCCAAGTTTTAAATGTTTTATTTTTGAGGTAGAACTCAACAGTAGCTCAGAAAGAAAGGTTTATGGTCATTATTGTTGTTATTTTGTTTGTTTGTTTGTTTGTTTGGGGGGCTTTAAGAAAAAGAAAATGAAACGCAGCTCTGGGCAAAGGCATATGTTTCTGATTTAATTACGTACCTGAACTTCTAAATAGCAAGAATTCCTGTTTATATCAAAGGTGGTATAAAGGAACAGAAGGTTGAACTATAACTTAAAAAAAAATCTATAATCCTACTAGTCAATAATTTATTGGCAGAATTCCACAGTAACTTACAAACTTACGAGAATAATAATAATGACCATATGCAGGGGCTTGCTATGTGCTGGACGCTGTGCCAGGTAGTCTTAAATACCTTATCTGCCTTGGTCTTCATGACACCCTCTGAGGTAGGTATGGTTTCTTTCATTTTGAAACAGAGGAAACCGAGGCTCAGGTTCGTTGCCAGAGTGTGACAGTGTTGTCTGGCTCCATGGATTGTTCTTGTCCATCCAGGAAGTTTAGACGCCGCCCCTCAGCTCTTGAAGGGATTGGTGAGGAAGCAGTCATCCAAGGCTGTCAGGAGCATTTTAGGTTGTGAACGAGATTCCACTTCTCAGCTCCCTTTGGCTCATGGCTTTCTTCTTATGTGGGACCTTGTGTGTGGTGGTGGGGTGAGGAAGGGGAAGCACTCTCCTGAAGATTTGGCAGTCATGTCTCATATTTCCATGTTCATCAAAATGGTCCTTGTCCTGGACAGACACACCCTCCTCCAGGAGTTTGTCCATTGCCTTGCTCTGACCAGCTAACAAATCCCCTGATAATCTGGGAATGCCCCAAGCAGTTTAGTGAAAGGCAGTGGGGCTTTGATTTTGGATAAATGCCCAATGAAGGATGGGCTCTGGCTGACACTCTCTCCCCTCTGGGGCTCAGAAGTGACAGGGGAAGGAAGACCAGAGGTGTTAGCTCTAGGCAGGTGAGGAGACCCAGACTGTTAGCTTCTGCTCAGCACTTTCAGGTGGCAGGAAAGGGTGACTCTGACCTATTCATCAAGGGTCCTTTCCTCACATCTAGGCAGAATGGCTCATTCTAGTGGGATGTAACACGAACTGAGTTTGGGTGTTACCAAACTTGTTCATGTAAGAGAAAATCTTCTCATGTTATTCTAGTCCACTCTAATCTCAGAGGTGAGGCTGGGTTTAAGTCGATAGGAATCTGAAATGAAAGCAGTTGTGGTGAAAAGCCCATGAAATATAGCCCTCGAGGGTAGCTGGGCTCCGCAGGCTATCACTTATGCTGTTTTATGCTTCTAGAATTTATCTCAAACTTTCAATTTTTAGGAAACTTCCATTTGCATAGTGAAATATTTGAATTCTGGTTCCTCTGAATTCTCTTTATGGTGTGGATCAGTCTAACCTGTATTTTAGACTCAGCTTAGATATCATTGGCTCCAGGAAGCCTTTCTTTGGGAACCCCCCATTCTGATTGAGTCCCCCCACTGTGAGCTTCTACAGCAACCGGTGCTTACCCTGAGATGTCCACATCAAAACTGTCTGTTTAATCTCTCTGCTTCCTCCCTTGAAAGAAAGCATGGGGTCTTGTTTACATTTTAGCACGATATCACTACAACACAACAGAAAATTGTGAGTGTCATAACAGAAACCCAGAAAACCACACAAGTTCCTCTGAGGAGGGTTAAGGAAAAAAAAAAAAATTCACACAGCCTTCACCAAGGAACAGATTGTTCTTGGGGTGTTTATAGATTCACAATATCATGAAATTTTTAATTGATGTTTCCTTTTTTTTCTTAATTTCTACACTTAAACCTCACTGATTGCTCTTCTCATAGCATTAGCATCTTCAGTATCCAGCTTGGGGGGCTTGTTTTTTGGTAAAAGTCAGTATGTTGGGTCTTTGCAAGCAGGATATCTGTTAAATAACCACAGTGAACATAGCTAACTGTCATATAATGTAATTTTTCTTAAACACAGTGATATTATCTGGGGAGATCTTCACCAGAATCTTGTCAGGCTAAATGGCTTTCATTAAGTGGTTATGAACAAGCTGTGTTCATGGAGGCACAGGTCACCAGGAAGGGCTCAGACCCCAGTCAGGGTTCCTTTCCAGTTAGTAATAAAAGGTCCCCTTTGTTCCAGGATTCACTCAATGCGTTAGTCATCCCAGGGTGTGGATGGCTATATGGTGACCTTGTAGGAGCTGAGGGTGAAGAGAGGCTGGGCCAAAGCCGAAGTCCTGTAGAGACCTGCATGTTGGAAGACCAGGACAGGAGACACAACCAGCAGTGAGAAGAAGGTTTCCAGGCTGCTCTGAGAGCCCAGCACACAACTCCAGCTCGCAGAAAACATGAGAGTTATATGGTCTCTGCAGGGTCTTCTAACTTGGACACCCCACACATGTAAGACTGTAAACTCACAGTCCTTAAATGCAATGAAAAGATGAACCTAGATTTGGAGTTTTGTCATTCAGCTCTTTTGCTGTCACCCTACCAGTGTGACAGACAAGGCAGACCCCTGGAGGATGGGGTCTGTTTTCCCTCTGCATTTATTTACATGTGTATTTTGGAGTAGCAGTTAGGGGTCCTCCCAGTCTTTTTTCCTTTAACCTCACAGTAAGCATTCTTTTTACCTCATATAGAGCATTATATATATTTTCCTGTTACAAAAAACATTCTGAAATAGAAACAATACATATTTACGAAAATTCACAAATACATAAAAGAAACCATAAAATCCATATATGACACAGCCAGCAGACATTACTATTAACTTCTTACATTTTCACACTTACCCTATGCAAATACATATATATGAGTAAATATTTGTAATATATAAAACTAAAAATTAATTTCCTTATTTTATTCATATGATTGTGAAATTTTGTTTTCACTTAAATGTATGGCAAATATCTTTCCATTTCAATGAATGCATATCCATAATGGCTGTGTAGTGACAAATTGATTTATCCAGCCCCTTATGTCTAAATATCCAAAAATAATTTGCTATAATGAACAACATTCTAACAAACTTTCTCACCAGCTCATCTGGAGGCAGGGGCAGGAAACAGGAGCTGGGAGCTACGACATCCAGTGATCTCAGATCCCATCTGTGGACTGAGACTAAACTATGAGTTTTACTCAGCATTGGAGAAGCCCTGATCAGTGTTCGAACTGCTCTTATCTTCAAGGATCCTGAGAAGGGGGATGGCCTAAAATCAGTGAGTTAAACTCACAGAAGCTTCCGAATAACAGACTATTCGCCCAAAGAACAAAACGACTATAGTTATACCTTGAAAATCCCTTACACTGTAGCACAGTTGTTTGTTCATGTCTGGAGCAGTCAGGGAGCATGAAGGATGTGGAGGAGAGAAGGCAAGACCAAGAGATTTCAGAGGCTTGTCCTCTGGAGAAGCTGCTCTTAGTGGGTGGTGCCAAACAGACTAAGGAAAGGAAACTGGCATTATTGGAATATCCTGGCAGTTTTAGGACCATCCTCTTATTGAATTCACACATCAACCCTTGGAAGCATTTTCATTTTAAGGATGAGGAAACAGAAGTGAGAGAAATCGGGCCACTTTTCCAAGGTCAGCTCATGGTGACAGAGCTGAGATTTATTTGGACTCTTGCTCTTCTGACATTTTCTATTAGACTAGCCCAGGAAGTTTGAGGATTGTCCACAATCACATTGAACTGAAAACTAATTAATATCAATTTTGAAAGTGATGAGTTATGAATAGCACATGTCAGAAAGCCGAAAATAATGACAACAGTGTGAGGCACTGTGTCAAGGTCTTCCCCTGTGGTTGGACCTTTACTTTCTAGCTGCCACTCTGCCTTTAGACCAGAAGCCTTAGTGGGTGTCTCGAGAGTTTGGCCAATGAATGTGGTTGGGCTGAGATCTGGCTCTCATGGGGCTCGTACCCTCTTCTCTGGGCTCAGCGACTTCACAATGACTACCAGATCTGATCTGGGCCGGGCCTAGGGAAGCTGTGTGAGCACAAAACATCTAGGACATTCCTTAAGTTGCCACTAGTTCATCTCCTGATGTGGCTAAGGGTCCCCGAAGGTTTGACTGCCCTTCAGACATTGGGCCTTTGCTGTTGTGCCTATTTGCTTTTCCCTTCTTACCCTAGTTCAGGGTCAGCAAACATTTTTATTTTTGTAGAAGGCCAGATATTAATTAATTTAGACTTTGTAGGCCATATGTCTCTGTCATAATTACTCAATTCTGTTGCTGAAGGGCAAAAGCAGCCATAGACAACATCAACAAACAAACATGGCTATGTTCCAATAAAAATGAACTTACCCGGTGGGCTGAGGTTTTCCAACCACTGCCTTAGTCCAACAAGTTTATCAAAGCCTCCACATCTTCCTTTCCTTCCTCAAGATAATTTTTCAAAGCACAAGTGTTCTCCAGTTTTCTGGCCACTGGCCACTTGCGTTTCCCCCCTCACATAAGTTACCGAATGCTACATTCCAACAAGTTACCATGAAACTGAACAAGAAGTAGTTTCTTTGCAATATCTTTTCTTTGGCTGCTGTTTATGGCCCATGGTCACAGGTGTCCTGAAGATTGACCCTCGTAACTAAGGGAAAATAAACCTATCACGTGCCCTGGACACAGTGGTCTGAACTGGGGGTCTGGCTGACCCCACCTAGGGCAAAACCTAACAGCCCCAATATTTTTTTTTGTTTCCCCAGTTGTTTCTGATGTAACACACAGTAAAGCCCAGGGTCACTTACTCCCAGAGTGTCTATTTCCTAGAAGAGTGGAGAGGACTTTGGACTGAGACACAGGATACTTGCATTTCAGCCTTGGTTCTGTCTCTATCCAGCTGCTTTACCTTGAGCAGACTTGCTTCCTGTTTTAGGCTCAGTTTTCTTTTCTGTCAAAAGTCATCTTTAACTGCATGCAAAAGAGTAAAGGTGTACCCTTACTTATATCATATATAAAAATTAACTTGAAATGGTTCAAAACTTAAATGTAAGAGCTAAAACTGGAAAATTTTTAGAAGAAAACATAGGAGAAACACTTCATAACATTGGATTTGGCAATGATTTTTTGGATATGACACCGAAAGGATAAGCAACGAAAGAAAAAATAAATAAATCTAATTTTGTCAAAATAAAAAACTTTTTTGCATCAAAGGACAATCAACAGAAAAGACAAGCCACAGAATAGGAGAAAATATTTGTAAATTATATATAAGGAGTGAAGATCAAGAATATTTAAAGAACTCCTGTAACTCAACAACAACAAAAATCCCCAAAATCTGATTTAAAAATGGGCAGAGAACTTGAATAGACATTTCTCCAAAAAGAATATACAAACGGCCAATAAGCACAGAAAAAGATACTCAACATCAATAATCATTAGAAAAATGCAAATCAAGACCACGATGAGACAGTGAGATATTACCTCATACCCATGAAGTTGGCTACTGTCAAAAACAAAACAAAATGAAATGAAACAAAAATAAAAAATAGTAAGTGTTGATAAGGATGAGGAGAAATTGGAATCCTGGTGCACTGTTGGTGGGGATATAAAACAGCACAGCTGCTTTAGGAAACAGTCTGGTGGTTGCTCAAAAAATGAAACAGAATTACCGTGTGATCCAGCAATTTCACTCTGGGTATATACCCAGAAGAATTGAAAGCAGGATCTAGAAAAGATATTTGTACACCCATATTCATAATAGCATTAACCACAATCGCTAAAAGGTGGAAGCAACTCAAATGTCCATACACGGATGAGCGAAGTGTGGTTTATACATATGATAGAATATTATAATGAGGGAAATGCTGACACATGCTATAGCATGAATGAATCTTGAACACATTATGCTAAGTCAAATAAGCCAGTCACAAAAAGACAAACACTGTATGATTCCACTTACATAAGGTACCAGAATAGTCAAATTCACAGAGTCAGAAAGTAGAATGGTTGCCAGGGGTTAGGGGTAGAACAAAATGGGGAATTACTTTTTAATAAGCACAGAGTTTCAGTTTAGCAAGATAAAAGAGTTCTGGAGACAGGTGGTGGTGACAGTCACATAACAATGTGAATGTCCTTAATGCCACTAAATCGTGCACTTAAAAACAGTAAGGATAGTAAATTTAATTTATGTATATTTTACCACGGTTACATTTTTTTTAATGGTTAAAAAAGGGTCATATTTAGACAACTGCAAAAGTCCCTTGTGCTCTAAATTTCCATATTTCACTGTGGCATTGGAAGAGGTCTTCAGAAATACAGGAGCTGATGTAAAGCAGAGGTTGGCCCCTCCACTCCTGACCACAGCTCTTTGCGAGGACAATGCGCTTTCAAATGGTTGGTCTCATTGGAGCCATACCGCAGTGCTGTCAAATCGGCAAGGTTGTCTTATTGTGCCTGCCTTACAGAGGGAGAAACTGAGGCCCAGGGGTTTAAATGCCTTGTCCAGGGCATTGAGTTAATACAGGGCCATGCGGGACTGAGTCAAGCTCTCCTGCACATTCTTCTTGGAAGCCTCAAGGGTCTGCTCACGAAGCTGTTGTTGACACCATGATCAGCAGCATGCCAGGAAGTGAGCCCTGTTGGCAGCTATAGTTTTCTTCTCAGGTTACCTTGACTCTTTCTCACTTAGTGATTTCCTCTCCTTCCCTAAAGAACTTAAAGTCTTCAGGTCTAAAAGAAAGAAAGAAAGAAAGAAAAAAGTCTTCAGATCTTCTTACAAAGTGGTTTGAGAAAAAGGAAGGAAATGAAAATTTATTGAGCACCCCGGCAGGCCACTTTTCCCACACAGTAACTCTATCAGAGAAGAAATACTGCCTTTTCGAGAGATGAGGAAAATGTGGGTCCTAGGGCGGCAGGATCATACAGCAAAGGGAGTGAAGTCAGACTACAGTGGAGGAGTTAGTCCCTCTCTGCCTGTCACCTCTCCGGAAACAGGCAGCCCAGTGTTAAAGCGCTCCATGAACTTAGTGCTAAAAAGCCGAGCAGAAGAGCCGAACAAGCAGAATTTCTCTGTGATGGACAAGATGACCCTCTCACCTCAATAAGTTCTCTTGGTCAGGAAACATCCCCTGAGGTGACAAGACGCGGGTGTGGTTCAAGGACTGAGCTGCAGCAGGAAACAGGCAGGGCATGTGGCTGGTCATGGCGCTCCCATTCCACCAAGGAGCTGGAAATAAACATGACAAGTGTTTATTTGTCATGCTGTTTCCAGGTTGTGGTAAGTCCAGCAAGGGAACCAAACAGGGTGATAGTCCATGCAGAGTAACTGGGGAATGTTTTATTTGTGACTTACAGGGAGAGAAAGAGATGCCAGATGAAGAGCAAAGGGGAACACATGCCAGGCAGGGGATAGCAACTGCAGGTGGCCTCCTGCTGCACAGAGCTTGGAAAGGGAAGGAGGACAGTGTGGCCAAGCACGTAACTGAGGGGGTGTGTGGACAGGGGAGTGGCGGTCAGCCCAATGATTGCCTTGAAGACCGTAATCCTGAGTTTGGATTTTATTCTGGGAGCAATGGGAATTTGTAAAGACCAAGTGGGGGAGTGTGATTCCACCATGGAGGCCCCAAATGTCCCAAACCTCACACAGGAAGCTGGAGATAGCTCCCCCGACAGCTGCACAATGACACAACCCAACCTATCACCTCTACAAACTATTCCTACTACCCATATGGAAAAAATCTAGACAACATATTTTAGGAGTTATAGGATGCATACATTTTTCAATGTTTCTTTTAGGAACCATAAACCTTCACTTTTATGATGACTTAATATTGATGTTGAGCTGTAAACAGAGCTGAGTTAGTTTGATTAGGAAAGTGGCAACTTCATGCCAAACTGGCAGGTTTTTTTTTTTTTTTTTTTTTTAAGGCATGCTTAAATCTAATGCCTGAAGCACAGGAACTGGCTCTCTCTTGGATATTAGCAGCTTCCATATGTCCTTTGGAGCCCGTCTCCTGAAATCAGAGACAGACCCTGACTTAACAGTGGTCTTCACCTCTAGGAAGGTACCTTATGTTGCAGGGAACATAGATCATTGTAAATGCCTTACAGAGTGCCCTGGATGGGGAAAAACTACAAAAACCGCCAACAAGTTAAGTAATCACCACCCCTTCCCGCAGCTCCCCAGCAACTCTCCAGGAACATAATATTTATAGGGCCAGCAACAGGAAGGCAGGAAGGCCCGTGGTGCAAGAACTTGGGGAAAGAAAAAAATGATGAAAAATAACTTCCAGAAGAAATGAACTCATATTTTGAATAGAAATGATATTTGAAGGAAAACAAAGCCCAAATCCCAAACATCCTATCCAACAGGAAATTATCATCCGTGTTAAGAAATATTGAAGACAGAATCCTGGGACAGGTGAAAAATTGGCATGTGGACATCACTTGGACTGAGGAGGAGCTGAGGGTGGATGGACCAGTCCCCCAAACATCTAGGGTGTGTTTGTTGTCCTGACACTCCCCCGACACCCTGCGGGGGGCAGGAGGCAGAGATGTCAGTGTTGGGCAAGCGAAGGTGGGTAAGGTGAAATAGATAACTGTCACTTTTTCTGTGTGGCCTCCTGCAGTCTGTAGATATTAATCATGCACAGCTTAGGTGCCAGCACCCTTCTAGGCACTGGGGTTACACAGTGAACAAGATAGCCCGAGTTTCCGCCCTTGAGAGGGGCACGCCCATTGCTTTGGGAACACTCCATTTCTTGATTAGAGAGTATCATTCAGAGTGAGCTGCCCTCCCTACCCCCAGCACAGGGGCAGAAATGTGACCCAAGAGAGGTCATCAGATGTACTCTCCCTGACATTTACACCATGAGAAGAGTGACAAGAATAATGGGGAAACATAGTTTGAGCAGATTGGTCCATGTTCTTCTAGACTCTCCTACATGGCTGCCACCTGGAGCCTCAGAAGCTACCTTTCAAAGGTGCCTCTTCAGCTTTCCCTAGATTCTGTGAGCTGCTGCAAAACCACCTGATAAGTGTCAGTCCTGCTTAGGTTAGCCAGTATTGGTGTCTATTGCTTGCCACCAATGATCCTTGACTATTAGGTGGTGGCCAAGAGGAAGTAGTTAGAGACAGACAATTGCCTTTGCAATTTAGTTCAAAACTCAAAACTACCAGGCCTAAATCTCTATTTATTACCATCAAAACCTTGTTTTCCTATCTCAAGTCTTCTTGCCTAAATAATTGAAATAGCCCTCCTCTGGTCTCCTTGCCTTTAATTTCTTTCAGTATCTTCAGTAACTATTGCCAGAATGATTTTTCTAAAATGTTTCTCCACTTCTCCGAAACCATCAGTCTCCTTAGCTTGGTAGGCAAGGCCTGCCAAAATCTGGTCCCAGAAACTGCCCTTGTAGCCTGCTCCCAACATCCTCACATACCCAGTGTTAAGATCATGCAGGATAACTAGTCATTCCCTAGCACTCAATGTAATGGCCTGCCTCTGTGCCTTTGCTCAAGCTCTTCTCTTGACCAGGAATGTCTCTCCAGGATTTGTGCTCTTTATCCTGAAAAACTCAATTGAAATGTTGTTTCTAGTGTGAAGGCATTCCTGAACACCCAGAAAGAATTAATCACATCTCGCTCTGTGTTCCCACAACCTTTTGCTTGTAGTGCTGCTGTTTCCCTCTGTCTTGACTTTGAGTTAGTTGTATACATATCCGCATGAACCTCTAGATTTGACATTATTGAGGAGGGCCTGTGTCTCTGATGTCCCAAAGCTTAGTACCGTGCTAGGCTAAACAGACAGCATAAGTTTATTGAATTAATTTAGTTTAATTGCTAGTCTTAAGCTTCTAAGAGTTATTTATTAATTAAATGTGATCTGAACATGAAGAGTTACATCCTGATCACTCACTCAGAAACTAGTCCTTCCTACTACCATCTTCTTCCTGACACTGCCTGGGAGCTGTCATTTCATCACTCATTCAATGGCTGCTGCCTCCCTGGCTAGCCAGACTGTAACCATCTAGTTCACTGTGGCATACCCAGTGCCTGGCACATGCCAGGGGTTAAGAAAGTTATGGCTGAATGAGTGAATGAATGAATGAATGAATGCTCTTGATCTTTGTTTATTCTGAGATGAGTTCCGACTCAGGCCCACCCCTAACATGGTGAGTCTGGGTGCAGGAGTAGAAAGAAATCCCACATACGTTGTGCCTAAGTGTTTGAAAGTTACAAAGTAAGCTAAAATGCTGCTATATGCAATATCTGCTCTCTTCTTACCTTGCCAAATGTGGCTCCATGACTTGGACTTCTCCACATTCCACACTCAGATGATGTGATGCAGGGAAGGCTAGTTTTCAACCTGCAGCTTTCAGCCTGTTTGCTTCTTGCCCTCCGCTGGCTCTGCCTCATACCGTGAGAGGTCTTGCAAATCCCAGCAGCGTACACAGTGCCCTACAAATTGCTGCCCTGGACCACCCTTTGGCTACCCTTGGACTTCAAGGTATACATATTGCTGGAATTTCCTGACCTCAAAGGATAGATGCAAGGATGAGGCCCACTAAGGCCTGGAAGCAAACTCAGGGACTTTTGGTTAGAGAATACTGGGGTCCCTGTCACCAGAACTGTCTAGAAAGGGAAGTGTGGGCTCCAGGTGGGTAAGTCCCTGCAGACTGCATACTCCTCACTTCATGGGGAAATGGCTGGAGAAGGGCCAGGGTGGACCCAGGAGAGTGGCCCCTCATGCCTGAGTCTGGACAGCATTGCTCTGATTTTAATCTTAGGAGTTTTACTCTTTAAGGAACCAAGTCAGAAAGACTCCCACTCCTTAGAGGCTGCTTTCTACACTGGTGTAACCTTAGGATTGACAAATGTATCATCAGCCCGAAAGAGCCAGAGTACTAGGGTACATGGACGTGCTGTGGGTGAAAGTGAGCCTGGTCTACAACAGCAAGCCCCTCTCGAGGTGGGGGTGGGATTCCCCCTCAGACCACAAGTGTGCTTGGTCATGGAGGTCTAGAAACTTCTGTTCCTGAATGTGAGTCCTGCCATTTGAGTAGGGCACTTAGACATTCCTTGGACAGACCCAGGTGGGTAGGGGGGCCGTAACAGTAAAGGTGGCACTGCAATTTTTTGAGCTGAGCAAAACCAGTGGCTGGCACTTTAAAGGAAGAAGGAGGTTTTCTGCGTGAAGCCTTTCAAATGGGCCCCTGCAGGCAGCTGTGGCCAAGCTTTTGAAATATTTCTAGCCTCTGTTTTCCTGCTGTGAAGTCTTTGGAGAAACAGCTTAGGAGCGATGAGCTGTTTGCTATTCTGGGGCAGTGGGTGTGCAGATGAAAGGGCAGATGGATTGGGGAGGAATAATTCCCAAAGCTCCCATAAAATTTTTGATCTTTGGTCCCTGCCATATAGCGATTCTGGGAATGGCCAGCTAGACAGGAGAGCTGAGCTCTGTGGGCCCAGGCCTTCCCATGACCTCCATCTGGGTACCTGGGACACAGTCTTTGTCACCTAGGGCACTGAGATGTAGACTCCATGGCTCTTAGAAGCTTCAGAGGGCTGTTGGAAATCAGAAAAATTTCAGGCCAGATGACATTGAGGACTGGAAAGTCTGATGAGATAGGTGAAGCCTTGTCTAGGTAGTTAATTCAAAAAAGTAAATATTCCACCAAGAAAGTAGAATTTTGCCTATGAATGTGTTCTGGCTGATGGCCCAATTCTCTTGGGCTCAGGCAAGTCAAGGCTGTGTGGCTTATTGAGCAGAGCACTTAGCCGAGTCAGCCAACCTGGAGTTAGCCCTGAGATCCATCTCCACTTGTCTGGGGGACTAGCCACATTATATGCCCTCCCTGCCTTAGTTTTCTTTCCAGGACAAAGATTTGTAGTTACCTTTTTAGGAATGCTGGAGTCCAAGGGGCAACCTTGAAAATGTCTTCACATCAGTAGTTCTCAAACATTTTGGCACAAAGAACTGATGCTCTTATGAGAATCTAATGCCTGATGATCTGAGGTGGAGCTGAGGCAGTGATGCTAGCGCTGGGGAGTGGCTGCAAATACAGATGAAGCTTCACTTGCTCACTGGCCTCTCATTTCCTCCTGTGTGGCCCAATTCCTAGCAGGCCACAGACCAGTATCGGTCCATGGCCGGTTAGTGGGGCAATGTTGGGGACCCCTGCTTCATGTATTCTTTACCGTTAACTGATGTACAGATTTCTATCTTTCTTTAGAGGACAGCATATTTTAATTCGGGCTAGGAGTTGAAGCTTTGGAGTCAGATTAGGTCTAAATTCAGTACCAGTTTAATCTCAGATAACTATGTAACCTTGGGGTTGTGTTGGTTACCTCTTTGGGCCTCAATTTTCTTACCAATAAAATGAGGCGATCACTTACTTCTCCGTGTTGTTGAAAGAATTAAATGAGATAATGGCCTTGGAAGCTGGCTCAGGCATAAAGTTATCCACCTCTGCATAACAGCATTGCTGTTGGGGTTGGCAAGTCTGGGCAGGCTTGCTGAGGGCTCCGTAGGAGTGAGTTTACTGTATTCTGACTGGGCATTGCAGGAGCCATTGCTGAAGTGGGCACAGGCTTTCTTGAGACAGAGCGTTACATTTTCCTGGTGGGAACTCTGTGGTCAGCACTGCGAGAAGGAAAGGCACATGGCTTAAAAGCAGGGTTTCCGGAAGCAGGATCCGCTGTGAGCCAGGCGAGACCTAGGGTCCAGATGGTGTGGTCAGAGGCAGAGTTCCAGAGGTTAAAAGGATCTTCCAAAATGCAAGGTTCTACAGTTCAGAGGAAGGGGTGTTGGATTTTGATTCAATTGGACTGGCACTCTGCTTAATATGACTTTGTGTCCCTGGTACTTGGTAATATAACTGTCATTTAGCCGGTGCTAAAAAAATGCATGCTTAGTGAGTAGAAGAAGGAAGGAAAGAGAGAAGAGAAAGGGAATAAGGGAGGGAGGGAGGAAGGGAAGGAGGGAGGAATAAAGAAAGGGAGGAAGGAAGGAAGGGAGGGAGGGAGGGAGGGAAGGAGGGAGGCAAGGCTAAGCTCGGTTCTTTGCTCTGTCACACAAGACCTGAAACTTTAGTTTGCCAACTGGTAAAATGTGAATAATAATATTTACCTCAGAGGTTTGTTATGAGGTAATCATGACACGTGTATTTTAATCTGTAAAGCGCTATCTGTCCATCATCATCATTATCATCTATCTATGATGACAATAAAACCAAAATTAGAACTGACAGTTATAAGAATGATTAAAGAAAATGAACATGGAGATTGAGATAAATGTCAGTCAGGCTGAAAATATGAGAACAATTGCTTTGAAAGCAATGCCATTTACAGTTGGGAAAAAAGCTCTCAACTGTATCTCAGTATATCATAGACATCAATTATCTGGATGTATTTCCTTACGCTCAATTTTTTTTTTTTTAAAGAAGCAAATCATAATAAAATAACTCACTTAGAAAATATTTCTTTGTTATCTGGTTTTTATCTAGAATATAGTAACTCCACCCAGTTATTCTCATTCTGTACAATAAAGACGTTGAGATTCACACTCAATTAGCAACATCCTCAATCACGAAGGAAACATTCAAGCTTATTTCACATAATTTATGTTCCCAGGCAAGACATTGAGCAGTTTTGTTCTCCTAAGTAAGATATGTGCAACCCTTGTGTTCTTAAGAGTACTGCCTTGCTTCTTTTTGTCACCTCGCTCCCAGTGTTTAACACAGCAATGTGCCTACTGTAAACTTGGCACTGTGCTAGGGTCTGGGATTACATTATCAACAAGACAAAGGCCTCGCCCTTGAGAAAGTTACAGCCTAAGGAGATAGACAGACAAATGAAAAGGCAATTAAAATAATAGAGATTTTTCACATTCTAATTGCTTTGTTGGTTTTCAATAATCATTGAAAGGAAAGTCTTTGGACTAGTTATGAAATAACCCTGAAATAACCCAGAAAATACAATGAATTAGGCTTTATTCAGAATAGAAGGGAAGAATAAAATAATACCAAGCTCATATTTGCTCATATTTTGTGCCTATGAGAATGTTTTACACAGATCATTTCAGGCACCTACTACCCAATGCTCCTCAAAGACATAGCCTATGTTCATTTTACAGCAGGGTAATTGAAATGCAGAGAAGTCAGGTAGTTATTTCAGGGTCTTAGAATGATAAGTGGGTCTCTCTTACACCCAACTCTTATACTTTTAACTGCACCACATTATACTTGAATAGTGTGCCCAAGTAAATAAAAGCAATTTTTCACCAACCCCTTAAATATCTACGGGAATTCTTAAAGTTTAAAGTGAGGATGTTTTGGGTGAGGCACTTGAGATGGATCCAAGCTTGGATCAGGAACCTGGTAGCAATGCTCAGGCTTTTTCATTATGAACCAAGTATGCTACCCTCCAAGCATCATCTAAGATGAGGTGAATGTTCTGTGGAGGTCTCGGCAGTAGGAAAAAGTGATTAATGGCATATTTGTCTTCAACAGTCTGGGGTCTGAGTTCCAAATCTGCTTTCGTATCTTTGTGAGTTTGAATAACTTCCTCATCTTTAAAGTGAGAATAATAATAATACTTTATAGGATTATTGTATTAAATTAGATCATGTCTAAAAAGTGCTTATTAAACATGAATTCTGGAAAAGATTATTAGGTATTTTTCCCTCAGACATTTCCAAAGATAGACTAAAATGCTGTAGGATCATTTGGAAAGACACATTAGATTGGTCGCCTCTGAAGGATTTAATACATGACGTCAACAGGCCTATGCATGTGTCTTTTGGGAGTTTTAGGACCCTTGCAGTCCATCTCTAAGTTTTTTTAGTTTGCATTTCATGGTGCCTAGCAGAATGGGAAGGTGCTACGAGTGACTGAACAGTTAAGAGCATGTAGCACTAATAAAATACCTTATTAGAAGTGAAAGTCATACTCTCTCTAATATCAGTGTTTATCAGGTATCCCATTTCTTTATCACCTGATGACACTGCCAAGAAGATAGTCTGGCTGGGTATCTAAGGGGATATTCCTTGAGTGTGAAGTGAGTTCTCCACTGTTTCTGTTTGTACCAGACTCACCCAGCTGAAGCCAACAACCTGACTCCAAAAGGATCCTTGCAGATGTTAACTTTTTAAATTTCTCTACTCAATTCTGGTTTCTGTGGCTCTTGGGCTATGCATGAACTGAGGGACCTCTATCTACCTTATCAGTTCTGATACTTCTGGGACACCTCTATGGAGTCATTTAGTCAAAAGTATGCTTCAAATGCAAATATGTCCAATCAGTTGTTCTGTGTTTGAAGAAGGAAACAAAGTAGGTTTTGTTGTTGTTTGGTAAAATCAAGTTTCAATCTTTACTCTCCCTAATCTTTTTGTCCCTCCATTTACCGACATACATACTTTATTGTTTTTAGAGGGGTAGCATGTTTAAAGGGAGGTTGTACTCCTTAGAGTGCTTTTGATTCACAGAACAAGAAGTTCAGAAGTACAGTAGGCTCTAGGGTTGGTTCAGCAGCCTAATGATATCATCGAAGAGGATCAGAGCTTTGCTCTCACGCTGGCTCTCCTCATCCAGACAGGATACTGTTTAGAGGACAGAAGAAATGTTTCTCTTGTGTCAGTATTTTTAGACCTCTGCGACCAGCAGGCTTCTCACATTTTATTGGCCAGGATGGGGCTCCATGCCTATTCCCAAACAAATTCCTAGACAGGGGCATAGGATGACCATATTGACCCAAACGAATCCTTTGGGGTGGAATGGATGTTGGGTCGGGAATCCATGACAAGTACAGTAATCACAGACACTATTTTAAATCTACAGTTTCAGGTTGGTGTCCACCCCAGTGCCATGAATGCAATAGGCTCTGAGCCCACAGTTGACAGTGATGGTTTAAAAGAGTAAGGTTTTACTTGTTTAATCCTGCTGCTGCCTTGAGGTTCCCTAACACCACAGTCTAGCTAAACACAAACTCGGACAAATTGCAAGGACTCCATACTGCCTGGAAACTCATGATGCCTCTTGGTGCTGTAGCACATGAGCGAGAATTTGGGAGTGGCCCCATTCTGTGGTTTGGGAGGTCCACTGAGGCTCCTGTCCACATCCCTCCCTGAAGGCAGGATAGATGATTAGTGCAGAGCTGGCTTCCTCCATCCAGCTCATGCAGAGAGAGGAATTCCCAATATGCATTTCTCTGAGCAGACCTCTGTGGTTTCCGTGACTTCTCTTGCCCACTGATTAGCTGTATCAGATGAGGCCTAAACAATATCGCCACGGTTATTTGAATAATAAAATCAAGTTATTCCATCATTTCACTTTTCATTTGAGGAGGGAAGATATTTGGAACCCAAGGCGCATCAAGACTTTTCCTGTTTCTGATGTCTCTATCACAGACTTGGCTCCAAAGGTTAAATGTTTTGGATTACAAAATGTACATTATATGGGGGTCTTCCTATAAATCAACAAGGCAGGTATGTTAAACACAGAAAAATATCTACAGCTGTTCTCTTACTCATCCTGCTTGTTATTTAACTCAGCCTGGGCCCTAAGGAACATTTTTAGTTGTACTGTCAACAGTTTCAAAACAAAGAAGAAACTGGGACTGGCAAATGAGGAACCCAGCTGGCCCTCTGTTTAGGCTCCCACTGCATATACTTTAATCCTGACACCTGCAAGCTATTTAATCAGGATTTACAATTGAACATGAAGGATGAGGGGTCCGCAGGGCTGTGTTCTTAGTGTTTGGATTGCAAATGATGGAGAAAAACTTTGTTATCGGATGTTGTAGTTATTTGAAGTTGGGTGCCCTCTAACCCACGGGGAACCCAGCATCATTTATCACTCCCCAGAACAAACTCAGCTCAGGCGGATGCTGCCCCTCACAGCCTAACATTCTATTTTTGCTTCTCCTGTATTCTAGAGTAAACAAACTTGGAATTTATGAACAATGAGAAAAATAATTTCCAGAGAGCATATGGCAAGAGAAAATTCTAAGTAAAATAAAATAATGAAAGTACAATCTTGATTTAGACACAGAACAAAATGTAGAGAAGAAAATTAGCCTACAATCTGGACAAGGTTTACGGTATGTAGCAGGTTCTCTGCTTACAAACAAACCAAGTTTCATGAAAAAGAACAAAAACTTGAGCCAGAGCAAAAGTATAACCATTCTGCCCATTGTAATAGATAGAATTTAAAATTGCTTGTAAATGGGCAAATTTCCCAAATGAATAAAGAAAATTGCACTAATTCTGGACTTACAAAAATTGCCTTAGGAATATTCCTTTAGAACAGAAACTTTCTGTAAGTTGAGGAGCTTTTGTAATAAGGTGACTAGAATGAACATAGAGAAATGGTGACTGATCACTACTCATTGAGTCCCCATTGGGCTGAATGCTTGGGAAAGATGGAGAAGCAGAAAACAGGGCCTCCACTCTCGTCCAGCATCCAGCCTACTTAAAGGAAGGAAAAGACTCCAGTGGAGACAATAAGAAAACAGGATATAACAATGTGCAATAAAAATAATTTTAGAGAAAGGATGATCACTGTCCACTGAAGTAGTCAAAAAAAAAAAAAAACCTTTCTGAAGAACTTGGAGCCTGAGTTCAAAGTACAAGTGGTTGAGGCAGTGGTTCTCAACATTTTTTAGTACAGAGAGCCTCAAATGATAGTCACTGGACATTTGCATACAAAAAATGCTATGAATTCATTACCATTGAAAAATGTGTTTGTATTTTTTTTGCCATAGCAATATTTACATGCATTTGAAAAGTAGTATAAATAGGTACAATATATAGTATTCATTCAATCAATGTACAAGATATGGTTTCCATATGGCTTCCTTGTCATAACTCTGCTGTTTCAACCCAGGGGTCTGAAATCTATAGATTAGTAAACACTGGCTTAGAATAATATGTTTGAGTGGTTATAAAACTGCCTTCAGAATAAATTTCTAACAAATGGGCAGATGGTCTCATTGATATCTTCAGAAATATTTTGGGAGCATTGGCCAAAGAGCACTGTGGCTTGGTTGTGGCTTCAGTGGCCACTTTCCTTCAACATCTCTACCAGCAATTCAACACCTTGAGTGATTCCTTTCCTCCCATTCATCTGTTTCAATGTGCCTAGGTTGGTGAGTGGCATAAGATTTAAGGAAGCCAGAGAGTCAAGGCTAGGAATGATGAACCACATCACTGATTGCCTTCCACTGGACCTGGACCAGCTTACACAGAAAATTCCTTGACTGTCAAGAACCTTAGTGTCTTTTAAAGGTCACCAGAGACCTAGATGTAATGCTATCTCTTGGAAATTTCTTATCCAAGCATAAGGAAGATGCACTATTTTTTTTCTGAATGCTAAAGTAATGTATGTGTTAGGTCCAGGAGGGCCCTATCCCTACCCCCTGTAGTGTGGGAACCAGACTCCCTCCTTACCTTTTGTGTGGGAACCTGACCTTGCTTCTGGGTTGGCAATGCTACACGTTCACCTCCTGTTTCACTGGACTCTTTTCCCTTCTCTGTCAATCTACCAACCCAAAATATTCCCACCAAAAAAGTCTGCTTCAAGTGCTATATGTTTCAGGTCCTCTCACATTTGGGACTGACGCCGTCTTCGGCTCAGCCCAGCTATCACTTTACTATAATAAACCTTGCGAAACCCCTTCGGCCTTGTGCATTTCTCCTTCAGTGAACCTAATCGTATGCTTGCTTATTTCAGAAACATTCAAAATATAGGAAAACACAAAATAAAACTCATCCAGTACTCTCCTGTGATCATTCTGGTGTATATCTTTCCTGTCTTTTTTTTTTTTTTCTCTCTAAGAAAAGGCAATTTCAATTTGATCAAATATCTTGAATTCTATATTTTAGCCCTGGATTTTACCATCTCATATTGGCTTCCTACCAATTTCTGATTCTATTTAGGATCTGAATTTGACCACTGGCCAAAGTCCATGAAATACATGGCAGTGAGGTGGCTTCTTCCCAGATGAGCTGGAAGAGTACAAACCTTCCTCTTACTCCTCTTCTGAGAGGTTGAAGTGATAGAACACTTTGCAACACTTAAGGGGTTGCTGGGAGAAGAATTAGGATGTAGAAACTCCCTGCCTGGTCACTGAGAGAAGCTCAGGGCAGGTCATAGTGCTTTGACTCTTGCTCAGGCTGGGCTCACCCTCAAAATCTCCATTCCTGGCCAGTGGCAGTGATATTGGAGCCCAAGGATGGTGATGATGCTTTTCTCACTTTCATCTCCTCTTCTATAGCCTTCCTCACTACAGAGCTGACATTTTACACTGGGCATTGTTCAAGTAAATATTATTCATGACACTTGTTAATGACACTCAGGAAGACTTTTTTTGGGGGGAGGAGCAACTAAATGGAGTTTTGCAACAGGAGAGAGAGATTGGGTCCAACTCCAAATACAGTAAGGAAAAGTGGAGATTTATCATCAAGGAGCAGGGTTGGGGGTCCATGGATAGAAAATTACTCAATTCTTTGCTAAACAAGAATTTCACTGAAGGTAGACCAGGATGATAACATATTGAAGGTGGAGATAAGGAATTTGATCAGATACCGAGAGTGATCAGACCAAGAGTGGGGAAATTTCACTGCTGACTCAGCAGGATTCTTGCTAAAACTTGAATAAGCAGGCCAGGGACTGAGCCCAAGACTGGGGCCTAGTCAGGAAGAGGACTCAGAGAAGCCTGACTCAAGTTTGGTCAAGGAGGGTCTTTGTAAGCATTTCTATCTTTGGAAGTGTCTAACCTTTCATCTTGATGTTCTTTAGTTTTTGTTTTGTTTTGTCTTTTCCTCAAGGAAAAAAGAAATGTGAGCTCAACTTTTAGGAATAAATTTCAATTTGATGCTTTTCAGTTCCCAGTTCTCTTTCTCATTTCCCTACTGTCCTGTCTCCATTTCTCACCCCAGTCACTTCTTCCCTATCTTTCCACCTCTCCATTCTGTGTCGTCCTCACCCTTACCCCTTAGTCCTCCACTTCCACTTTTCCCTTACACAACTTTAAACACAGACTTCATGGAATTATTTGCTCGCTCTATCACAGTGCTTCTTTCTCTGGTACCACTGTGCTGAATGGAAATATTAGCACTGATTAGATCCTGTATCTCAGAGAATCTGCTCTCCCTGTGGAGTCTTCCTTCTTCAGCTCCTGGTTTGCCCACCTGGCCTATTAGATAATTCTCAACCTCCAATTTAGAAAAGGTTTGTTATTCTTACCACATTGTTTTATCATGTCTGATGACATAATTTGTCTAAAAACTTACACTTTGAGAGTAACAGGAAATACTACTATTAATTATGCCAGGACAACAGCATGAATTGGGACTGTCCCTTGTAAACCTGAATATGCAATTAACTTCTCTTAATTTTGCCCTTTAATTCCCGGTGTCTCTGCAAGTTCTCTGTCAAATAGAGTCAAGAAAGGGTTATAACACTAAGAATAAAAATTTGAAGTACAACATTTTAAACTTGTGAATAAATTAGAGATTAGGCTAAATCAGGAAAGCATTGTACTATCAACAAAGAAAAGTTTGATCAAACAAATAGCATAATCAGAGACTTATAGGAGACAAATCGGCACCATTTTTACATAGTGATTTAATCAGATGGTCAAACAAGAGCTTTGAGACATCAATACTTTATGTCATTTAGATTTATTGATTTTATTTGTTTATTTTCTATTTCCATTCCGGATTTTTCCTCCTTCTTCATGTGCTCTTTTTGCTTATCAAACAGATATAGTTTTATAATAATCTACCTAAAATACTATGGCTAGTTGGTTTATTTATGGAAATTAGCCATTGATGGGTAGCAAATATTCAGGCCATTCAAAACAAATGGGACTATGGTAGCCTTGATTTGAGACAAACAAAATTAAAGAAACAGAACTATTTTAAAGAAGATACTAGCTTTTTATATCTTTCACTCATAAAAAAGATTTCCATATATCAGCATCTTTCAAAATATTTATCTTATTCTTTTCTCTTTCAGCTTGACATTTGCATGCTGATAACTCTTTCAAAATATTCTTCCAGCCATAAGAAGAAAACCTAAATACATCAAAAACTGTAGGAAAAAATGGAAAAATATTGCTAAATAATTATCTTTCCAAACATACTAGATCAATGATTTGTTAAATTTCTAAAGATCAGAAAAATCCCTACGTTATAACATTTTTCCAGAGAAAACACAGAAACATTTGAAAATTCACTTAAAAATCAGCATAATCTTAATACAAAAATTTGGCAAAGATAGCATTCAAAAAATTTATAGCCAAATCTCACGTGTTAATAAAGATGCAAAAATCTTACCTAGCAGTAGTAAAAGAATAATATACAGAATGTATATTATGTTATCCAGGAATTCGTGGATAGTTTGCAATAGGGAAATCCAGAATATGAATTATACATTAATAGGTCAAAGGACAAAAATCACATTATTATCTTAGTATATGATTAAAAGGGATAAGACTCCATATTCTTCCTCTTTAAAACTCTCAATAAACTTGGTATAGAATGATACAAAATACAACCTTAAAATTACACACACACACACACACACACACAAACACACATACATTTATTCCAAATCAATAGCCATACAATGTCATTTGTAACTATGAAGCACTATAGACAATCTCATTAAAGGAAGAAATAGATATGATAATATCACCACTACTTTTATAGTCATAATATTATGATGAATGATAATATAGACATTCTGTAAGTCTTTATATCTATTTTCTTATAGATAATACAGACAATACTGTAAGTCTTGAAACAAAAAAAAACATAGGTATTGTTATTTGCAAATGATATGATTATTTAGACCAAGGTTTGGAGAACTATAGCCTAAGGGCCAAAGCTAGCCAGTAGACTGCTTTTGTAAATAAAATTTTATTGGAATATAGCCATGTTCTTTCATTGATATGTTGTCTAATGGCTGATTTTGAACTAAAACAGCAGAATTGAATAGTTGTGACAGAGACCAAAAAATATTTACTATCTAGTTCTTTCCAGAAAAAAGTTGCGAACTTCTGACCTAGAGTACCCCCACCAACCAAAATCAACTAATAAACCATTAAGGTGGCCAGATATATAATATACCATAAATAGTTATATATCAATACAATAACTTGCATAATATTTTAAAAATTTCACAAAAATAACACATTTAGGCATATATATTAGGCAGTCTCTATATGAAGAAAATTACCCAATTTTAATGAAAGATCTAAAAGAATATGTAAGTAAATGTAAAACAGTATGTTTTTGAATTAGAAGACTGAATATCATATACCTAACAATCCATATTATTTTATAAGTTTAATGCAATTTCAAAAAGAACTGTAATTTGTGGGGGGAACCAAAATGATTCCTGAATTTATGTTCAAGAATTATAAAAAATAATTAGTTAATAATAAATAAATGAATCCCCAAATATATAATGCCATACATAATAGAAGTTTGTTTCTCATTCACATAAAGTCCAAAGTGGGCACTTCAGATAGGCAAGCAGCTTTCTTCCAAAGAGAGAGGTTCAGGAGCCCAGGCTCCTTCTACCTTGTAGATCCTCCATCTCCCTACAGGGTACCCTCTCAGACAGCTGAGAAGAGAAAAGGTAGTGGGGAATTGCTTACATGGGGTTTTATTTTTATAGATTATTCTGGATGTGCCACATATTACTTCCCTCATACTCTATCAGCCATATGACAATAACTAACTGCAAGGGAGCCTGGGAAATGTAGTCTAGTTATAAATCCCAGAGGAATTTATAAAAAGAAAATAAAAAGAGTTTGCTGAACAGTTTGCAAAGTTTGTTACAGCACCAGATGAGGAAGTCCAGAAACAGACCACAGAATATGTCAGAATTTATAATGTGATAAATACAACATTTTAAATCAGTGAGGAAATTAGTCAATTAACAGAGTTAGGACAATTATTGGTTATATCTTTACCTTCATGCTACACAATAAAATAAATTCCAGATGTACTACCTTTAAGTATATATAAAAATGAAACTCTAAAAATGTAGAGTAACTACAGTTTAATATTTTGGCGAGAGAGACCATTCTAAGCATAAGAAAAAAAGAAACCATAAGGGAAACTGATAGTTTAGTATCTAAAAATTAATATCTTCTGTATGTTGAAATTAGTAAAAAAGTTTAAAGGCTAATGGCAAAAGGAAGGAAATATTTTCTATTTGACAGCCAAAACGTTAATATCCTTAACATATAAAAGTTTCTAATATCAATGAGAAAAAGGTGAATTCTTCAATCGAAAAACAGGAAATAAAATGAGATATAGGTGACTAATAAACAGAAAAACAAACCTCAGTAACAATCAAGGAGAGCTTAGAAGTAATATGATTTTATAAGCCTTCTCTGAGCCCCAGTTTCTCCATCTATGAAATTAGAATAATCATAGAACCTATTGAAGTTCTATTTAATTAAATGAAATAATCCATGTAAAGCATGCAATAAACACTCAATAAATATGAGCTATTGCCATTTTTATTATTTTACGTGTTCCTGGTATATTTTTAACTGAAAAAAGAAAGATTCAAAATGTATATTCAGTGTGATGTCATTTATTAAAATATATACACATAGAGGAAAGAAACACACTAGGATTTTAGCAGACATTCTCTCTTGGTTGTGACTTTAGGAATAATTATTTTCTTCTTCATACATTTCTGTGTTTTCCAAAATTTCCGCCAAAAATGTGTATTGTTATATTTATAATTTTTTAAAAATTAAGTGCTTATCTTTGAATAATTGTTGCATGACCCCAAATGTTTTCTTAAATATATCTGGGACTGATTAGTTTCTGAAAACAGAATCCATTTTCAAAACCACTATTCACCCAGGGCCCTGAGCAAGGAAAAATCACCAAATAAGCTTTGCTTCATTTTCAGCTCAACTACAGAATCTCTTTCTTGGTTGTCCAAATTAAGTGTGAAATCATTATCCGGGAAGGATTTAGAATGTTAATTGAGGCACTTTGAAAAAAACTAGATTGTAACAGACAGACTAGGGCAAAATGATATGAATGGGGATGTGGCTCTTTGAGCACCTTGCTCATCTCAGTCCTGGTGCTCCTTCTCAGCGCTGTGTCCAGCGTCTGCTCCTTCAGTGATTCCCTTCCCTATCTCTCATTTTCTCTTGTGAGTTTCCCCTGGCTACCTGCTCCTGTTTCTCAGGAAAGTTACTTAACCTGAGTCTCAGTTTCCTCATCTCAAATGGGATAAATAATATCTTCTTAATGAGACTGTTTTATGTAAAGCACTTAGTATAATGTTGGCACGTAGTAGGTTCTTATTAAATGAATGTTCTTATTATTCTACAAATGGACTTTGTGCTCATTCTTCAAATGTTAGCATAAAGAATTGTATGTTCAATTTTTCAGCCTTGTTTCTGGGGTGGGAAATTGGGTAAAGGTCACCTTTGCCCACACCTGGATAGGACATTTCTAAATATCTTCAATTAAACAAGTTTTCATTGCATATTTATTATACAGCTTGTCCTTGAAGTGAACAAATCAGGAGTATGTCGTTAGAAAGTCTATTTATAGTAGCATGCCTGCTTGAAGTACCTCCTTGCTCACGGTCCCTTCCAAAAGAAGATGCTTCACCTACAGTTCCTGCTATAAGCAAAGGTAGTCATAAGTTGTCTCAGGAGAGCCCCTACCCTCCCTGACCACAACTGATTAGATCTAGCATAGGCTCCCAAAAAGGGCCACCGAATGAACTATGGCTGACTAATAGCATATGATAATTTTAGGGGAAACATTTTCACTTTATTCCTGTTGTGCTGGAAATACTCTCCTGGCATTAATTTGCCCCAGGGAGTGACTTATCTGTTCCTTTTGAGAGTAGGCTGCCTCCAGGGGAAGATGCATTCTGCTCCTCCTCCAGGGTGGCCCTTGGGTGGTTGAAGGTTGGGGGGTGAGGGTGGAGTGGGTGGAGTGGGAGGAGCCTATACCAATTCTCAGATGTCTGTGATAGGTGGTCCTCTGCCCAAACATGGAGGTTTCCTTAGCAGAGCCGTGTGACTCTACTGTTTCATCCTGACCCTTTGGCTTCTATTGGTTCTATGTTATATTTTCAGCTTATTTAGAACTTGAGTAAGAGGAAGAGGAATGCTCTTTAGCAGAGGCTTTCTCTATCATGTAGGCAGATTTGTTGTGAAAAAAGCAGTTGGGATAACCAGATCACCTCTTAGACATACACAGACTGAAATACCCAATAGGAAACTCTCCTACATATGCAGAAGGGGACATGGATGATTATATTCATGACAGAGTTGAAAAATTGAAAACTGCCTGCATTTTTATCAATAGGGGATGAATAAAAAAATGTGTTTCTATTTACTTTTATTTTATCGTATTTATTTACTCGATAGCATATATACACTGGTAAAAAGGAGTGAACTAGGTTTATATGTTTTAATATAGATATGGATAAAAATCATTATGTTGAATGAAAAAAGAAAGTTATCCCATGTGATAGTATTTATGTAAATGTAAACATACACACACAGGGGAACAGCATATAGTGTGTGTGTGTGTGAGAGAGAACAAAAAGACTAATCAAAACAGTGACAATGATTGGTTCAGGAGAACAAAAGAGAAAGAAAAAAGAATTTGGTTGGCTTAAGAGAATTTTGCCTGTAATATTTTACTTTTTATGCATTGTGTAATTTTGAAAAGGTATACACATAGGGAAAAATTTAGGAAGTTAATATTTGCCAATAACAAATATGACAAAATGCCAATTAATCTTGTATATGGAGAAAATAGGTGCACTATACCATTTATTGTACTTTTCTGTAAATAAACATTTTCTAAAACAAAAAGCAATCAAATAAAATGAAGGACTGCTTTTGAAGGACTCTTCCGGAACTAGAAAACGCAGTGTCAGGGTGACAGTTGGAAAGCTGTCTTGAGATGGAGGAAAGGCCACAGCAGATGGAGGTCACATTCAAGCTGGTCAGAAGAAACCAGGGGCTGAATGAACAGAGTAAGCCACACATGGAGGGAGGAAAACTGTAGTGGGACTGGGCCGACAGAAAGAGACCAGGTGGCCCACAAAAGAGGGAAGGGTGTAGTTAGGCCTGGAGTGTTCTTCCTTCCTGACCTAGTTCCCACTTCTGTCCATAGTCTTAAAATAAATCCCATCTTGTCCGATGATAGCTTAAGTGCAACCCAACGAGCTTGCTGCGCGGCTGTTTCTGTGCTTCAGGTTCTCTTTAGAGAATACTCAAGATGCCACATTCACTCATGCCTGCAGGTGTTCCTGTGCCCTGACCCTTTCCAACCCAGAGACTGCTAAACTGATGTGAGCACAGATGCTGCAGCATCAGTGGGCTTTTCCTTCTCCTGATCTACGTTTGAAAAATAAACTTTTAATTTAATTTTATATTATTTTATTTTTATTTGAATATTTATTTATATTTTTCAATTACTGCTGACATTTATATTACATTAATTTCAGCTGTACGACATAGTGGTTAAACTTTTAAAATATTTATTATAAACTTTTAATTTTGGGACAGTTTTTGGGTTACAGAAAAATGGCAAAGATAGTGTAGAGAGTTCCCATACACCCCACACCCAGTTTCCCCTATTACTAACACTTAAGTCTGGATGGTGCATTTTTTACAATCAATGAACCAATACTGATGCATTATTATGGACTAAAGCCCATAGTTTATTCAGATTTTCTTAGTTTTTAATATTCTTTTTTTTATTCTAGTATCCCATCCAGGATACCACATTACATTTAGCTGCTGTGTCTCTTCAAGCACCTTTTAGCTGTGACGGTTTCTCACTTTCCTTGTGTTTGTTGACCCTAACAAACAGCTGTGAAAAGTACAGGTTTGGTATTTTGCAGGATGTCCACCTACTGGAATTTGCCCAGTGTTTTTCTCATGTGATTAGACTGGGGTTATAAGTTCTTGGGAGGAAGACCACAGAGTAAGTGCCCTTCTCATCTCATCATATCAAGAGAACCTCCTACCAACATGACCTGTCACTGTTGACATGAGCCTTGATCACCTGGTAGGTTACATTCTAAAAGTTGTTTTTCTAGGCACTCTCTTGACGCAAGGAGTGACTCTAAGGGAGAGTAGGAGTCCTCTCCAGTGCAGAGCACACTGGGCAGTCTGCCTTTGTCCTGACTACGGAAAGGCCTGGCTTGGTCTGCACACCCATTTTTGCAAGTGTCCCTCAGATAGGAGTTAGGACTCAGTGCACTTCCTGAGCTCCTAGCTTCAGTTCCCCCTGGGCTCCCTGCACAGAGTGGGAAATGTCCCAGGATTGGTGACAGCTCCCAGAGCACAGAGAAAACTCATTGGTGGAAACCACATTCTTCTTTCCTAAGCTATGGCAAAGGGTATCTCAAGAGCACTAGCATTTATATTAATAAATATTTAAAGAAAAGAACAAACTTCCTTTCCTGCAGCTGATAAAGACCCCAGGAAATATTTGGGCTCTTGCTACTTTAATGCATCTTTTAATGAATCGCAGTTGACTCCCTATCACAGACCTGCAGCTGCTATTTCAAAAATTTTTCTTTTTTCATCCACCCTCAACCATATCCTGTGTAATCCTCTTAACCTCAGGTATTTGTTTTCTATCTTATTGGGAGGACGAAAACCAAGCATCCTCAGCTGTTCCAGTTGCACCTTGACACCCCTTCTCTCTGCTGTCAGGGATTAAGGCCAACCCCTGTTCTTCTGATTGATCCCACAGATACGTTCATCTCCTTAAATCTACCCCTTACCACTGCCTCTTCTTGTTCAGCTCACCACGCTCCAGCTTAGTTATTTCTCTCTGGAAATGATGCCCTCTTAAACTGCCAGCACATCTCTCTCTTTTCTTTAAATGGCCCTTAATAATCTCAATTTTATGGCTCGTTCATCCTCACCTTTGGATTTCCTAAGCTCCAGCCAGAACAAACCATTTGTAGTTCCCTGAAAGTGTCAGGCTCTGTTTCTCCTGGGCCTTTGAGTCTGGTGTGTCTGTGGCCTAAAACACTGTCTTTTCCTGCTCCCCTCCACTCTACCATTATTACCTGGCTAATTCTCTACTTCCTGTCTCATACCCTGGCAGACCCAGCTTCCAAAGCCCTTCCTTCAGGAAGCCTTTTCTGACTTCCAGAAACCAAAACAGAGTCCCTCTATGTATTCTCAGAGCATCTTAGCACTTATCTCATGGTACTAAATCTGCCTGTTTATTTTTCTATTTTATCTCCTACTGGAGATTATAAGCTCATTGAGGGAGCAGAGTATATCTTGCTCATCATTATATTCCTCAGATACAGGGCTTGACAAATAGTAAGAGCTAAAAACTGACTTGAATTAAGAGCAGTCTAGCCAGCTGCTTTGACCTTGAACATAAACTCTTGTGTTCCCACCATTTGTTACACTCCCATCACCCACACTCCTCTTTTATTTGCCTTCTACATTAGCCATCTTGTAAATGATCTTCCAAATAACTTCCTAACTGTACCAGCCAACGATTTCTTCTTAGTCCTTGGCCCATCTCACCTCTCTGCAGGCTGTGGCACTCTTGTCCAATTTTTTCTTTCTTGTAATTCTCTCCTCCTTTGATGTCTGCAATGTTGTGCTCCCCACACTTCTGTGACTTTTCTTATGCAGAATCTTTCACTCTCTTCTCTTCCTTCCTCTACTTTACTGGATCCCAAATTAGTTTTGCCATTTTCCCTCCTAGTCTTGCTTCTTGCCCTTGGTTCCTGTGAACAGTATCATCATCCTCTATGACACAAGGTGGAAACCTCAGCATCATTTTCAACTTCTCTCTCTATTTATGAGATCTTCTAATTAGGAGAAGTCAAATCTAGTAAATTCTGCTTCCCAAATGCCACTACACACTTATCACTCTTTCTCTAGTTCAGGCCCTCATCCCTTCTTGCTTGGATTACTTTTCAGACCATGATTATTATCATTTCTGAATTGGTCCTGCTCTTGTCCCATTCCTCATCTAATTTTTTCTTACATGTTCTGGTTGTGATACATAATTGCTTAGTTGCTGTCTGTTGCCTCTAGAATAAAGCTCAGACTTCTAAGGAAGAGTTCAAGAACTTCCACAAATTGCACAACCAACCTTTCCAGCCTTATCTCCCAACATGAGACTACTTCTTGTCATTGAACTACTTCCTGCCCTTCCCTGCCTACTGCCTACCATCCCTGTTTCCACCTGGGTAACTTGTTCACCATTCATTTCTTCATGTGGAAATATTACCACTTTTTTATGCTTCATATAAATGTCACTTCTTCTATGATGTCTTTCCTGATCTCTCACCTTTGGGCTCCATTTTAGTAGGATAACATCATGCTCTGCCACCTTAACAAATAGGTCCTGAAATCTCAGGAGCTCAGCTCAGTATTTCTCACTCGCATCACAGTCTGGTGTGAGTCAAGCAGCTCTCCTTGGTGCTATTCTCTTTCAGTGACTCAAAGACCCCAGTTGCTTCCATCTATCAACTCTGTCATCTCAGAATTGTCTGCTTCTAGTGGTGAGAAGGAGAAAGGAAAGGCCTTTCTAGAGGATGCATACCCACTCTTAACTGTCTCAAACTGGAACCAACCCATCACTTCCTTCACATTCTTGTTGGTGAGAGCTCAGTAACAAGGTTTCAAATGACCTACAGTGGAAGCTGGAAAATACAGAGAAGCACATGAACTTGTGGCCAGTACTGCTCTGTCATAGGCTTCTCCAGCAAAGGTGATCATTCCTTTTGCTTAGGACTATCTGAGTTGTAGCACTGGAAAGTCTTGCATCCCAGGAGAACCCTTAGTACTGGAAAACTGAGAAGTTTGGTTGCCCTATCTCTGGCCCTTATTTTGTACAACCACATCATATTTATATGTTTCTACTTTATCTAGATCTAGATCATGACTTCCTGAGAGTGTAGACTGGGTCACATGGATCTTTTTCATCTCCACAAGGTCAAGAACATTGTCTGTACTAAGTAGATAACCATATATTGCACAGACGTAAACATGTCTTTTTGGTTTTTGATTATGTGAATAATATATATTCAGTGTAAAAGAAAAATCCAGGTGAGCTTAAAGGGAGAAAACAATTTTAAAAATTACCTTATGTACAAAACTGATTAAGGGGATCACTTTATAAATTATATAAATGTCTAACCATTATGCTGTACACCTGAAACTAATATAAAATAATATTGAATGTCAACTGTAATTGAAAAAAAATCTTAATTACTAACCCCCTTAGAAATTACCATTTAGCTTTTGGGGTACACACACACACACACACACACACACACACACAAATACACACACAGTTGAGTGTATGTACATATATATATGTTCGTATGTGTGTGTATAAAATATACGTGAATTATAAAGAAAAACTGAGTCATATTTCACAGCCTGTTCTGTAAGTATTTTCTTGTCAAACAATACATCTCATAAATACCTATGTAATTAAATTGAAATGATATAATTAAATGACTTGCATTTATTGGGCCAAAATTGTAACATACCTGGGAATTCTGGTATGATTAACAGCTGTATTGTGTTCTGTAACTTGGCATGCTAACCATTTTGTATAATTGACTGGTTGTATTTCCTTTTTTGAAGTAAATGCAAGTGATAGAAATTGTTCCAGAACGTTGCAAAAGATGGGCAGTTACCCAGTTCATTACATAAAGCAAACATAACCTGGGTACCCCAAACTATCAGGATATCATTAAAAAAAAAAAACTACAGACCAAGCTCACTTAGGAATATAGATCTTAAATAAAATACAAGTGAATAGACTGTAAGAAGATATCAAATAAATAAATAATAATAACAATAATAATATAAGCTAACCCTTATAGAGAGCTTTCTATGTGCCAGACACTGGCCTGCACACTTTATGTACGCTGACACATTAATCTTCATAATACCCTATGAGGTTCCATTTTACAGAGGAAGAAACTGAGATACAGAGATAGTGGGTAACTTGTCCATGGTCACAGTTCTAGAAACTGTACAGCAGGACCACATAGGACTTTTATATCAGCAACGCACAGATGGTTCACTTTAAAGAAATCTACTTATTATATAATAGAGTACAGAAATAGGTTTAACAAGGAAAACAAGAAAATCTTGATAGACTAAAAAAGACACTCATGAAAAGGTAATGTCTCTTTTCTTAAAAATATTACAAAAAATAGGAGCCAAAGGGCGATTGTTTATACTAAAGAATATGTATTTCAAACCAATTTATATCTGTTAAAAAATCAGCCTCAACATATGAATTCCTGACTTCTATCTACTAGCAACTAAAATCTGAATTACCTAGGAATACTTTAGCAGTGGTCTCCAACCTTTTTGGAACCAGGGACCAGTGCTCCTATGAGAATCTAATGTCTGATGATCTGAGGTGGAGCTGAGGCGGTGATGCTAGCGCTAGGGAGCGGCTGCAACTACAGATGAAGCTTCACTTGCTCACCTGCTGCTCACCGCCTCTGTGTGGCCTAGTTCCTAAAAGGACACAGACTGGTACTAGTCTGCGGCTCAGGGGATGGGGACCCCTGCTTTATAGGACTTCAAAGTTTTCTCCTTTCTACAAAAGAATATTTGTTCTTTGTTTTAAATTTTTGAGGAAAAAGCTTAGAAAATTAAAGAGAATAAAAGCTTCCTATAAAAACTCCTCTGTTCTGAAACACTCCTTAATATTTTCATGCACATATACTTTTTTTCTTACTAATTAGGATCATACAATTATATTATTTTGAAACTTGTTTTCCTTCTTCAAACATATACTATGGATACTGTCCTTTTTCTTTAAGTGCTCTGTCATACCTGAAATTTAGAGGCTGCATAGTATTCCATCAAAAAGATGTACTATAATTTAACCCCTGCTGTTGGACATTTGGGAGGTTTCCATTTTTTTCTATTATAAACAGTAATGCAAACTCTCTTTCATAGCCCTGATGTGAAATCTGATAAAATTCTTAGAAAATAGTTTCAAAAATTTTGATGTATTCTGTCAAATTACGTTCCTAGAATATTTGCACTAATTTATACTTCTACCTGCAATGTAGAGAGTGTTATTTCCTCCATACTCTCATCTACCAATAATTCAGTGGAATTATTGGATTGATTAATTAAATAATTAATTATTGATTAATAACAATAATTGTATTTATTTATTCTAAATAATCACAACTCTCAGTAAGGCTTTCGTAATTTCTTCATATGCATCACACCTATCTCATCGAATCATTGGTAGATAAGAGTGTAGAGGAAATGACACTTTCCTACATTACTGGTAGGAATGTAAATCATTGCAAATACTCTAAGAAGGTAATGTATCATGCTCCTGAATAGAAGGAATATATGCCATGAAGCTGCTAGTGCTCCCCAAAATAATTTACAAGTTTAAGGCAATGCCAACTGAAATTTTCTTAGAATTTGCCTAAACGATTCTAAATGATATTCTGGAAGAGTACACAAAAAAGAATGTCAACAAATGTTGTAAAAGATAAAAGTAAAGAGAGGAGACTGTCCTCACCAAAAATTTAAGAAGGAAGATAGTTAAAGCCCTAGCCATTCAAACTGAGCACATACCCATTCCCTAATCTACACAGATTAGTTGATGGGGAAACAGGTCTTCTCACCAGCTGATAAAACTGTGTGGAACCCAAGGTTGTAACGGCCACTTTATTCCCTAGTTTTAATTAAATAAGAACACAGAGAAATCTAAATGTAAGTTTGTTATTTTTCACAAGGCCTTGCTTTCCATGGGGAAAGGCCCCCAACAATAACTGAATATGTTATAATCGGGCCCAACTGCCTCTTTCCTATCTCATAGCTTATTTAATATAATAAAGATAGTTATATTTATATTATGCTTTTAATTTTTTAAAGAACTTTCTAGTACACAAATTGAGAACACAGGCAGGACTAGTAGGCACAACTATACCTCCAGATGGTAGGCCGTGAAACTTGGAGAATTCCTATGATTGCAAAGAATTGGGGGATGTGGCTTCATGTTGGCCGGTATTGGCTATGTTAGAACCTGCTGGTTTAAAAATGGGAAAATGAAGCTGTTTGTTCCCCCAAACCTAGATTTTTTAAATACCAGCAATTAGATTCTTTCCCTGGCTGCTCTTGTTCAAAACTTGGTCCTCTGAGAACACGTGGTCACTCTCTGCATAGACCTAAGTTTATTTGCTTAAACCCATCTGTGGGAAACTTTTCCATATAATGTTGTTTCACAGGACTTTCTCTTTAAATAATAATTTGAAAGAAAGACACCAATAAAACAGAATGTATTTAGAGAGAAAGACACTCACCCACCCACACAGATGCTCACATACAGCAGTCAAGACAGTTGGCATTGACACCTAAGCCCTCTGAGTTCAAAGCAAGAACCACCTCAGAGTTCCCACCATCTGAAGAGGACCTTGACTTCTTCCTTTGAAGTGTTTCCTTTGAAGGTCAAGGTAAAGGGGCCGTGCTGACTCAAGAAATTGTTAATCTATAGAAGGATGTGGCCTCTGCTCCAGAGCACATTTGTAATGTTCACATGAGGTTAACAAAACAAATGGTTTTGACTAATGCATGAGTGGAGGTTAGGCTTTCTTTTCAAATTGACCCCATCACAGAAATATTCCTTCAGGATAAGGTGAGACCTAGGCAAAGAAAGGACCCACGAGGGTTGAAAACCAGTTACTGAATTCATTTCAAGTCTATTGAATCTCTGTAGTCTTTTATTCAGTGTTGGTGTCCTACAATTGGCTGCTGTTTGCCAAAATTGGGAAGGCTGGATTTGGACTTAGAAGATCTAGATCAAAATCCCAGCTTCTCTGTCCCTTATTAAGTGGTGTCATCCCTGACAAGTTTCTTCACAGTGTTTCTTCGTAACCTGTTTCATATTAACTCCTGCTGAAGAATTTCTTAAAATAAACTGAAAAATTATAAACCTAAAATTTCCTGAGAGGCTTTTGGAGTACGAAACCCAGAGGTAGGCAGGACTTACAAGATGAATTCTAAGAGGTACATTTCTTGGCACACAAATGAAATTCTATCACTAAGAAAGGATGATCCAGGGCAGAATTTTGCCAGTAAAAGTGACTGGTTAGCAAATAGTGGAGTGATCAGTAGGCTCACATATATTCAAAATCCCTCTCAACAATGCCACATAATTCTCTAGAATATTTGCACCAGATGTATCATTTATTTTGGTATCTCCAGTACCTAGCGTAGACTTAGGCATATAACATCAGTTGAATTCAATTCATCAGGAAATACAGCATGTTCTTTTCACATTCATCCCTACCCTCACTTCGTAAGTATTGTGAGTATAATAAAAACTATGTGCATTACAAATCAAATTTAGAAGCATTTCTCCATCTGGAGAAAATAGGTTGTCCGGCATAGTTAAAAAAAACCTGGAAATACCAGATACATATATTTGATATTCTGAAGAAACTTTGATCAAATATACTGTTTTGAGACTGATGCAGGTAACACACCTCCCCCACCGTACCCCCTCACTAATAAGGTCACTCATGCAGTTTGAAATGGATGTTGCATATGCCAGCCACCAAATGGCCTGCCTCAGAGTCCAAAGGGTCATATGTTTGGATAAAGTCCCTCCAGTCTCTCTGTTGTTGTTTATCTCCAGTCCTCATTCAAGGGAATTCTTCCATCACTTTTCCCCTAAGGAAATGCCACCCAGAGAGTTAGGGAATCAACAACAGAGTGTGTAAGGTGGATGGGGATAGAGTATTAATTTAACATGGTAAAAGAACAGGCATGCTTGAGGCAAAAAGAAAATTTGGCTCCCTCAAGTAAGGGTTTTACATAAAAATACAAATATAAATAAATACATATAAAATGAATACACATATATATACCAACATATAAATCTATCACATCTATCTTTCTTCTCTCTCTCTCTCTCTCTCTCTCTCTCTCTCTCTCTCTCTCTCTCTCTCTCTCTCTCTCATCTAGCAATCCACCCATCTATCCATCTTATATGCAGGTCAGGTGCTCCTATATCTGGAACTAGTCACATAGGGTTTAAATTACATTTTAACAGCTATGTTAATGCTGGGGCCAAAAGGAGCCAATTTTCCTCATATTTGTGCATTTTGTATCTTTCCAAAGCAGTAAGATCACTGAATCTTCATCAAATTCCCATAAGGTAGGAAAGGTGAAAATGATTTTCCCCCTGTGAAGGTAAGATGTATGCTCAGGTCACTCTGGAAGACCGACGCTCTCCTCGCCCAGGAATTAGACTGGCCCCAAACCAGCTTGGATACTCCTTCCAGCACCTCAGTCATGTGGGTCATAGAGGAGGGTGAAGAGTGCCCTTTGTCCCATTCCTCCAGATGTTCTCCTCAGTGGACAGTGGGCTTGTCACCTTGCAATCCTTTAGGCCATCATGTGAGTGAAGGTCCCTAAGTGAATACTCTGAAGAAATCTGTCAGGAGAAGGTTACTGAAATTCAAGCATGGACCCAGGGTGTGCCAGTGATGTAACCACCATTTGGTTGCCTCAAAAGATGTTGGTTCAGCTGCTTTGAGAGGGATGGGAATGATGTTTAGGGATGCAGAGCCAGAGCCCTGGATTGTTTCTGAAGCACGGCTTGATGGTTGTGATTAATTGGGAGTATGAGGGGAAGAGTTTTGTAGGAATTAAAGGGGCTGATGCCTTGGAGGTCCAGGAAGGCTGAACTATGAATTCTATTGATATTAAGAAGTTGCTCAAACTTTCAGCGCACATAAAAAAAGTGTTTACAGCAATTGCTTCATGTTTGATTCCCCTTTAGTCTATTTTCCACACTGCTACAGGAGCAAAGCAGACACTGGGTGTGCAATCTTGATTAGAATCCTTCAGGGGGAAGAATATTAACAGGAGTTTTATTTAGGTAGTACTGGATAATTTTTCCCCTTTATTTTTATTTCTGTATTTTTTTTTAAGAGAGAAGTGCATTGTTAAAAAAAAAAAAAACTCAAGGATTCCTTTGGAACATTTTAAATGTATTTTTAATGAAATCTTACATATGTTCCTTCACCCCTAGGATAAAGTATATATTAGTCCATGATGGCAAGACCCACCATCTCAGGTTTCTGCTTTCCAACTGAGTGTGTGTCCACCACTGGGCTACACATGCTCCCTAACCTCCAGCCCCTGGAACTGCTCCATCTCTCGCTCCCCCCTCCCTCTTCCCTGTTGTGCCCTCACTCATGTTGTTCTGCCCCGGGACTCCTCTAGCTCCTTCGTCTCCCTGGCTAAACCTTTCCCAACACACAAACCAACTTTAAAAAATAAAAGAGAGACAAAAAGATGCTAAAACAGTGATAAACAGTAGACTCCGGTCTGGTTTTAAATTATTATTTTTTTAAAATTATTTTTAATAAAGTATTTGTTTTTATAACCAACTTGTGCTTTTTTTACAATCAAAAATAAAAAGAAGAAAAAATAAAGAAATAAGGCCAATGACTAATACTGTGGAAAATGCTTTTAAAAGCATTAGAATCAATAGATAAATAGTAAAAGAACAAAAAATGTCCATAAAAAGAATTTAATATTGTATGTAGTAAAAGTTGTTAATATTCAGCTTTGCTGATAACAACAGAAATGCAAGTTAAACCAAGTCAAAGCACAATTCATAACTAAAGTCAAATTAAAAACAAAATAATTTCCAATGTTGAACAGGCTGGAATGAAATTAATTACACACTTAAAGGGCTGGGGCAGTGTACATTAATCCAACTACTGTATAAAAGCAGTTTGGTTGTACACATCAAGAGAGGTAACAATGTTTATATCCTTTGAAAACTTTAATTTCATAGTAAGATATGCTTCGAGAAAATTATTCAAAAGGAAAGGAAAGATAAAGATACCCACTGCAATTTTATTTAAAATAGTAGACTGGAATATAGAGTAAAGAACAAGTTACATCATGGTTCATCAACCCAACAGGCACTTGCGATGCTATAAAAATAAAGAAAAGTGTATGATTGCTATCTTGAGTGGGGAGTAAATGCAGAAGGTAAATTGTTTGCAACTGGTTATGACATTAAAAAATAGTCAGAAACTAGGAAGGAGGAGAAGAATATGTTAGGGTGGTTGAAATTATGAGTACGTTTTCCTTTTGTAATTTAATCCTGATATGACATTGTTTTTAACAATGCATAAAAGTCAGAGGAAAAAAGTATTAGAAAAGATGAAAGGGAAAACAATATTAATACACTAATTACCGATACATTTCAACACCAATTGGTGACGGGGACTTTCTTATATATACAGCTACAAAGTAGGTATTATCCTTATTTTCTTAAATGAGTAAAACAGCAGCCCCAAGAGGCAAGTAGCTTATTTAAGTTTATACATTCTGAAATTCGGGAATGAAGATTTAATTCTTCTTCTGACTCCACTATGCCGTTTGCTTCTAAATGTGTGTATATACGTGTGTGTGTGTGTGTGTGTGTGTGTGTGTGTGTGTGTGTGTGTGTATACACATATATATAAAACTGGCTATTAACTTTTATGTGTCACAGACTTTTTTTAGCATGATGAAAATTATCATCCACCTTCCACAGAAAAATTCACAAGAAGGCATACAAATTTGCACATTCAGCACCTTCTAAAAATAGGGTCTTCAAATACCATGGTTTATGCCTATTGTTCCAGAAAATTTATTAACAAAGCCACATTTGCCCTCAAAATTGTTCTACTTGGGATCATAAATTACATGGTTACCTTTCATTATAGGACAGGCATATTCTTTACTTTCTTCTCTTTTTCCCAGTTTCACTGGGTTACCTTTAAATTTCACTTGCTTACCCTTAAATGTCACCATTTCTATGACTTCTTTAAGTAAAGCAACACAAAGGGGGCATTTTTTCCACCTACACAGTGTGGACAGGGAACTGGTTCCCTACCACGTGACTGACCATCTACTATCAACTCACACTTTACATCGTTCCATGTAAGTAGCTTCACCTTGGGAAGTTGAAAACAGAATCTGAAAAAATCAGGCAGCAGGTAGTAGGTAGCTTTGGTTGAATAAGAAGAAGTCCAGGGCATGACTGCAGCCTCTGGCCAAGACTCATTAGCTGTTGGCAGTTGGGACCCTGAAAACTTGGGTGGGGGTTAGGAGAAGGTGAGTCATGGAGTAGCCGAGTGAGCAATATGGTGCTGGGAGAAGGTCAGCTACCAGAAGATAATATCTTAGCAGATATGTCATGCTCCATGGCCACACCTGTTCAGCGTTTAAAGTCATCTCTTTAAGATAAAGATATTTAAGCAAATACCAAAGCCATGGTCTATTGAAGTGGGAGGGGATCTGGAGCATCAAATGAAGAGAGCTGGTTCCTGGAGAGCCATTACCGAGCATCATTGGCCTTACTGGGTGGGAGGCAGAGAGGTTCAACATCTCCCCTCAGCATGAAGTCTCCTAGGACGTGTGGCTGCTGAGATTCCCACACAGGAACAAGACAGATAAGCATCTCAGTCCTCACAACTCTCTCCTCAAACACGGAGGGACATGCTAAATACCAGCACCAGCGGCAGAGAACAAGGGCTTCAAGGAGCTCTGTGGCTGGACCAGACTGACACCATTTGTCCACATCAGGAGAAACGGATTAGATACTGGCTCCAGAGGAACTGTGGCCGTCACTGAGAGGCCTCTGCTTATTTCGGTCTGGCATCAGAAAGATGTGTTGAGAAGGACTTTGTCCTTGAAGCCCAAAGGAAACTAGAGGAAACCGTGAAGGATGTTAATGAGAAGCACTGTCCACAGCAAAGATGCAGAAGATCGTAATGGACAAGTACACGGCAAGGAAAGTCTCCTAATTTTCTCTGACTTAATTTGTCCAAAGCAAGGGTTCTTGACCTGAGGTCCTCGGACTCGGGAGAGGAAAATATACATCTTTATTTTCTTTAATCTCTCCTAAAAGTTATTTTTTTCTTTCATTATGAATATGGATAACTACCCACAGCAGTAAAAACGGTACACGTGACTTTTTTTGCCAGTGAGGAAACTGAGGCACAAAGAGGTTAAGCAAGGACACACAACTAATAATGGCAAAGCCAAAGTTTGAATCTGTGGTGTTTTCACAACTAAATGCTCTAACCATTTGTTTCTCTTAGATTTGGGAATATTTTCAAATCTCTGAAATGTGTAAAGCAATGTAGAAATGAAAGATATTGCCTATGTGATACTAAGTTTAAAAGATTACTAAACTTAAGAAATGAAAACCCAAACTTAGATAATTTTAATGTGATTATTGCTCATTTAAAAAGAATTGTATAGAGGTATACTTTAAATGCTAAACACTCTGCTCAAATAAACTTGGCAAAGAAGAGGGAGTCTTAGGGACTGAAGTTAGATTAACTTTAGATGTGTCTGTAATTTTGCAAAGCTGCCCTAAACAAGCAACAAATAAATAAACCTCTTAAACATAATGCATGTCACCCAATCCAAAAAAAAACTAAGAACTCTTAGGTTTATTTCTTTTTCCATCCCACCTTTAGACATATATAAAACTGTTTTAGAACATTCCTGCTTATTAAAGTCCACAATTACCAAATACTTTAATCAAATCACAAGGCATATAAATATATTCTATTTATTATTTATTTGTTTGCTTGTTTGTTTATATTTAGATTTAAGCCTACGGCACCTGGTATTCCTAGGTGGTCTCCCTAGGTGGTCTCCTATCCAAGTACTCAAGTACTAACCAGGCCTGACCCTGCTTAGCTTCCGAGATCAGATGAGATCAGGCATGTTCAGAGTGGCATGGCCATAGACAAATATATTCAATTTAAAGTAGATGAAGATCTTGTAGTTTCAAAGAGTGAAATTTTGTTGTCTTTCTCTCAAATCTGTAGTAATAGTCAAATGTGAAAAATTTTAAATTGTAGGTCAGCTGTTATGAGCAATTTAGGAGTTGCTTTCCCAGAGGTTTTTAAGTAGATTGCTTTTCTCTGAGCGCTGGACCACCCTACAGAGATGAGGGTCAGTGGCCGGCCCTCATCTTTCCCTGCCTCTCTTTCCCTGGGAACTTGCCTTACTGGGTTCTTAACACATGCGTGTTTTAATTAAACAGTGATAAGTGGATATGAGTGGCCCGTTCTGTATATCCCACATGGGGCATCAAGTGGAAATATCCTTCTCCTTGGATGTCCCAAGGCCCCCTCTTTCCATTCTTTCCCCTTCACCCTTCCCCAGGGCAGGGACCACATCTGATTTGCCTGTGTGTACCCAGTGCCTAGCATGGTGCCTGGACTAGAGTGAGTGTAGTGTATTTGGCTTGTTCATCCCAGGATCTGGAGTCAAGATCACAGTGGGAAGCTAGGGCCTCCTGGTGCAGGGCCCTTTAAAAAACATTCTCCAAATGAGTCTTTTATGTCTAGACTTAATAAGTTAAAAACAAAAGATAAAATTAAAATATATAAAGTCATACTCTGGCTTCTATTACGTACAATTGACTCTTTAGTCACTTAAGCAGGGGATAGAGCAGCATGTACAGCCCTGACGATAGTATAATTCTGGTGTTATCCCAGCTCCCTTTTATTAGGTTATTGGTGAAACTTTATTAAGGAGTGACTGGGAGCATGTTTTCCCTTGTTCTGGTTCCATTTTTCTCTTTCTTTGTTGCCAACTTCTTCATGATTTGCTGATCTGCACCCTGCATTGGTTTGCATGTCAATTGCCCCAAGTATTAAAGTTTTTTAGTCAATTCTCAAGAAATCATGACCTCGGCCTTTCCATTCAGAGTCTTCCTTACCTTTTTTTTTTCTTTTTTGGTATGGCTCTGACTCAAAAGTTTTCACATATTTGTGTGTTTGTTCTAAGTGCAGATTTGGGGGCTGTACTTTCAAAATCTATAATTTAGTGCCTTTGTGTACATGGCCTATGAATTATTCTTTGGAAAGCACTACTCTAGCTATGGCTATTCCTAATTTATAACAGCAATTATCTATGCAATGACAAAACACGAAGTTTCCTCTCCTTGCATGTGTCCTCTGAGGAAATTTCTTGCCATAGCTGCTTTTGCGTGGGAAAAAACTTTCTCCATATCAATCAGCTTCTACTATAAACAGTGGGAAGAATGCTAGAAGTATTAGTCTGCTCGGGCTGCCATAACAAAATTTCATGGAGTAGGTGGCTTAACCAAAAACAATTTATTTCTCACAGTTTGGAGGCTGGAACACCCAAGATCAAGGTGCTGCCCGATTTGGTTCCTGGTGAGAGCTCTCTTTCTGGCTTGCAGACAGCCTTTTTCTTGCTGTGTTTTCATACAGAGGTGAGAGAGGGAGCTTTCTGGTGTCTCCTTTATAAGCACATTAATCCTATTGGGTCAAGGCTTTACCTTTACGACCTCATTTAACTTAATTGCTTCCTTACTCTAAATACAGCCACCTGGGGGGTTAGCGCTTTGACATGAATTGGAGGAAGGGGCATGATTCAGTTTAAATCAATAGGTCAGCTTGAATTTTGGTAGAAATAGAACCTTTATATCTTGGAGTTACCTGACAAAGGTTTTCTTAGTATTGAAAAATAAAACACAAATTAGATATTATTGAAGCAACTGGGAGTAGAGGGACACCCACTAGTTGGGGGGACTACAATAGAGACAAACTGCTTGGCCCACCTTATCTCTATGCGCATGATCTGTGGGTAACAAAAGTAGCTTTGACTTGTCACTGTCATCTCTACTCAGACTTATAGGACCTTTAAGGACAAGATGTGCAAAAGCTGTTGGGAAGGAAAGAAGAACCTGACCATTCCTGCCCTCAAGAAAGCTTAATTGGCACCTATTAGGTGATATATGGTATATAAGGGGATATAGGCCAAATTACTCTGTTAAGTAACTCACAGTTGCTCAATGTTATGCAAGCAATCATTTCTGGAAGGATCGGGGGGCGCTCCAGAAGAGGCATTCAAGTACAGTTTAGAAAATCAAGGTTGGATTTTGACAGGCAGAGACTGAGGAGTGGCATAGAGGAAAGGAGAAAGGCAAGAGGTTTTCTAGGAAAAAAAGTTTGAGCAAAGGCCAAGGCAGCTACATAATTTGCCGGGTCCAGTGCAAGATGAAAACGCAGGGCCTCTTGGTGAAAAACAGGAAGAAAAAGCATCATTGAAGGTACCAAAACGTAAAACGTCTCACTTTCTTCTGTGGTTTCTATCTCTTGACTTGGCGTGGTGTTTTTTTATTTGCTTTTTAATGTTGTTGGAAGTAAAGGAAATTATAATTTTAAATTATCAGCATGAATTTTACAGTTCATTTTTATATTGTGCAATGCCACTTTTAAATGCATTAACTCATATGCAGAAGCATCAAAATTATAGAATTTTTATTTTATGGCTTGCATATACATATGTATTTTGTTTTTACCAGAAAAATGGAAACACTGCACCAAACTTACTCAGCTGTTTTTATTTTATTTCACTTCTTGATAAGCGTACTTTCTATCAACACTCTCCACAATTCAGCTTACTGATGAGTAAGAGAAGACTGAAAGGACAAAGAATGATGGATTGCCCTATTTTACCTTTTTCTTCCATGTCATCATTTTCAGCATGAGAAGTTGGCTAATCCAGGGAAGTAACACAAACAACAAAGAATATGATAGGATTTCTCAATCATTTGTTTTTTTGAACACTAGTGTCTTTTTTCTGTATTTCAGGTAAGTTCTGGATCAAATAAAAAGCCTTTTGGGGCTATTGGGACACCCGCTTGCTCAGTCTTAGAGGTAAAACGGTTACCTTGTACTGGCTTGGACTTTTGGACCTCCCACTCCCCACTCATTGTGGGGCCATCAGAATTCTGTGCTCAGCAGGGCATCACAAACACTATATGCAAATGTTAGGAAATCAATGGGTGCAGATGTGCATGTTAAGCAAGATATCTCCTTTGCTCGCATTGACCCACTGGTTTAACAAACACAACTCAAAGACAAAAGATTTAAGAATTTAAACATGGCACCAGCAGAGCGCTAAACCAAGCTCTAGCTCCTTTTGATAACGGGGCCTTGTGTGACTGCACAGGTCACACACCCAGGAAGCTGGTCCTGGCAAGGGCACAGACGTGGAAATGTAGATATCTAGTTTACAGACAGTTGATGAATCTCGTTAATCTTGAAATTAAGGCATAAGATTAAAAAAAAAAAAAATCCTAGAAAATTAAATTGGACCGCATCCTAGAGAGATTTGAATGCCATAGCTAGGTGTTGGGTTTCATTTTGTATGCAGTGGTGAAGGTGGAGGTTTTTAGTAGACGAGTGACATTATCTGGTGTAGGCTTAAGGGAGAGAACTTTAGCAGCAGCTTATAAAATGGATCAGAGAAGGTAATGGTGATAAGTGGGAAAGGACTGGTCATAGTCATTACAGCAACCCCAAAGAGGACCAGAATTAAAGATGTAGCTGCAAATAAGGAGAGGGCCTCCAGACACAAAGACACACTTTGAAATTCACTTTAAAACAGTTCCTTCTGCATCGCTTGTCTGGTTTTGTTTTCAAACTTAAAAGTTTATTTTAAAAATAAAACTTTCTTTTCCCTTTGGAATTCTGAAGTTTCACATGTCTGTGAAAAAATTACTTGGATTTTAAAGATTTACTCTGGAAGCTTAAGGCTGTCAATCAACTTATAAGCTAGGCCCAAAGTCCTTGCAACATTCACTGCTCTCCTCCCTGACAGCAGTGCTAAAAATGTCCCAATGCCTGGTGATACATCAGAAAACCACGCTTTAGGCAAGTAAGGTTTAAGTGTTTTCCACCCTAAGTAAATTCTTTTTGTCTGTTTTGGATCATATGGAAATGATGTAGTGAAGGTAAAACAAAAATCTAACGAAAAACATCCTTTTTGGGAATTAGAGGATTAAGCTCTACCTTCAACTAGTCTTATCAAACCTTTGAAGGTTAGCCTGTGAAAAGGGATCCATGGCAGCCACTGGGGCAAAGTTCTGTTCTGGCGAGCTGTGTGTAAGCCAGTTAGATGAAATTTAGCCTGGCCCTGATCTAACTCTTGGTTCTAGATAGGGTAAAGCTACATCTGTACTTACTTAATGTGTCAAAAAGGCACATACAAAGAAAGAGGTAGGCAGGCCTTTCTAGTTCACACCTTGTTAGGACTATTCTTTGACAATGGCTGGGTATAAACAAAGGTCATGCACAGCCATCAGATGCTTTGTTTGGGTTTGCCCTGTAAACGCAAAACGGTTCCTGAGGCCTAATGCCAGATACTTGTAAAAATGAAAATGATTTATTATTTTGACAGAAGCAAAAATTTACCTTGGCTTTGAGAAGTTTTGAAATGTTTCATCTACCACTTCAAACAAGGGCAACAAGCCTGATGCAGGGTTTTAAAACGCTTCTCATAATAGATTTTGACTCTAAAGACACCATAAAATGTGTCAATACCTTCGTTTTTCCAATGACCTTGATTACATTACATTCCTCTTGTGTTCAAGGACCATCCCAGTGATTCTGATTTCTCCATCCACGAGGCTACAAACTGTTGTGGGACCACCAGCCCTCCCAAGTGTATTTCTTTCTATCCCAAGATTGCTTAGTGCTTTAGCAGGTAGACACTCTAAATTTAGATAGGGAATGCTAATACCTGAGAATGAGGAGTATCTAGAAGGAGACAGTGTAGCAACTCAGCGCCATCATTACAATGTCGAGCAAGACCTTGAAGTCCTCTGGGCTGGCAACATGTGACAGTACTTTTATCCTGACGAAATAGTAATTCTCAACAGGAGTCAATTTTGTCCCCATGGAACATTCGAGAATACCTGGAGATATTTTTGACTGTCAAGACTGAGATTGATGGGTGCTACAGGCATCTAATGGGTAGAGGCTTGGAATTCTGTTAAATATTCTACAATTCATCAGGCAGCCCCCACGATGCACAAGTATCCAGTGCAAAATGTTAATAGTGCACTGTTGAGAAACTCTGCTGTCAAATAACTATTTATTAAAGGGAAAGGATGTCATTCTTTCAGGAGATACCCTAACATTGCATCAGATCCCAAAGGATGCCTTATCTGAAGAAGCTGATGACCCAGGTGGTAAGAAGGAAACTAACATGAGGGGACTGGTGATGAGTCTCAGGAATTCCTTCTTCCCATTACAGGCAAATACATCTTTAACTGACAACATGTGTCCCTTATAGCAGACATCTGTTATTTTTGCCAGTCTGACATCCATTCTCTTTTCCATCTGGGGAGAGCACCTTGACTTTCTTTTAAAGAGTTACCCTTCCCTTGGCTGTAGGATGAACATGGAGCCTGAGATTGGCCTCTCACAGTCTCTCCCAGAAGGAATAACACAAAGAAGACAAATGGCTGAGTCAATTCACTCCTAGGCCCCCAGTTACTTCCTTTTCAAAGTCTGGTAGCTCAATGTGATTTTTTTCCCTGTATCTTTCCAATACATTCTTTTATTGGAATATTAAAAGAATTACTTGTTTGTTTGTTTCAACTAGCAACAGTGGGCTGCTAACAAAGAACCAAAATGCCACCAGTTCACTCTTCTGAGTGCCTGGGTGATGTCATGGACTTGAATGATACCAAGCTTGAGAGCTGCTTCATGACAGGTGTCTAGGTCCTAGAGGTTTATAGAGACTAACCGCAAACTCTCCGGCCCAGTAGCCGCCTCTGATGCTGGGCTGCTTAGTAGCCTGGGAAGGATAGTAATCACTCTATGCATGCTCCAGTGGCTTTGAAGCACCAAGGAGATCATTGGCTCAGAAAAACAATCCAACAAAATGTGAAAGAAACTGAGAAGTGTAGTCCAAAATATCTCAGATCTCTTCCTACTTGTTAACTGGGCAACTGTTTTAACTAAACCTATAAAATGACAGTATAGATGGTGGAGGATAATACTAAGAGTTTTATGTTTGATACTTAGAGATATTTCATAGACAATCTCCCCAAACTGAATGAAAATATCATGAAATCTCTTTTAACAATTTTCTTACTCTGTACTATTTCTCTCTCTCTCTCTCTCTCTCTCTCTCTCTCTCTCTCTCTCTCTCTCTCTCAAACTACAAAAGAATACATCTTAGTGTAAAAAAAATGTAAAAGCAGATCTCTTCTTTCCTTTCTCCCCTTTCTTATTCATTATCTGGAAGAATAACCACAATGAAGAGTTGGTATATAATAGACTATATATCATTTCATTCCAACATCTTTTCCTGCCTATCCAAACGTATAGTTTGTTGTTTTCCTTGTGAATCATAAAATCAGAATTATGCTACACATATTTTTCAGCACCTTTCTTTTTTTTGCATATCTCTTAGACATCCTTCTATGTCAATACATATAAATTTTATTTTATTACTCTTTTATTCATATGTTGCACAGAGTATATCAGCACATTACCTGTTAATTTCTGAATCATTAATAAAAGCTGATTAAAAAATAATGGTAATTCCAGGACCACCTCTGGCTAAACTATGTTTTCATTTCGTTCAAGGTGAAGATTAGGCCTGCCTCAGTGGTATATCATTGTTGTTACAAGACCAGAAATATGCCTCGAGTATTTCCTCCAACCATCAAACCCTCAGAGTTAGAGGAAGGACCTGAATGAACTGCTCAGCTGAGAAAGGTAGAATGTCCTGGAACTGCATTCCTAGGCCAAATGAAACCCAACAAAACAGAGCAATTTCTCCCACGCATCCCCTCCCCCAAACCCGCAATCAACAATAATTTTGGAGAAATAAAGCAAATGAATTGCCACATTCCTACACGTCTATTACACTTGACTGTTCTTTGCAGGAGCTACTCAGGACCAAATGTTTGGAAAGGAAGTTGGCTGGCCAGAGTATCTTTTTTTTTTTTTTTTTTTTTTTTTTTTAACATATTCTGCTGCAGCTGCAAAACAGAAAAAAAAAGAAAAAAAATTCAACCTCCTTTTACCAAAGAACTTGTTGGGGAAATTCTTCCAACTTTTTTTTTGAAAAGTACTTGCATATTACACATTTGTGCTTACACATGCTGAATCTCTTAATCCACTGAGAACTGTTAAAAAAATTTTTTTTAAGTTGAGATTTAGAGATGTATTTTCTTGCAAACTAGTGAGTCCTTTGAGTCAAGATTAACTGTTGAATTCCTTGGCTTCTAAGTAGCCCTAACTGAGCTCTAACGACAGCTTGTTTTTTTAGGGGTTATTTCCCGTGTGGGCCAATAGACAGCATTAATATTGATTATGACAAAGTGCTTTCCACAGTCTGCCTCAGTGTTTGTGTTTAGCATATGAAACCCTGGCTTTCCCTTCAGTCCGTATCATTGCTGGCCTCTTTGCTAGCAAATGGTAGCAAGAGTCACATCACAGAGTAATTTATTCTATCTTCTTAGCAGGGCATTGTAAACCCAGGATCCTTCCAAATCTGCCTTTCCACCCTCCAGCCTCATCTACTGCCCTGGGCTGACACTATAGCATGTCCGTTGTCACAGCATGGGGCCTTCTCTGCCTGCAAGGTCTTACCTTCTTCCTGCCATCTGGCAAAGGTCTCCTCATCCTTCCAGGCCCTGACCAAGGACTGCCTTACTTCTGACATTTTTCTTATCCACTTCTCCCTCTTGCCCTCCAAAGGCAGAATTAAGTCTCCACAATTAGGTAGCATTTTGTTCATTCTCTAACCACACGTATAGTGCAATTGTAGTTATCAGTAATATTGCTATCACTGTAATAAAAACAGCCATTTTCAAGTATTAGCTCGGGAAACTAAGCTAAAGTCTTATCCAAGGTCATTTAAATCTCCTTTGATTTTGCCCCTTTTTACAGAGGAGGAAATTAACGTTCAGAGACATTATGTTGCTCTAATGCACACTCCAAGCAAGTGGCTGAGCCAAGCCCCAGCCAGTCTGTGGTCTGCACCCTTGGGCTGTGTGGCTCACTCACGCCTGTCCCTTTCTCTTGGTTGGAGAGGAAACTTTCAGACAAAGTTCTCTGTTTCATTTATATTGTTTGTTGTTCCAGGTATTCCAGTGTTGTTCCCTCAACACCACAGCACTTTTCTCTTAGAGTGGGTTTTCATCCAGACACTGAAGGCTGATGAACAAAATGCTTGCTAATGGGGCAGGCTGAGATCTCTAACATTGCCAGCAGTCCTAATGACAGAATATTGCCAGACCCACAGAGGTGTGTGTTTGTGTGGGGGAGGGGTGCAGTGGGGTTGAGAGGGCCCACTGCATTGGGTGGCAATAGGTAGGGAGAGAGATTAAGACTGAGTATGTAAATCAGAAGTGGGATGATCGTGTGTAAAGGCCAGTTTAACCTTTGAGCATCTACCATGAGTTAGTCTCCTGATTTGTGCTTTATACTCCTCCCTATCCAATCTCCTATTTCCCATTTTCGGATGGCAAACAGAGACTCAGAGGGAACTAAGGAACTTGTCCAAAGTTCCATGGCTAGTAAGTGGCCAAGATTCCTATCTGGACATGGGGCCAAAACCCATATTACTGAGAGAAGTATGCTCACGTTAGCCTTGGATCTAACTCCACTGTACCGTTCCTTCTTAAAGCCATAGCTCCAGGTATAATATGCCTCATGGAAAATGAGCATATCAGCTTCATACAATACAGCAATATTTAATGTACTGCTTAGCAATGGGTCAGGAGGGAATGCCTTGCTCTGGCACAGGATGGGGTATGTGTGTCAGGGGTGATACCTCTAAACTTTCACTGGCACACTTAATCAACATGCAAGGAAAACAGGCTACAAAACATACAAAACATAGCCAGCTGTCTCTACCTGAAATAGGAAGTTCATGGTCAAATGCTGTAAATAGTTACCTGGGTGGGAATAGACTGTGTAGAGAACAAGCATCTTTGAAGTATGTCCAATCCACAGCAGCCCATCGATGGGGTGTGGAGGAAACCCCAGGGGTGAGAAGAATGGTGATGTCATCCCTCAGCCTCACCCACTGCTTGGAAGGTCTAACTCTCCCCTCACATTTGCAAGGTTCACATACCAAGTGTCTAAATATTTAAAGTTATAAATCAAACCAACGAACTGTTAAATAAAATACGTGCTATCCTCCTACCTTGACTAATCTAACTCCACAACGATGTGGAAAGCCAGGCTGGAATTTACAGTTCTCAGGCTTTTTGGAGTTCTCTGCTAGAATGAAGTGGTACAGGGAGGAATGGCGCCTGGACAGAGGCCCACTCACCTTCGCTATTCATCCCCTACCACAAAAGATCTTGAATGCACATATGTAAATATTCCAGCTCACACCAAAATATTCTATCTGTACCTCCAGTATATAGCTGCCCTGTAGCCACTCTGGACTTAGGAATTCATCATTTGAGCAGGAAATTCTGTGGTGCCAAGTACCTTGAATGAGGCCAAGATGGGTGTTGTGGGCTCCTTGCCCTGTGTGTAGGGGTGAGGCTGGAGGGAAGCCAGAGCCAGGCCACCTAAAGTAATAGCTTGGGTGGGGGTCTACCTTGCCTGCATCTACTCTGAAGCAATAAATGCTGATGGTAAAGAAGTTAGATTCATGAACAGAGGATGCAGGCAGAGACCTGGACTATCTTGATCAACACTGTAGAACTTGCATCCAGCACAGTACCTGGCACATAGTTGGTGCTCAATAAATCATGATTGAGTGAATTACAATCACATAGGCCAGGATGGATTTTAAGATACTGGTTATTAGAATACCAAAGTGACTATATGCTGAATGCTTTCTGAAGTAAAGTAAGATTTAAGTGTCCATTGATTCTTACTCCATGTGTCAGGGTTCAATCCCTTCTACTTCCCATCCTTCAGCAATTTTTATATAATTTTATATTAAAAAAATGCCTGCATTTTATTAAAAACCTATACTGGAAACATTGAAAAAAGTTGCCTGTTTTCAGAAAGTTGACAATTTTATATCACTTTGAGCCAGAGAAACTTTAAATTTGAGACCTAAATCTTTCTATGTTCAACCCTCCCCTAACAAGAAGGAGGATGAAGTAATCACACCTTCTTTAGGCCTACACAACTATCCTCATCCTATTACTTCCTTCAGAGTAAACCTTTCTTCTAGTGCTAGGTTTTCCATTGCATTTCGGGTCATTATCTTGTGCTCTGATTTCTGGGGTTATACTTACCCAGCTCTGCACATGTACAAATGACATGGAGCCCATATTGGTTCTATTTGGGTTATGGCAGCATTCTTCCTTTGTCTCCCTATGTTGGGAGCAAATTTGGTCTTATCAAAGTCACCATGACCCATCCTGTATGCCTGGAATGTTATTCTCTTATATAATTAAATATAAGTTTGATCGGGATTCAACAAAAGACATGGCTGAAACTATGCACACTATTTCATTCTGGGGAATGCCATACCAATGACTTTAGTTGTATTCATTTTATATTCTATTTTAGGCCAAACATCTCTAATCTTTTGCCTTTCTTTGCCAAGGTTCACATGAAATAATTAAGGTTTTGGTGAATGACAGCATGGTAATCCCAACTACAAGCTTTTAAGAGATAGGGAAATGATGGACAACAGAAAGACCCCTCCCCCCCCTTTTTTTTTGACAATAATTCTAAATGTACAAGAAATTTGAGATTTGGAGTGCTCAGTTCTTCTATTCCATGTCTGAAAGATATTACTGTCAGGATGGAAACCATTGAAATGTTAAATAAGATGCTTGTGGTTTAAAAGGTTTTCTCCTTCTTTTGTTGGTCTCTACTGTCCCCTCCTTACTCCTATCCAAAATGTTTGGCCAAATTTGAGCTTCCTCCAAGTGACTGCTGCCCTCTGACCAAACAGAAATGATAATGCCACCAAGAGATCATTGATCTCCTAACCCTCAAAGGGCCTTCAGGGTTTTAGACTCCTCTGTCCAAGAACCTAAGAACAACTTCCTACAGGTTAGACTGTTGTTGATGTTAGTGGAAACTATTAGCTTTTTGTTCTGAGATAAATCATTTAAGGTCCAAAATAAGGAACACATTTCATATTTCTCCTACCTGACCAAGCTCGTGTTCTCGCCTTCAGGGCCATTCCCAAGGTTGGGATAGCCTCGGTATTTTTTCTTTGTCCAGGGGGAGAAATTTTATTGATGTCTATTAATCAACCCTAGTTTTTGGTTTCTCAAATTTTCATTATAATTTCTATCTAGACATCTGTGACAGCCTATTTTGCTGCAGGTATGGCATTCATATGTGACGTAGTTTTTTTAGGGGCTTTTATATTGAAAAAGGTGTTCAGTGTCTATAATGGTTTCAAGGAACAAATATGGTATGTTATGCAAGGGTTTCTTGTTATTCAGATGAACTGTGTGTTTCATTATAGCTGTCTCTTAGAGCTAAGCAAAGTGCTTGTCACATAGGTCTTCTAAAGTATTTGCAGAATGAGCCTATGATGGTTTTATGAAGATCAACATGTTAACAGAATAGTTGGCACAGATAAGACTCTATTTTCTCAGTAATACTCTGGAGTAGTAATAAAGGAGAAAGGAAGATAAAGTCAAAATTCTTTGAACGGGATAGAAAGAAAAGAGGAAAAGAGGTAAAACTAGTTGAGGTGAGTTTATATAGAAACTTAGACTCAGACTTCAAGTTTAAGACAATAGGGTGAATTCAAAGTCACTTCTGTTCCAAAACCCCTTTGAAATCACAGGGAAAAATAAAAATAAAAATAATGCCGGGAGACAAATAAGGTCTACCAGAAATTGGATATCTAGACAATAATGAAGATGGAATGGTGTTAATGGCAGGGGGGAAAAAGTATCCTAAAACAGTTCAAGCAGAAGATTCCTGTGCAGGCAACGAAAACTTTTTCCAGGTCTGGCCAAACACCAAACACAGAGTGAACAGTCACACAAATCAGCATCAGAGGTGGTTTGATTAGGAAGACAGAGGACTGCCAGCAACAAACTCCTCCTGCTTTGTCTTCACTCTACCACTCCCCTAATTACCCTATTGTTCAGAATGATTGGCTGGGCCATTGGATAAAATGGTTCTTTAAACAAGAACATTTGTCTGTGTGCTCATTGTGGACAGAAGGTACTGTTTCTAGTGTGGCCACTGAAGCAGAGAATAAATCCAAACTGAGCTCAGGGTGACTCAATAAGTGTATGCCTGTATATTCTTTGTGCCTGTATATCTGAGATACACAGAATGGGCTTACACAAAGAGAAAAGAAATTTAGGAGATGTTTGTAAGAGATTTTTAGAAAACTCTATTTTTCAATCTGCAATGTAATACCTTCTCTGTTTCCTAACAAAACTTCAGGAACTGCTCAGTGTCTTTAAATTTGAATTTACGTGTTTTGGGAGGAAAAAGGTGATGCTATTAGCCTCAACTAACAATAAGGCCAGAGCAGAATAGATCAAGGAGAACAGAACTGAAAGAAGACTGTAACAATTATTTTCAGGAAATTTGAGAGGGTACTGTAACCATAAAACAGAGAAGAACCATCAGATTACTCAGAAATTTAAAAATGTTCTCCAAAGTAAATTAAGTAAAAAGCCTAATGTACATGTGGCTGAAGAAAGAATTAATTTTGAAAGATAAAGTCAAGGATTTCTCTTGGAACCAAAAACAAACATTCTGAGATAATGATGTTAGAACTTCAAGGATTAAAGAGAAAACCCTAAACATTTTCAGGAATAAGATAAAAAATGAAAGGAAAATAGAGAAAAAAAGAATAAGAGAAAAAGAAAAAGGAAAAAAAAGAAATTTAAAAGGCTCAGAATCAAGAATAGGAAAAACATATAATATGTAGTCTTGTGAACCACATGCAGTAAAACTAGAAATTATTAAGAGAATGAAGGGAAAAAAGAAATATACTCAAATTTTAAAACTCTAGATAACTATTGGGTTAAATAATATATAAAATGGAAATTAGAAGAGAAGTAACAATAAATGCAAACCAAGCTAGGTCTTTGAATAAGCCAGAAAATATGTCCTTTGAGAAAGTGCTAAAAAGCCCCAACAGCAACAAATACACACTAATAAACATTAGTGTGGATGTGAAGGGGACTATTTTAAAAGATGTGCTAATTATGTATAATTCTTATTCAAATATTTAAAGTCTGGGTACTAAAAGATTTTCCACAAGGAAAATTACCAAAATGGGTAGAGAAGACATTGAAATCGTGTTAACTCTACTCCCCTCAGTGTTCACAGACTTAGCCTTAAGAGTGATTTTTTCAGAGCTTTTAAAGAATATTTAATTGTAAAAAGCAAAGGGATTAAGCAGTACAAATTGGTAGTTGCAAAATAGTCATGAGGAAGTGAAGTACAGCATAAGGAATATTATAATAACTATGTCTGGTGTCAGGTGGTACTAGACTAATCGGGGGGATCACTTCGTAAGTTATATAAATGGCTAACCATTATGCTGTATACCTAAAACTAATATAAAATAATATCGAATGTCAACTCTAATTGAAAATAAAAATTAAAAAAAGTATCAAACTGGTAGAAAAAAGACCATTAAAAATATTTAATTGCCAGGTCATTTAACTGTCCCTTGGCGTTAACATAATACACACACACACACACATGCACATGCCACACATACACACACACATGCACACACATACACACTGCTTCCAACTCATATTATGCCACTATTGTAATATCAAAATAGATATAAAACAAAATAGATCATATAAACAATGTCATACGTGAACCATTTTCAAGAATTTTAAGTAAAGTTTTAGGAAATTAAAACAAATGAAGTATTAAGAAAATAATATATCATAACCAAGTAGGTTTTATCTCAGAAAAGTAAGAATGGTCCAACATTAGCAAGTCCCTGTTACATTAATAAAGTAGTAACAAATGATGCTTTCAATAGATAGATGCTGAAAGGCATTTGGTAAAATTCAACAACCATTGCCAACTACAAAAAGAAATTAGGCTTGGAAACTTGGACCTGGTCCAACATTTTTATTTTATGAGAGGAAGGAACTACAATCTCTCCTATGGCCAGCTATGTGGGAATCATAAAAAAGTTTGTTTTTTGTGTTTTAAACTTGTAAGAATTATTCATTTAGCAAACATGATTTCTAGGAAAAAATGTACAAATTTTCATGAGACTGAACTCAAGTAATATTCTGGCTCAATTTAAAATATATCCACAGCCATCTTGGCCTTCAGAAGTGCTAGGTTAATTGAAGAGTCATAGATTTCTAAACAGATTTCATCAAATGGGAATTTCTAATTATATTTGAAAAGGATCCATTTCTGGTATCCCAGTCAAAATAACATTAGAGGAAGCATTCAATAGTTCAAGATTTACACATGATTTAAGAGTACATTTCAAGGTCATCTCACTTGTAGGAATTATTTCAGCCAGTCATTTTATTTTTAATTTAGAGACAGACAATTGTTAATTCTGCTTCTCACTCTCACTTCTGGGAGTACTTGTGGGCCATGTAACATCAATCAACTTATATTTCTTGATTTGGAGAGACACTTTCAGTATTAACCCAGTATCTCTTTGGTGTAATACAATCGCTACATTTTATTTGATAACCTCAGGGATGATATCTCAACTGCTTAACAATCATTGTGACAAGGGCACTAACTAGACAGAAGAGATGCCCACCCCATCAGAATAGGTACCCAGTAATTTATACCGATGCAAACCAGCTGAGGGACAAACTTCCTGAACATCAAGCCTAGATTGGTCTCAACAGGCCATGGTTCATGTTGTTTATGGAGCCATCGAATACTTGATTTGAGCTACAGTCTCTTGAAGGATTTATTTATTCTCTTAGGTTCAATAAAAAGCTTCATGCCCAAAACTCCATTCCCACTTGCCCTCTCTGCTGTGTTGCACTGAACAGTTGTACTGTTTTCATCACATTTAACACATATCTTTACCCCTTTTCTGCCTGACTACTATTCATATCAACACCATCATTATTCTCAGTCATATAAACTTGAAACGTGTGTAAGTATCTATTGGTGACATATTAGAGATAGTCAATATGAAGACAACTGACTTGAGTGGTCCTCAGGAGACCAGAGAGTCAGTTAGATGGAGCACTTGTATCAGCTAAGACTCATAAAGGGCATCTGTGCAAAGAACAGGCAGGACATGGCACCAGGCAGAAGGAGCCAATAGTCAATGAGCAATGTTCTACAAAGGAAGAAGAGGTTTACAAAACGTCTAGTCCCAGAAATCCCGGGCAGGGTCTCAAGGCAGGGAATGGGTCCCTGAGTGCAAGTTAGAGCTTGGATGCAGGGGTCCAAGAAAATGACTTGGCTATTAATACTTGGGGAAAAGGAGTTTAAAAGAGAAACATCAATGCTACAGTTTAGCGTGACTGTAGGGCAAATAATGTACCCTCACACAACCCAAGTCTTGCTGCAGCCCATGATCCCCAGAGCTGACTGCCTTCTCCAGGCCTTTACTCAGATGGTGACATGTGGAGGATTATGGAATCTGGAGGAGCTAAAAAAACAAAAGATAATGGGATGTTGCTTTCATTACCACGTAACACCTATAGATAATATGATCCCTGTTGTAAGATAAAATAATTATATATTAGTAACTATTCCAAGAATTGTAACTATTCATATTTAGAGGTTTTACATTAAGCAATCTCAGGAAAAGCTAAATAAGCTGGTGGCTTTTGTTGCTCACAGGACTTAAAGTTCAGGGTTTAATAACTTTTATCATAGATGGGGATAAGGCAGAAAGAAATGCTTAGAAATTGACCCTCACCCAAATGGTCAGATTTTGTTCCTCTCACTTTCTAATTGGCCAAGACCAAGCCTCAAGGCTCAGGAAATCCATCTTGAATCTTTGTGCATTTGTTGTCCGCAGGAGGTAGCGGATAGGAGGGGTAAGCCAGGCACTTGATGAGAAACCCAGATTTTGGAAATAGGATTCAGGGGGATAGATTCAATTAGAATAGGCTTCAGTTTTGGGCTCTGGTAAGGCAGAGTCCTTGCTCTAAAGTGCTGCATGGCTGCCAGCAAGCTGTGTGTTAAGGAATAAATTGTGGGTCTGCTGGTTTCTGTTCCTATCTCTAATATTAAAAAGCGAGGTCAATGAGAAATGGTGTGTAAATGGGTGGGGGCTAAGTATAAGAAATTAAGGGTCAGATTTGAGCTGTAAGATACCAGCTACATTATTAAAACTTGTGGAAAGAACACAGGTTTGGGGGATCCCTGAGGGCAGGTTCTTTGTCTGCCTCAGTCTCTGCTGCATTCCTACCACCCAGCATACTAGTTGGTACAGAGCAGTCCTTAATAAATATTTGTTGAATAAATGAGTACAGACCTGTATTTAAAGCTTGGCTCTGCCACTTACTAACTAACTGTGTGACCTTGACAAGTCATTAAATCTCTCTGAGACTCATTTTTATTTTTACCATTAAAAATGAAATATTGTGTTAACAAAGTACATAATAAGTGTTTTGTAAATAGCTGTTGCTATTGTTGGTGGTCATGTCCTGTCTCCTTTCCTGACTAGAAGCTCCTTGAGGAGAACTTGTCTTGTGCATCTTTGCAGACAGTGGATTTGTACACCAGTTTTTACTTCATAAATACTCGGCAAATATTTTTTTGCTGAAGGGCAGCCCAATGTTAATATTAACAGCAGGGTCCCCACAGCCGGACACTTATGGTTAGATCTTGCCTCTACTACTTATAAGGTAGGTGCCCTTGGGCAATTAATTTTTTCCTGTCTCAATTTCCTCATCTAAAAAATAGAGATAATACAGCACATTTCTCACATAATTATGGCAAGGGTTAAATGAGATAAAATACTAAAATACATAAAGCACTTAAAACAGTGCCAGGCTTATGGTAAGTGTTATTTAAGTATATCTTAATTTTTAATTTAAATCCAGTTTTTAATTTTTTAAGTTTGAAATGAGAGTTCACTCATACCCTTCACTGGGCTTCTTCTAATATCAATACCTTATCTAACCACAATACAATGATCAAAATGAGGAAATTACTACTAGTTACTATTAATTATTGAATACTAGTTACTGTTTATCAAAACTGTTAAATAATCTACAGACCTTATTTAAATTTTCCCACTATTGTCTTTTTTGGGGGCTCTAATCTACAATCTGACATTGCAGTTAGCTGTCATGTCTCTTTAATATCCTCCAATGTGTAACAGTTTCTCAGTCTTTTACGTCACTTTAAAGAATACTAGACAGTTATTTTTCACAATGTCCTTCAATTCGAATTAGTCTTTTGAGTCCTTGGGATTTTGGCCGAGGAGGCTGAGGATATGTATGTTTGGCAAAAATACCACAGATGTGACATTGGGTCCTTCTCAGTGCATCATATGTCTTACAACTGATGTTCCTCTTGATCACTTGGTAAAGGTGGTATCTGAATTTCTCTACCATAAAGCCACAGTTTTTCCCTTTATAATTAATAAGTGCTTTATGAGGAAATACCTTGAGACTGTGCAAATATCCTCTTTCTTATCAAACTTTTACCCACTAATTTTAGCAATCACTGGTGGTTCTTGCTAGTAATAACTGTTACTATGGTGATTCTCTATTTTTATTATTCCTTCTACATTTATTAATTGGAATTATACTGTAAGAAGAACTATTTCTTTTGCCCTCTTATTTATTTATTCATTCAATTATTTATTGTATCCATTAGATTTATGATTATTTATTCTGTTACCATTATTATCTATTTTTTTGCTCAAATGTTCCCAGATTTAGTTACTAGGAGTTAGCTGACTCTTGTGTTCTTTAGATATGCAGTCATAATTTTTTGAAGTGCTTTTATCTTTTATGGAACCATAAGATGTTCTAAGCTCATGTTGTATTCTTCCTACTCTAGCCCTGGAATCAATCATTTCTCCAAGGAGTCTTGCCTTCTTTTATTGGAGAATGGTGTTTAGAAACCAAGGTCTGGGCGGTAGGTGTGCTTGCTGCTGTTGGGGTGTCATTGCTTCTAGGTCTTCTCAGTGGACAGATTTAGGAAATATATGTATGTATATATATTCACATACAGACATACAAATTTCTTTTAACTTAATTTTAATTAGTTAAGAGAAGTTTTCTCCTGAGATATTTTCCTAAGAGACGCAGACTATGGACTATCATCAGCTAACTTGAAATTCTACATATTTACTTATTGCTCCAGTAGGCATCAAAATAGAAGAGTGCTGTCTAATGGCTCAAGAGAATTAACTGTCTTGACTTGAGAAAAAGGAAACAAAAGGCTTTGCTCCCTCTAGCGGTCAAACTGAGTAACTAGCATTTCATGGCCGTGGGACAAGAGTTGGATATAGGAATGAGATAATGAATGGACAAGCAATTTGTTAAAGATATTGCCCAATAGGGGAACATATGCGATCAGATAGAATTAGTATGTGACTATCCTGTAGCATGAATGAACCAAAAGAGAATAATTTATAGTTAATATTTGGCCGGGTTGCTTGAGACCGTAATATAACCACCATTTTACAAAAGACATTCACATAGATCATCACCCCTGTAGATCCTTGCAACAATCTTGTGAGGCAGGTAGAGCAGATTTTTATGATCCTCACTTTTCAAATAAGAAACCAATCTCAAAAAGGTTAAATGTTATGCTTAAATTAATATAATTTGCTTGGGACAGCTGGATCTTTGAACTTGTACAGTAAGGAAGAGTTGGTCTGTTTTGTTATCGTTAGCCCTCTGCTCTTTCTGCTAAAGGATTTTAACACACGTCAAATTTTCATTACAGTTACAAAAATACAAAACACAAACCCAAAAATCTGGTCCCATGACTTAAAAAGAAAAAAAAGAAAGGAAGGAAGGAAAAAAAAAATCTCTCACATTTTGACTCTTGAAAACATTTTTAGCAGTTCATAAAAGTGAGAAAAAGACAATCCTAACCATCAGTGAAGTTCTTTATCAAGTTAACACCCAGTTAAAACAGGTAATGGAAGCTTTATAAATACAAAATCCAGACTCTCAATAAACTTCCTACCACCAGATGTGGACTGCGATATGCACCAGTCTGGGAAGCTGGCCACCATAAACCCTCTGAGAGCCATTGAGGAGTCATATAACCATCTTGCTCCACGTGACCACTGGTCTTTGTAGTGTTATCCCTGCTTTGGCTGAAGAGAGATAGTACCATAAATCCACTCCTAACTAAAAGGATGCATTTTCTCTTTTTCAACTACACTGATTTAAAAATAGAGAAGAAATTGATCAATACACTCATCATTCTGCAATCATCTGAGAGGCCAAAATGGCCTTGGGGATGATGTATGGCACACACAATGCAAATCCCTAAAAGCTTCTGAAGACTCTGAAGGTTATTACAGAGCCCACGATGGGAAGTAATAAAGCTTTGTCGTTTATTTAAAGTGAGCGCCTTCATCTTGTCTCTCTTGGTACTTCCTCTCCTTTTTCTATTCCTAAAGTGCTGACTGGACAGTATGAAAGAAAGAAAGGTGCCGATTTCATCAGGAAATCCATTTGGTCAATTGACTCTAGGAAGGTAAAATTTCTCATATATTTCACAAAAAAAGTTAGTATTAGGTTAACTTTCAAATTGATGCCAGACTCAAGCCTTGGGATGTGCCATTTTTATCTAAGTAACAAGGCAGGAATGACACAGAAAACTCCCTTCTCTGTCCACTGGGACTAACATAATTCCAAGTAGATCTGCATTATTTGGACCTGAGAGTGTTGGCTGTTTGCATGAAGTTCAATAGAGCTGTTTATATCTCTAATGTACTATGAAATATAATTGCTAAACCCGGTTTGGCGAATCAGAACGGGCAAAAGTTTCTGTGAAATAGAATTTTCAAGTCTAGTTGGACAAATAAACAGGAAAAAAAAAACCTATGAAAACATATGCATCAGACACTTGTTGAGGTCAAGGCTATAAAAGGAACCCACAAGTTCTATAAAATTCTTCTCATTGTCTTTTTCTCCCTTGTCCTCAGCTAGCCAGTGAGAGACAAAGAGCAGGCTCATGTCAACATCTGGCTAATGTCTAGGCATGAGCCATTATGCTCTCCTTCCACACACACAGATGCTGCCCTGTGATGTCTGGCTGCCATGTGGCACAGCCTAGAGAAGGGCATGCTGGGAAGAGAGTGGGTATGCCCTGTGTTCTGGTCCATTACACCCATGGGCACTCTCCCTAGAGTGACACACAAAATGCAGAAATCCTCATTTCCAGCCAGTTCTATGCATCAGGGCACACAAAGACTGTGACAATCATCCCTGCCTCTTGTCCCCTGGATGCTGGGGGAAAGCAGGAGGAGGAGGGTGTCTTCAGTACACAGCCATCTGGGGCCTGCTGACCAGTCATGCAGAAGTTATCTTCTGGGATAATGCCATCTAAAAACCAACATAAACAAGATGAGGAGCACCCCCTACAGGAATGACCCACCTTACAAGATGCCTTATAAACCTGTGGAGGTGCCACATAACAATTTGAACCTTGCGCACCGTTCTTGCCACTTCGCCCACCACCCCACACAACTTCTTCCCATTAAGTTCTGGGCATGCTGTTACCTCAGTCTATAATACATGGGCTAAGTTGCTACTGCTCTGCGACCCTGCCCCTGTGTCCCTCCTCCAGACAGTTTATGCAGTCCCCATGCCCCTCTTCACCCCCTCCTTGCCCAGCGGAGTGAGCTCTTCCTTCTCTTTCCCCGTGTGACTGGTAACTGCCATGGTGGTAAAGTGCTCATCATGTTAACGTGATCCTACCCCTACCCCTCACAACAGAAACCCCTGAAGTCCAGATCATTCATCTTGGTGTCCCAGTGCCAATCTCAGTGTTTGGGACACAGTGAGAATTAAATAAATCTGAACTAATTGTATGAAAAAATTAACGAGGAAGCTGCATCGATCAGGACACACCCAGGTCTGAACTGCAACTGAAGGAAGTTCTAATCCAACCTGGTGTTTCCCAAAGTGTGGTCAGTGGAACATAAACCCCTTGGATGTGCTCTGCTTCCCCTCCCCTGAAAAGAGTAGAAATTTAAAGGGTCTTTTATGGTCAACTAAGTTTGGGAAACATGGCATACCATAGGTTCCTCCTAAAGAATTATGTGTGCGTAAGCTTTACAAAGGCCTTGGGAAGACCTACAGTTATGAATACTCTTAAAAGTTGGTTTCATCTGGTGTTGAGCAAACTAATTCTTTATAAGCCAGGTCTGGCAATTATGTACTGTGTTATGAGCTAACCTTGATCTGTTGATGGTTGATTGGAGGAAAATTCCAAACGAAGGGGCTTCCATTACAGCAGTGATTCTCAAAGTGTGGTCCCTAGACCAGCAGCAACAGCATCTGGGAACTTGCTAGAAATGCAAAAGTTCAGGCCCCCCAGACCTACTTATTCAGAGACTGGAGACAGGGGTGCAGCAATCTGTGTTTTAACAAACCCTCCACACTATAAAGTGTGAGTGCTACTACACTAGAGAAACTGCTGGTTCTTGGGAGTTCCTCTTAATCATTCAAAGAGGAGAGTTTATCTGCAGGGTGAGTCGGGAGAAGGAGCTTTATGTGAGTGGCTCAACCCCTTCTCAGATCTGCTGTCTGCAATGAAGGCGTTCTGGTCTGCTTTATTGGTAGTCTGTAAGCTCTGTGAGCCAGAATCTCCTGTGGGGAAGGCCCACAGTTTTCCAGCACTGCCTGTGACTAGATGGGAAACTGTCTAATCCAGAGACAAAGTGTAAGCAGGTCTTTTACCACAAATCGAAAGCCTGACCTTCCTATAAGCTTATCTTTATTAGAAGATAGCACTTTGAGCACTGTTTGCCTGTCTCCTGTGTCTTATTTCTTAATTGTTTCTGAGCTTGTGTGGGGAAGAAGGTGATTTTTACAGGGCTGCCATGTTGCACAGCACAGAAATCAGTGGGGATAGATAGTGCTCTTGAAGTTGTATATCGCAGCAGTCCCCGTTATTCATTAGCTCCATAGAACCCCAAGTTTGTTGGCTGTTTAGAGTGCTATGTTGAGAAGGTTTCTGAGACTAGGTCTGGGTTCAGTGGGAAGGAGTACTGAGATCAGTTAATGAAGTCTGCACAGGCATGGGAGGAGAAGTGGAGGCATGTGAGTCAAATGCCTGACATTCCAGGCTAAGTTGTCATCAGAACAAACAATTCCACACCTAAGTAAAGAGTTTGTAAACACTGCACTTTGTCACTCTTTCCTCTCTCCATTATGCAACCGTGTAATCCATGACTGGTTCTTCTAAGTGGACTAAGTGGACTATCAGGAGGGAGTATCCTGAGCCAAGGACCAGTTATAGGTAACTCGCTAGATCATTCCCTCATAGAAAGCAATAAATTGGCCTTTGGGTTTATCTTTAAGTCTCTTGTGTGTCTAGTTAGTATTGCTACATCTGTCACAGCCTGGCCACCTTGAGCACACTGAGAGAGCAGAGTTTATGTATTCGGAAGCTGAACCACAGTTCTAGACACTGTGAGCCTTGCATGGGGTAGCCAGAGGCCTCCATGGATGTCTTTCATCATAATGAATGTCTGGGCTGAAAGACCTTCTCTCAACTCATGCTTTCCATTTCAAAAGACAAAGCATTTGGGCAAAAAAGGAATGAAGAAGAGAAATTTCTAGGAAATTGGATGCTTGTGTCATTTCTCAGACAGAAATGTTCCATCTATCTCTTTCTTCGAGAGCAGGCATTTGGTACCTGTATCATGTAGATCATTACATCTGCTGGAATTTGAAAATTATTTTGTGTGTCGACAAGAAAGAGATTTAATGTATTTACCTTCCCTTAATGCTTGCTTCCTCTCTGAGTCTCTGTGACTTTAACCAATAATGCCCTTGTATGTAATTTTGTAATGTGAAACCCATAGAAAGAGTTTTTGTTTTTGTTTTTTGGTGAAATTACTTTTCTAAAATTACTTAAGAGCTGCCAATCTAAAAATCAGCTACCAAATTAATTTGGAATAGCAACAACCCCAAACTAGTTCAGATAGAAGAAAGCTGAGAGGTACAAGCACTATCAGAGTTTTCACATTTAATCTCCTACATATTCCTACAGGTAGAGTTTAATTAAGAGACTATTGATGCATAAAAGAATGAATGTTTAGGAGGAAATGAGGAAAACTTATGCAAATTGACAAAAGAATGTCAGAACATTTCAGAGTTTTCTCAGAACTGAGAGTAAAAATGTAGACTTTTTCTGCCTTTTTTCTACCTCTCTCAGTGAGACCTAAATGCTGTTTATGTCATAGGAAAAGTGCTCAAAATGACACCTTACAGATTTCTAGTGACTTCCAGTGTAGTGCCCATCATGTTTGAGAGTAGAGGTTGTGGAATGAGACTGCCTCCATCTGCATGTAGGCACCAGTGTTTACTGGCTGTAGGACACTGGGTCAGTCACGTCACCTCTTGGAGCCTCAGTAAGCTCATAAACAGGCATATCATGTCTTATTACACCTGGGTTTATTGTGCTTCACAGATATTATATTTTTTTATTCTTAATTTTTACAAATTGAAGGTTGTGGCAACTCTGTGTCAAATAAGTCCATTAGCACCATTTTTCCAACAGCGTTTGTTCACTTTGTGTCTCTGTGTCACATTTTGGTAATTCCTGTAATATTTCAAACTTTTTTGTTTTTATTATATTTGTTATGGTGATCTGTGATCTTTGATTTTACTATTATGATTGTTTTGAGGTTCCGCAAACCGTGCCCATAATAAGATGACAAACTTAATTGATAAATGTTGTGTGTGTTCTGACTGCTCCACCAACCAGCTGTTCCCCTATCTCTCTTCCTCATCTTTGGCCTCTCTTTTTCCTGAGATACAATGGTACTGAAATTAAGCCAATTAATAACCCTACAATGGCCTCCAAGTATTCAAGTGAAAGGCAGAGTCAATCCATGAGGTAAACTTCATTGTTGTCATATGTTAAGAAATTGTCACAGCCACCCCAACCTTCAGCAATGACTACTTTGGTCGGTTAGCAGCCATCACCATAGAAGCAAGACTCTCCACCAGTAAAAAGATTATGACTCACTGAAGGCTCAAATGATGATTAGCATTTTTGAGCAATAAAGTATTTTTTAATTAAGGTAAGCACATTGTTTATTAGACGTAATGCTACTGCACACTTAATAGACTACGCCATGGTGTAAACATAACTTTTATTTGCACTGGAAAACCAAAAAAAAAAAAAAAGTTTAACCAGCTTTACTGTGATAGTTACTTTATTGCAGTGGTCTGGAACTAAACCCGCAATATCTCTGAGTTATGCCTGTATAAAACAGGAATCATAACAGTGCCAGCTCACAGCCCTGTAGAGAGGAATGAACTAATTCATTTCAAGGAATTAATAAAGTCTTGGGCTCATGGTGAGCACTCTGTTGACACTAACTGTTATTACTATTATTTCGTGGGAGCAACCAGGCCCTCTGTTTGGGACTGAAGCCATTCTAATTGGTTGGCTATTTTTTTTAATGAGATATAATTGATAAATAAAATTGTATATATTTAAAGTGTGCAATGTGATGATTGATATACATATACATTGTGAGATAATTTCCAAAATCATCACCTCACATAGGTAGTAAGCTTAGTTACATTTTTTTTTAGTAGGAATGCTTAAGATTTACTTTCTTAGCAACTTTCAAGTATAAAATAAAACTTTATTTTTAACTATAATCATCATGCCATATGTTAGATCCTCAGAACTTATTCATCTTATAACTATATAAATAAAAGTTTGTACCATTTGACTAGTATCTCTCTAATTCCCCTCCAGCCCTTTTGATTGGGAAATTTAATCTATTTACATTTAAAGTAAATATTGATAGATAAGGACTTCTTAATGTCATCTTATTAATTGTTTTCTTCCTGTTTTGTAGTTCCCTTGTTTTTTTCTTCTTTGCTTGCTGTTTTCTTTTGTGAGTTGATGATTTTCTATAGTGGTGTGCTTCTCTTTATCTTTTGTATATCACTGAACATTTTTGCTTTGTGGTTACCATGAGGCTTATGTAAAACATCTTATGGTTATAACGGTCTATTTTAAGCTGGTAATAACTTAAACTTCAATTGTATATAAAAACTCTAGCCTTTTATTCTCCCCTGCCGATGTTTTATGTTTTTGATGTCACAATTCACATCATTTTATATTATGTATCCATTAACAAATTATTGTAACTATAGTTATTTTTAATGCTTTTGTCCTTTTACCTCTATACTAGAGTTAACAAACCATCATATTCTGGTTTGTTAGTCGGAATATTTACCAGTGTGTCATATATTTTCATATCTTTTCATGTTACTAATTAGCATCCTCTCATTTTAGCCTGAAGAACTCCTTTCAGCATTTTTTGTAAGGCAGATCCAGCAGTGATGAAATCCCTCAGCTTTTGTTTGTTTGGGAAACTCTTTATCTTACCTTCCTTTCTGAAAGACAACTGTTCCAGGAAAAGTATTCTTTGTTGACAGGTTTTTTTTTTCTTTCTGTCAACACTTTATGTCATCTCACTCCCTTCTGGCCTACAAGATTTCTGTGAAGAAATCTACTGATAGCTTTATGGGGGTTTCCTCGTATGTGAGAAATTATTTTTCTCTTGCTGCTTTAAAATTATCTCTTTGTCCTTGACTTTAGACTGTTTTATTATAATGTATTTATAAGAAGGTCATTTTTGGTTGAAATCTTGGTGTGACCTTTTAGTTTCATGAACTTTGTGGTCCAAATCTCAGATTTAGGAAGTTCTCAGCCATTATTTCTTTAAACTTTCTGCCTGTTTGTCCCTCTCTTTTCCTTCTGGTACTCTAATAAAGTATAGACTGTTTTTCTTAATGGTATCCCATAGTTTACACAGGCTTTCTTCACTCGTTTTCACTCTTTTTCTTTTGTTCTCTGACTGGATAATTTCATAGGTCTAGTCTTTTACTTTGCAGATTCTTTCTTCTGCTTGATTTAGTATGTCGTTGATGTTCTCTATTGCATATTTCATTTCATTCATTGTGTTCTTCAGCTCAAGAATTTCTGTTTGGTTCTTTTTTGTTATTTCTATCTCTCTGCATTTTGTTTGCGTATTATTTTCCTGTTATCATTGGATTGTCTTTTTGTGTTTTCTTGTAGCCCACTGAACTTCCTTAAACAGCTGTTTTGAATTATTTGAATCAGATAAATCACAGATTTCTTTGGGATCTTTTACTGAAAAAGTATTATTTAGCTTTGGCAATGTCATCCTTCCTTAATTTTTTATATTCCTTGAATCTGAGGTAATTTTGAGGTATAGCCAAATTTGGAAACCACTGTTAGGCCTGGTAGGAGGGTCTCTGGAATATTATCTATGAACATGACAGGGCCTTGGCCACTCCTGTAACCTATATTTTTCTCTGACGCACATGTCCCTTTTTTCCTGATGCAAGTAGAGAAAGAGGCCCAAATCCACAATGACTTTTCACAATGTTTTTAAGTCAGCCATTAGATACAAAAGTTGCACCAAGGCCACTGGGCAGCAGAGGGCACTCTGGAGACTTTGGGCTATAGGCTTTCCTGGTGGGTTCTAAAATTTTTTCTCAAACTACCTGCAGCAAAGAACCAGGTTTCCCCTGGTTTTGGAGAACAGTACTTTGTAAAATACAATAAATATACATTACAAAAAAAACCAATAAAAACCTATAAAATGCAAGCCATGCTTTCCTCCCAACATTACTATGAAGCTTAAAAAAACATTCAGAAAAGCTGAAAGAATTGTAGAGTGAACTTCCTATATCTACTGCTTAATTCTACCATTGACATTTTGTTACATTTGTTTTATCATTTATTTCCTATGTGGGTATCCCAGAATGGGAGCAAATAGGGGTCCCAGGGTGAGAGTACCAAGTGCCAGGAGTGACCTGTCTGGAAAATGTCACAGGCTTCTCCTTTTCCCACCCCTCCATGCTTTGTCCCATAGGTTAGGGGCAGTGAGACTGAGCTACAGGTGACAGCTGCCTCCTCAGACAGCTGTAAGAGCAAAACTATGATGGCGAATCCCCACTGCAAACCATTCTAAGAGAATTCATCTTCTTTTCTTCCCTGGATGGATTGGGGGCCTCACCCAGACACTGGTATATTTGGTTACTTCTTTTTGAAATGAGTTTGTGACCCCTGTGAAATGCTCACAGATCCCCAGTGGATGTTAGACGTGGCTTTGAGAGCCATGAGTCTCAGAGTAGAAGGATGGGTTTGTAGGCCAGTTCTTTGGAAGCAGCCTGCCTCATCAGTTCAGATTGGCTTCCATTACACACTCCGTCATTCCACAAATAATGATTATATACTGAGTAAAATATACCCACTGCTGGCTGCAAGAGCCCTCCCCAGTAATCTGTGGCATCTGCCCTGAGAACCTTCAGTCTGATTGGGGTGGGGAGGGGAACATGAATACCTAGTATAATAGTGAGAGCTGACACTTATGAGGCCCTCAATATGTGACATCTTATAAAGAAGGAAACCAAGGTACAGAGAAGTTAAGTAACTTACCCAAGTTCCCACAAGTCCATAGTGAGACCAGAGTTTCAGTGGAACTAATAAGAAAGAGTCAGAACTCAAACACAGGCAGTCAGGCTCAAGAATTCACATTCATAATTGGCACATCATACTGCACTAGTAGTTGCTAATTTCATGGGCAATTACTATGTATGAATAATTACTATGGATGAGATCCTCTTTAAAGTGCTTTGCATGTATGAATTCAGGATTTAGTGGGTGTTCCAAGGAGGATCCAAAAGGAATCTAGGAATTCTGAAGGGAAGAGCATTTTCAGAGAATGCTTCACACACATTTTTAAAAAATGACATGTTTTACATTTCAAGATCTAATTTAGATCCAAACTTTTCATAAGAAGTTTTTGATTAAATTCATGTAGAGCAAATATTGGAATCTAAGAATAAAAGTGATTACACTAAGCTCTAAAGGATAGATACACATGTTTGATGCTCTCCCTGACAATTTCAGAAGTGGTATAGAAATAAGGAAGCCTGATTATGCTATTAACTTAAGATCCAGCTGAGATCTTCATAATTTGTGATTTAGAGCTTTCAGGACCTATGTTGGAAAGAGGAATGAAAGAGAAAAAAATTTTGAGTTCTGTCTGTGAGCTCTTAAGTAAGTTGTGTAAGCTCTGTAAGACTCACTTTCTCATGTATGCAATGAAGGATTGATCCAGTTCTCTAGTCTTAGCTTCATTACATGATACTCTGGCAAGTGTTTAATTTTGGAAGGGAAAAGGTGGAATTGCCTGATGGGATTCACATATGATTCACAGCCTATCTGGTCTATCTATGTAACAGCCTGTAAAACATCTGGGCACATCCCTTATGTCAAGCATGCATATGTCATCCACCTTTGTTGTGTGTTGCCAAGGACAGGAGGTTGGGAACTGCTGGGATAAATGATCTCTAGTGCCCTTTCCAGGGTTAAGCTTTGTATCCCCAGTGCCTCTACACCTATGTCTCACAGGACACTCTGCCTCAGCCTGCTGCCACCTCCATCTGAAGAGGGTTTCTCTCTCAAAAATCACAACAAAAATCCAAACATTAACCCTTACTCAACTTCCACAGAGACAGCACTTTCATTTTGGAACAGAAGTTTCTGAATTAGGAGGGAAACTACACCTTCTGAACAAATGATTCCTCCAAGCTGCTTTTGTAATCTTTTTTTAAGTTAATAGATCTCTGATGTCTAAAAGTGTAGTAGGTTCTTTCCATCTCTTCTTGTCTTCTTTCCTCTGCCCTCCGACCTTCCTTTCATAGTGCCATTGTCAAGAACAGCATCTGAGAAGTAAGGGGAGTGTGTGTGTGTGTGTGTGTGTGTGTGTGTGTGTGTGTGACATCATGCCCCATGGCTAAAGGGGCAGCAGTGTTGGAGGGAGTGCACCGAGGCAGCAGGCAGAGGAGGCAGCTGGCATAGTTAGGAGATTGGCTACAATGAGTACAGAAGTCAATAAACTGAGAAAAATAAGAGCCAAATTTCTCACTGTCAAATAACCAAAACTAGTCCAGAAGCTGCTGGCAGAACTACCTGCACTTTCACCGCCTTGAGAAGGTAGTGCCCACTAAAAAGAGTGGTGTCTCCAACATGCAAATGGTACTGATATGTATATAAGTCCCTTTCATCCTGGGATAGCCACAAGGGAAATGGTACATTTCCTTGGAAAATTAGAACTGTCCTCATCCCTTTTCCCCTGTCTTCTGTCCTCCCAGGGCAGTGAAGTGAGATCTGGGTACATTGTGATCATGAATCATGACTTAATTGATATAAAAAGCTTATTGAATCATGACTTAATTAATATAAAAAGCTTATTGAAGAAGTGAAAAAAATATCAAGAATGATATAAATAAATGGAGAGACAACACTGTATTCATGGATTGAAAGACTAAATATAGTAAAGATGTCAATTCTCCTTAAACTAATAGTCAACCTTAATACAATTACTCTCAAAATCTTAGCATATATAGATATAGATGATATTATTCCAAAAATTATATGAGTATAGAATTTCTCTAGCAATTCAAAAATAGGAAAAATAAAGTACAAAAAGCAGTCTATCCAATTTTAAGATTTATATAGTTATAATAATCAAGACATGGCATTGGTGGAGAAATGGACACATAGATCAGTGAAACAGAATAGAGAACCCAGGGACAGACACAAACAAATATGCCAACTTAAGTGCAAGAGCAATTTAATACAAGAAAGATAGTCTTTTCAACAAAAGGTGCTAGAGAATTTGAATATCGTGGGGGGGGGGGACCCTTAACAGAAATTTCATAACTAATAAAAATATCAACTCAAAATGAATCATTAACTTAGACTTAAGTGTAAAATTTAAAACTATAAAACTTTAAGAAAAGAATACAGGAGAGAATCTTTGGCATCTAAGGCTAGGCAAGGAATTTTTAGACCTGACGCCAAAAGTACAATTTATAAAAGAAAAAATTTACAAATTGGACTTTATAAAAATTAAAATATACACTCTGTGAAGGACTCTGGTGAGAGAACAAAAAGATGAGCTACAAATTGGAAGAAAATATTTGTAAACCACATATTTGATAAAGGAATAGTTTCTAGAAAGTTCAAAGAACTCTAGAAATTCAACAGTAAAAAACAAATAATCCGATTAGAAAATGAGCAAAAGACATGGCAAAACATTTCACAGAGGATATGCAGATGGCAAATAAGCTCATGAAAAGATGTTCAACATCATTAGACATTTGGGAAATGCAGATTAAGACCACAATGAGATATCACTGCATACCAATCAGAATGGTAAAAATGCTGGAGAGAATGTGGAAAACCCGGATCACTGATACATTGCTAGTGGAAATGTAAACTGGTATAGCCACTCTGGAGAAGAGTTTGGTAGTTTCTTAAAAAAAAAAAAAAAAACAGACATGTAACTATCATGCAATCTGACAATTGTACTATTGGGCATTTATTCCAGGGAAATGAAAACATATTTCATATAAAACCTGTATATAACATGCACAACAGCTTTACTCCTAATAGCCAGAAACTAGAAAAAACACAGATGTTCTTTAATATGTGAATGGTGAACAAATGGTACATCCACACCATGGAATATCATTTGGCAATAAAAAGGATTGAAGTATTGGTACACCCAATGGCTTGGATGAATCTTCAAAGAATTATGCTGAGTGAAGTAAACGAGTCACAAAAAGTCACATACTGTATGATTCTGTTTATATCTCAAAATAAAGTTTAATTTAAAAAATTTAAAAACCGGAAAAGGGCATTTTGGTAAGGTAGATATTTAGAAGAATATCTACCCTAGACAAGGCGGTAGAAACCTGGGTCTTTTCCCAGCTCTGTCTCAAACTTACTTTGTGGCTTTGAGTCATGTAACATCTCTGAGTCTCAAGTTACTCGCAGTAAAAAGGGGAATGAAGTTGGCCTAACATAATGTATGAGTTTGCTATGGCTGTTGTAACAAAATTTCACAAATTGGTCTTTAAAAACAGGAATTTATTTTCTTACAATTCCAGAGGCTAGAAGTCCAAGATCAAGGTGTCAGCAGAGTTGGCTCCTTCTGAGGGCTGTGAGGGAAGAATCTGTTCCAGGCCTCTCTCCTTGGCTTGTAGAGGGCTATCTTCTCCCTTTGTCTCTTCACCTAGTCCTCTCTATACTGGTCTCTGTGTCCATATTTCCATTTTTTTATAAAGACTCAAGTCATGTTGGATTAGGCTCACCCTAATAACTTCACTTTAACTTGATTACTTTTATAAAGACCCTGTCTCCAAATCAGATCACACTTTGAGGTAATGCAGGAAGACTTTAGCATATAAATTTGAGAATGGATGACACAGCTCAGAACACTTAACATCGTAGAGGCGCTGTGATAATCAGATGAAATAACTATGTGAAAGTCATTTGCAGAAGGTTCTGTGCAAAATCAAATTTAAAAAAAAATCTTTAGGAACATTTTAAGAAGCATCTTAGTGGGCAAACAATGACTTAAGAGCCAGAAGTTCCAGGACTCAGCTTGAGTCACAAAGCAAACCTGTCAGGTCCCTTAGCTAGTTCCCCTGTTTTCGCTTTTTGGATTATGAGATTAGGCTTATGATTTCTACTGTGACTTTAGCTTTAGTATTCTATTGGTTCTAATTTCACTATTTTAAAATAACTTTCTGATTTTAAGAAATGAATGTTCAGTATAGAATAGTTGGATCATACTCAAAGGAATAAGGGGGGAAAATAGCCATAATGTTATAACTCAGTGAGAACCTCAGTGCTTAACATTTTGGTATTTTTCCTTCTATTTTTCCCTCCCAAAAATGTGTAGAGAGAGATATCATGTGTAATGATATATATGTCATGTATTTTATAGGTAATAAATAATACATATTATATATAATATTCATTATGTGCATATTCATTTTATACATTAGAGCTCATAGTGTCTATACAATTCTCTATCTGGCTTTTTTTTTTTTTTTTTTTTTACCTGACATTATATTACAAGCATTTTCCTACATCATTAAAATTTTTCTAATGTGCAATCCCTATTGGTTGTATATTATTCTGTTGAATGAAAGATCTCTATTTTATTTAACCAGATTCTTAGTTCTTTCAAGCCTGCCTCTCTGTGTTCAGAAAGAAATTTTTGCAGATTTGTACCATCCACTCCTAAACAGAATATTAGGCTTTTACACACACAAGCCAGCCCTCCTGCCAGGCCGTGGGGCTGCAGCTCCAGCTGCTCGATTAGAGTCCTAAGGTCCCACCTGCCAGGGGAAGGAAGAGTTTGGTACTTGGGTTGAATGAATGCACTTCTTTCAGGGAGAAGTACTGGAAGAAGGTAGAGACCCCAGGAAAGAGAGGCTATGGAAAAAGCGAAGAAGGCTAATTGCAGAGTGAGGGAGGCAGGGCAGCGTCCTGTCAGGACTTCCCAGCTTTCACTTCTCAGCTTTCCTTGTTCCCAGAGCATCCTTGCATACTTTCTGCTCCTAAATGCTTCCTTGGGTTGGCTGGCGCTGGGCTGTTAACACACACACACACACACACAACACAGTAAAAACAAGATTTTTAGTAGATGAGGCAGCCCAAAGAGGATCTTATATTCAAGACCACAGACCTTGGCCCCAACTTAGCTGATGTGGTAGCGCAGTGCACAGGTGTGGAGGGAGACCACAGCCCAACTCATTTTTATTTATGCCGCAGAAATCGTCTGCTTCAGATGGACTTTCTGGGCTCCCACAGGATGCGGCAGGCCATCGCAGAACGCAGCTGTCAGGCTTTCTGTAGGATGAAGAGGGCCAATGTGATGTGAGGGAGGAACTGAGCTGTTGATTTATTATATATTTATTTTTAATTTGTTTATCTGCTTCTGGAACTGATACAATTGTGATAGCATTCATATTTCTGGTCCTCTTTTAAATGTTTTATCTTTCTAGGAATTAAATCCCCTCAGAATCTAATGTACCCAGATTTTGGCAAAAATCAGAAAGAAGTAACTGTTGAGTTTTGCTGACGGTCTTTCATTTTGGTGTGGTTTATCTTAGTGAATAGGCAGAAATCTAGACTGAGGAAGAGAAAATCATTTTCAGTCTTGAGTTTGTCACTCATTAGATGTGTGATTTTGAACACGTTATGTGTGTGATTTTAAATGATTTAACTCTTCTAACTCTCAGTTTCCTCAAATATAATATGAAGGAATTGGATTACTGGTGGTTTCCTCGGTTTTTGACACCGTGGAACCCTTTGTTTGCATGAAATCTTATATGAGAAGACACAAGGCTAATTCTTAAAATATTTACCAACCAGAAGTACTTGGATCCCTCCAGTGAGAATCCACATTGATCATAGGCCTGTAGCAGAGAACTGGGAACTCCCTGCCTTGTCTGACATTGATCATGCTTCATCTCTACTCCCTCAACTTGTTTATATTCTTGTTTTGGTAACTAGTCAGGTCTGTGATTATAGCAAATTGGGAAATGGAGTTCAGAAATTAGGCCACATTGCTCAGGTAGAAGGACGTGCTCAGGGAACTCAGGACAGCAATTGTTTACTAACATTTATGCTCATAGCAGTATTAGTCACAACAGACAAAAATGGAAACAAACCAAGTACCCATTGAATGGTGAATGGATAAAGAAAACGTAGTATATCTATGTGATGGAATATTATGCAACCATTTAAGGGAATGATGTAGTAATAAACGCTATAACATGGATGAACCTTGAAAAATTATGGTAGGTAAAAAAAGCCAGACATGAAAGGCCACATATTGTATGATTCCATTTACATGAAGTGTCTAGAATAGAAAAATCCACAGAAACAGAAAGTAGAGTAATGATTTGCCAGAGGATGGGTGGGGAGGGCAAGGGGGCACGAGAGAAGGGGAAGAACTGCTAATGGGCATGGGGTTTATTTCTGCAATGATGAAAATTTGTTGAAGTTAGATGTGGTGATGGGGTTGCACAACTCTGTAAAAACCAATGAATCATACACTTTAAAAAGGGCAAATATTATGGTATATGAATTATAGCTCAAAAAAACTTATTTAAAAAGGTATTATGAAAAGCTATGTGTTTATGTTTTTTAATATTTAATAAAATATGTAAGTACTCGACAAAGCACAAAATGGCAAAATCAACACAAGAAAAAAAATAGATAATTTGAGTTGACTGATAAGTATTATAGAGAATAAATTAGGAATCAAATATCTCTTTTTTTCCTAGAAATCCAGGCCCAGATGGTTTTACAGGTGAGCTCTACCAAACTCTTAAGAAACACATAATTCTAATCTTAAATAGACTGCACCAGAAAACAAAAGCAAAGACAAATTTACCCCACTCATTTTATGAGATCAAGGTAGTATTGATTACAAAATCAGATACAGGCAATGTAAAGAAACTATGGGCCCTTTTTACTTATGAACATCAATGTGAAAAATCAAAACAAGATTTTCGTTTACCAAACTAGATACTGAATTTTTAAAAAATACTTCATGATTAAATAGTCTATTCAAAGCCTGTGAGGATGGCTTAGCACCTGAGATTTTATCAATGTAATTTTCCTCATTAACTGCCTTAACAACAGAAAACACATGATATTTCAAACTCCGAGGAAAAGCATTGATAGATCTATTATAATTTTTTTAAAAAATTGCTTAGAACCTAAGGTAGAAGGAGAATTGCCTTAATTTAATAAAGGTTACATACAAAAATTTATAGCACGTGTTAGACTTAGTGTAGAAACTTTAGATGCTTTTCCCGGTTTGGAGGCAGAGGAGAAATGCTGTCTCCGAAAAATTCACAAAGTTGTCCCCATAAGACTCTCTGAGACCAGAGAGTCCCATTTCTAGGTTCCCACAGTGTCAGATAAGTAAAAACTTTCTCGCTACCTTTTTCTGCTCTCTCCCACACTTTTATCCTCAAGGAGTCAGGATCTATGATTAATGAAATTGGGAAGCAGGATCAGAGCTCAAGAACTCTAACTCAGCACCTTGGTCCACTGCAGCTGCCTTGCTCCAGACCCAAGCTGTGAACATGCAGAAGCCAAAACTGTAGATGAAGTGTAAAGTTTAATTTTTTACTGGACTGAAAATATGAATTATTGAGATGAGACTGCTTTTATTACCTGAAAGGGACCACAAAACTCATAAGACTTGTTTTAAATTTAATCCAGGAGCAGAGGAACTAGTCCCACAGAATAAATTTTCAAAAATAAAGGGAACAACAACAACAAAAGAGGCTCTATGATTACAACAGTGATAATTGGAGGTAATTGTTACATTATTATTTGTTACCATAATCCTGGTAGGTAGATGCTGTTGTGAGAATAATAGTAAAACCACAGAGGTGGAAACCCTTGCCTGTAGTGTTTAAGGGTGTTGGACAAATTCACAGAGCAGGTAAGTGGCAAAGCCAAGGATTAAGTTCTGATTTCTAGCTCTACAGTTGTACTTATGAACAGAACATTTAAAACTCTAGACTTGAATCAGTATCCAAGTTCCTCTCACCCCATCTCAGGATTCCAGAACCCATTTCATTCAGAACTTTCTATGTGAAATACCCCTCTGCTTCCTTGTGGTCCTTTTGGGTTAAATCTCTTTTTGAATAGCCACAAGCAAAACATTTCTATCCCTATTTGCACCTCTTTTCCCCACCATTCTGTTCCTTGGACATGCCATCGAGATGAGGGGAGGTTCCTCCCCAGTTAGTCTTCTGCTCCCATTTGTCCCTGCAGCCTCTTGTCTGGGGATCCGTCAGACCTGTGTAGACCCAGTGTAACCATGCCTCAAGCTTTAGGGTATATTAGTATATGTGCTGCTGAAGCAAGCACCCAAGCTTTAGGGAATAGAGTGCACACTTTCCAAGGATCAAATCGAAGCCCTCTAAAGATGAGTGGGATGCAAAGGAACTAAAACACTCCCTCTACTTCAAATCCTAACAAGGTGGCAGCAGCTCCTTACAAGAGACCCTCCTTACAAGTCCATGCTCCATCTCCATTTCAACTTATTTATATTCCTGTTTTGGTAACTTGTCAGCTTGTTAAACTTTCTTATTGGCTCTAATCATTTTATTCTCCTGTTGATTATATTGGCTTTCCCAGCAATTTCATAGTATTTGCAAATAATGATAATGTTATGTCTTCACTTCCAATCCTATTACTCTTTTCCCCTTATTTCTTCTAAATTGACCAGGCCCTCCATTACTGTGTAAATTATCAACATTCTTGACTTTTTCCTAACCTTAAAGGAACATCCATGCAATCTGTCTGTACCTAGGGGCCAGCTTCAAGCTGTATGTTATCTTCGCAGTCACACTGGGCCCCATACTTGTTTTAATGCTATCTTGTTGCTGTCTTAAGATCATTGACATTTCTGAAAAGGGCTTTGCATTTGTCATCAGGCACTGCAAATTACGTAGCAGGTCCTGTCTTGATGAGAGTCAGTGATTGTTACATAAGAAAATCTACAGCCATCACGAGTCAGCAAAGTGGAATTTCTACACAGGGACCTTGTCTTACCTAGTTATCGAAGTGTCCTTTGCCAGAGATGTATTTTTATCTTTTTTGCTGTGTAAATTCTATATAAATAGGTTGGTTTGTCTTAAAAAAAAAAAAAAGAGGTCAGCTTAAGTATATTTTAAGTGACTTTGTGGCTGAGTCTAAAACAGAGTTGGGGTCATGAGAAATCAATTTTTCTTATTACTTCAGAAATCAAGTCATTCCAATGTGGATTATCATAAGAGGACAACCAAGATGATAAACGTGGAAACCACTAGGATACTATTGGTCAGATTCCCTTCTCAAGTATGAAGACCTCACTGACATTCACTAAGGAGTGAATCATTTTTCCTTTTTCTTGGAAGCAAATGATCTTAACCAAATATGACTGCTGTCCCAGACCTCAGAGCTGTCACACTAAGTTCTGTGTGCCTTTCCTTGTGCCATGTTCATACTATTCCCATGAAAAATGACCCCACTATAAAATTATATTTCATTCAATGAATAAGAACCTGAAGAGGCACCAGCCTTTTGATAGTTTCAATGAGGAAAGACAGTGAGTGCCCAGGAGAAGGGCTGAAAAGGATCAGCACTCCTCCCCTAGAGAATTGGTGTCCAGACCCAGTGTTGGAGCTTGGCTATGGGTGGTAGGCCAGCTTCTCTGAGTCTCCACTTTACTTAAAGGAGCTGAGACTGCACTGGCGTCCATGACTTCTTGGCTGATCAAAGCATTCCCACCTTTGGTGGAGGGCTGAAAGCTGGAGCATTGTCTCCAATGAGAAATAAGAAAAAGAATAAACAAGCAAACAAAACATTTTGACCAGCTGACACGATCAATATTAGTCCTCTCCCAGAGAGGTGGGGAGTCATCTCTACGTCTTGCAGTTCTAGAACAGAAACTTTGTCCCCTACCAAGGGGCATCGAGGTAGGGGATATGTTTAGCCCAGAAACAAATACGTAGGGGGACATAATGATGTGAGGGGACTGTACATGTCTGTGCCTTGCCAAAGGCAGAAGCAGGATGCAGGTTGCAGTGGCAACAGTCAGTTTTGGATCAATATAGGGAACTACTCTACCCAGAGCCCATCTTAAACCCAGCTATTCACGTGGCACAACTGCAGAGGGGTCTAGAGGCCTTAAAACTTCTTTTAAATTATTGAAATATAACAAATATTCTTTTAAAATGCACATGTAAGTGAACAGCTCTTTTCAATTTTACATACTCCGCACACCTATATAATAGCACCAAGATCACTACCAGCTCTTCAGAGGGTAACCATTACTTCAACTTCTAACAGCATCCTCTAGTTTCACCTGTTTTGTACTTTATACAAATGGAATTAGAAATTCGGATCCTTTTTTTGTTCCTGGTTTCTTTGGCTCATCATTGCATGTGTGAGATTCAGCAACCGTATTGTTGCTGGTGATTATATATGATTCATTCTCATTGTGTGAATATAGTATTATTTATATAACAAGCTTACTTGTTTGATGGGCATTTGGGTTGTTTCTGTTTTGGAATTGTTATAAAGACTGCCACTCTGAATATTTGAGTACATATCTCTTGGTGAGCATATACATATTTACTCCTCTTCGGCAGGAGTGAATTGCTGGGTTGTAGGGTATGCGTTTTAGTAGATACAGCTAACAGCTTCCAAAGTATATGTATCAATTTACATTCCCACCAAAAGTGTGGGAGAGTTTCAAGGCTTTGTCAGCCTCCAAATGCTTTCCACATTTGCCCCCCTTAGAAATATTGGAAATATCACCATTAGCAGTGCATCCGTGAGGAAGAGCCCTTCTGGACCCATCATTTATACTGAAACTGAGAGATTTTGACAAGGGTCGAGATTGGAATCAGAAGAACATTGTGCACTGAATGGGAGTGAAAGGAGACTGGGGCCAACAGAAAGGCCCCTGGGTATGCCTCCTGGCCCCACACCGCAACTGTGGTCCTGAGGTAGTGTCTCTGGCTGTCAGGTGTACACCTGGCCTCAGCTGCTACCCTGTGAGAACCACAGGTTTGGCACTTCATCCCCAGGTTTTGCTCAGACATTGAGCAGAGACCTGGTCCCCACATTCTCTGAGGAGAAAGAGCACAGCATTGGTGTCTCCATGTCCCCTGGGAGGAGGGGAGCCCCTCCCCCAAGTTCTGCAGCCCCTCAGTTCCCTCTGCTTCTCTGTCCTGGTCAACAGCACCATTGCCCATGTTTCCTTCCCAGGCCCACCCCAATAGCTTCCTTCTCTACTTTTCTCCAAAACAGGAATTATTTTGCACATTTTCTTTTCCAAGTCCAAAAATAGGAAAAAAAAAGGAATGGCTAATCTGTTCCAGCTGCTGGTTTTGCTACTTAATACAGATTTTTTTTTTTACAGTAATTCTCTCTCTGGTTTTCCCTCACATCTGCACAACCTTCTCTCCCCCATATATACCTCCTTTACAAAACCAACCTCTCTAGAAGAATCCAGAGAATGTTTCTTCCTCAGCTGCCCATAACTGGTACCCACCCAACTAAAGGGGCTCCTCAGCAGTGCCAAGTAAGTACCCACACCGGGATTTTCGCCTCCTGACTTATATACGTACATTCTGGTTGAATCACCACTGCTTTCTGTGAGTTTCAGCACATCTCACCCCAGGTGATGTCCTGGCTTTCTGGCATCACAATCTCGCATTTCGAGAAGTTTGAAGGTTAGGAGGAGATGACAAGAACCTTTTCCCTACTCCCCACCCTTGTCAGCCTCACTGAACAGGCAAGCTCTGAAGTGAATCCCATTGCTTTGTGAATTACCATATGCTAAACTAAACTTATGCATTTATTCATTTATGTAATCTGCAGCTCCTGGGCAGCTAATTTACCACAGGCTTGGTGCAAAATGCTGGAATAAATGCAGCCACATTGCCCACAATGAGGAAGTTCATTCTAGAAGCTGGGAATAAGGCACTTTAGTACTTATACGAATCAGAACTTTTCTGACAGTGAAAACTGCCATTAATAATTATGTCAGCACAGTGAGCGTGAACTGGAACTATCCTTGGCAAACCGGGACAAATGCGGCCCCTATCTACAGGGGTAAACATTTTGCCTATAACTTAGGGTGCTGGTTTCAACCAAAGTCATCTCCAGCTAGATTGCCAGGGGAACAGAGGTACATACTCCCCCAGGATTCCCAGGGACCCTTTTTCCAGTGTAATTTCCTACTTGTAGTCAAATTCATAAATGGAAAAGAGCGGATTTCTGTTCCTAGCGATGCCTCACCCCAACTTCTCCAGCAGCCAGTGCAGCTTCACCTTCTGTCCCTCTCCTTTTACCACCTCCACTGCACTTTGATAAAAGTGGGGCCACCCCCAAGTTAGAGTCTCCACTCTCGGCTTGTTAGGTCACTCCACTGCCCTTTTGTTGCATTTCAAGTCAAATACAGAAATTCAGAAAGGGTTGTAGATAGAATCTTTGTTCCCAGACCCTGCATGTTTCTACAGTTGGAAATGTCATGTTTTGTCTAAGAATGTGGACCTTTTTCAGTGCAATTTCTGAAATTTCTTTTGGGAGGCAGTTGTAAAAGTCACACTTGGCTAAACAGTCCTGAGAAGGAATCATTACATCCAGATCCAGGTTATATTTCCCTAGAAAGCTTTTGGGAAGAGATTTTCATTAAGTGCGTAGAAGCAGATTATCTCATTTTGGCTGAAGAGAACCTAGTGACAAGAATTTTCACATTCTCAGCATAGAGACTCCCTATGAAGCTTTCAATTTTCCCCTGGGTTTCTGCACCGGAATGAGGAGGGAAAAAAAAAAGAAAGAAATTGCATCCAAAGGGAATTACTAAGGCAGTAAATATTGAAAGAGGGTAGTATACCTTATCTACCTAGCTATCTCCAACTATCAGTATCACCAGCACTCAGTATAAATGTTTGTCAAATGAATACATAAATGAATGAATGAATGAATGAATGAGTTAAAAGTAATTAAATCGTTGTGCTTGAATTGGTCAAATGACAAAAAGAATAACCTCAAACAATGTCCAGTTTGAATGATGTTCTCAAAGCAAAAGGGGGACGGAATTGGGTGTCATGATTCCTTTGGCTGGTAACTGATCTGGGTACCTCCATGTCTCTACAAGCTGGTGAGGCTGGTCAGGGTATAGGCATGTCAGTGCTGGAACATAGGTCAAGCCTCCTTGCAGCACACGGGGCTTCTCAGAATCGCTGTGATTCTGAGAGGCTCTTATAGTAGGCAGCTATCATCTTTGCCTGTCCAGCATCCATGCCCCTTTCTATTGTTAGGAATTCATTAGTTTTCCTCTCATGGATTTATTATTATCCACTCCCAATCAATGTGGTTCAGGTGGGATTTACTATACCTTTTGTACCCAGTGATGGCCACATGGTTTAGGTATGTCCAATCGAAGTCATGGTGATTGACTTAGAGATGAGAACATCACCAAATCTGGCTCAATAAGGGTCAGTCCCAGCACTTTTGTCGAAACTATCAGGAAGGAGCAATGGCTATCATTCTGCTAAGCTGGGAGATTGTCAGCCTGTTACTGCAGGTGGCCATATTTGCCACTTAGAGGGAAGAACCTCACATAGCTGATAAATTCTGAGAGAGCCATGGCTAAAGTTTGTTCTCTGTGCGCTGAAACCACCCATGGGGTGACCTAGCCCTTGGTCATATATTTTTGCCAACTCTCTGCTGTCCACACTAGGTGATAGACTCAAAGGCAGCAAGATCACAAGTTTAGGGCCATAGTTTTTTCATTAGGCTGTCCCCTTGTGTTTGAGTTTTCTGAAAGATCCATGTTGAGCCTTTCTTGGTGCCCAGCACATTGTCTCTGTGGATAGTGTATCAGCATTTTGAGAATACAGCACACTTTGTCTAGGGGGCTATTTCCAGGTTGGCCTCAACTGTTACATGAGTCAGTGGCTGGACTGAATTGCTGTCAGGACCCTCAAAGTGGTCCCTCTCATGCCTAGTCTCAACCAGCACTGCTCAAAATACTCATCCACAAAACTATTTGTTACTGGTCCATGATGAGGTAAGGAGCTTGCATCAGAACATATATCAACGTGCTCTTCATTTAATGGGGAAAGTCTTGCTACCGAAAAAAAAACCTTAAGGATATGATTGTTTCACATGCTAGCACAAGTTCTTTGAGGACCAATAGTGAAAGAATTCATGGACTAGTAGTGGTCTGCAGATCACATTTTGAATGACATTGGCTTAAACCACCCCCAGATCCCATAGTCATACAGGAAAGTTGATCTCAACTGCAGTCAAATTCCTAGATGTGATCATCTTGTGATCGGGAAGCCCTGCCATCCTCTGAGATTGATGGATCTATTGCACTGGTTCTCAACTTTGGCTGCATATTGGAATCACCTAGGAAACTCTCAAAAGATGGATTCTGCCCCTAGACAGTTTGATCTGATTGGGCCGAGGAGAAGCCCGGACATTTGGGGTATTTAGAAGTTCTGCAAGTGATTATAATGTGCAGACAAGGTTGACAACCACTGCTCTAGATTAGTGGTTGTTCAATGTTAATATGCATAATAATCATTTAGGTAACTTGTGTGAAATATGTTTCTGAGCGCCACTGCCAAAGACTCTGATTTAGAGGATCCTGGAAATTGTTGTTTTGTTTTGTTTTGTTTTGTTTTAACAAGGTACTCAGGAGATTTTAAGGCAGGTGGTCCATGGACAACAACATTTTGAAGAACACTGCTATAGATGATTCCCTAGACAGGTTAGATCAAGGTAAGCTGGAATAAGCAAGAATTTGAAGATAGTTTTCAGTAGCTGAAATGTTGAAGACTTACCAGGTGCACTTGTTTCCTTTCTTTCCCTGAAAATCTCAACTCTAAGGACTGTCATAGCAGAGAAATGGGAAATGAGCTGGTAATAGCGTCCAGTGAAATCCAGCAATCACTGGCAACCTTAATTGCCTTAGAGCTTGCCAATCTATTGTCAGTAATATTCTGTCTTATTTCATGTCTCTGCCTCTGAGCTCTTAAACCAACTTTCTCTGCTTTAGCCTGCATGAAAGGCTCTAATAGGTCCAAGATAACCTTGGCCAGGCTTAGGACTGATCAGTTCCAATGAGTAAATCACAAAGGCATTCTGATTGAGTAGGGGTCCCCCCATCAGCCTTTGTACAGAGTGGGGAAATTTTACTAGTTGAATGACTTCATAATGGTAATAAAGTGAAAGACATCTTTAATCAGGATGAAGTTGTGTATCCTTTTAAAGGTTCATATTATGAGCCAACCTCAGTTGTCCAGGAGGTTGAAAGTCAGAGAGAAAGAGCAATCAGTCTCAGTGGTGAACACATTAAAGTCAAGAGAGTCTCAAAATGGGAAGCATTCACATCTCCTCACCTCCTTCTTATTGATGAAGAGCACCTATGTCCTGGTAGTCTACCTCATTAGTACCTGTGTGATTGTGATGGCTTTAAATTCAGGCCAAGAATGAAGATGTTGTTTAAATTTAGAGGACCATGGGCCATGGGGACCCATTCTGAGTAGTTCCACTACTGAATGGTGGGCCACTCCTCCTGGTCTAAAATACCTGAAGTATGAATACTTGTTCAGGATTCTCTGAACAAGGGAGAACAGTGTATATTAACAAAAAGTATTTTCAATGACTTTTGAAATAAGTTTTTAATAATCTCAAGTTCCAAAATCAACTAAACCTTAAATTTTTAAGTTAAATTCAATATACATTTTCTCTCTATGGGGAGCCTTCCTTCCCCCTAAAAGCTGGCTATGTATAATTTGGAAGTTCTTATTATTCCAATTTCCCATGGATATGTTCTGATTACTCAGGACAACCCCAGTTTACATGTATTGTCCTTGCATAATTATTAAAAGTGCCTCCTTTCAATCAAAAGTGTCCCACCTTGGGTGACGAATTATATAGCCACTCCATCCTTGAAGAATTTCTGAATTAGTAAATCAATCAAGATAAGTTTTGTCTTTTTAAAGTAATGCTTGTATTTTATAAAGTGAGAAAGCCAGGTTAGGAAATGGAAGTGGGAGAGATATTTGTTTAAAAATAACTATTGCAACATTTGCAAAGTTTTCTAAGATGAATTCAATGAGAATCCAACAATAATTTTTAAAAAATCTCTCAGGCATTGAAAACGTTTTGTTGGAAACTGTTGACTCCTCTCAATGCCCTTTCACTTGAGGAATCCACACTTGCTACAGGCCATCAGATAAAACTGTAGCTGAATTTTTTAAAGGAAAAAAAAAAGAATTGTTTTTGAATCTTACGATGAGCATCTACTACTCTAGCTAAGACGAAAGAGAATCAAATTCTTTGTTCCAGGGAGAAACCTCAGGAAATGAGAAGATATAAACAAAATGCAAAATGTTCTACCATGAAACTATTGTCCCTTGAGCAGTGTCTGATTCAAAAAAAAAAAAAAAGTATATCTTAAACATTGAGTGGATATAGAACAGAGTTGCCAGTCCCTGCCACCCTGCTTTTTCTCTCTTTCTGGGTCACCACCGGGCTCAGCTTCCAGTTCATTTCTAGGTCAACCATGTTCAATGTAGGGAAAGATGACTATGTCAGCAGCTTTAGTATTAATGGGGCCTTAAACTTCTCTCCTCTAGTGCTCCAGTTGCCCCTAAGAGGTGTGGAAATCTGGCTGGTTCATCCCATCACCGTCATCTTCATCATCAACAAAGCTACCACCTATTTGAGTGTTCATCGGATGCCAAGAACTGTTTTAAACACTCTACATGAAGCAACTTACTCATTCTTTACAACCGTATGAGAAGAGACCATGATAATCTCCATGTGGCAGGTGAAGAAACTGAGACACAGATGGGTTAAGTGACTTGCCCAAATTCACATAAGTAGTGAGATGTGGAGCCAGGATTCAAAATGAGGAAATCTGATTCAAGAGCCTGTGCTCCCAATCTCTTTCTCTATCGCCACTCTAGCATGAATGATGATCTGGATAGCACATAGCTATTTCTCCTGATACCACTTTCCTCTCTAGCTACTTCTCTCCTTCCTTTTTACAGCAAAATTTCTCAGATTCATCAAACAACGTGACTATATTTGGTACCTCCAATTCATTTCCTTTCATCCCTTCTTGAATCCTCTCAATCAGGCATTTAACCCACTACTCCACTGAAATTGTTCCAGCCCATGGCCTTCATTTTCATAAATCCAATGGGAATTCTAAATTCTCAACTTCCTTGATAAGTCAGTAGCAAATAAGTTGATCATTCCTAACTCCTTGAAGAACTCTCTTCTTTGATTGCCAGGCTCTAGCCCCGTTCAAGCCTGCAGATGACTACAGCCCAGTTGACATTTTGATTACAACCTCATGAAAGACTCCAACCCAGAACCACCCTGCTAAGCTTCTCATGAACTCTTGATGCATAGAAATTGTGAAATAACAAATGTTTGATGTTTTACACCACTAAATTCTGAGAAAAAGATAACTAATACACCTTGCTACCCTATTTAACAATGCAAACTCTTTCTTCCCAACATTTTCTATTCCCTTTTCCTGATGTATTTATCTCTACTGCACTTATTACCATCTAAGATACTACTTATTTCACTTATTTATCTTAATTACTGACTCCTCTTCTGCCCCCACTTTAATGTAAACTCTATAAAGATAGAAATGTTTGCTTGTTTTATTCACTGCAAATCTCCAATAAACAGTCAGCACTCAATAAATGTGTGTTAAAATGGATAACTCTCATATGTCACTGATTGATTGGTTATGGCTACTTGAAGCCCTTTGTTAATAACAAAGATTGCCTGAGCTTAGAAAGAAGGATACTGCAATCAGTTAGTGATATCTTCAATGAGTATGAAAGTAGAAGTATCGCCATCTTCACCATGTATTTGCCTTCCTTGTTCTAGCTCTACATCTTTTCTTCAAGCACAATTCATACCCAGTTAGCCTGTACTAATGATAACAGAATCTATGCTTTGTCAAGGGATCCAGATAAAGAAACTCACTCTACAATTTAACATTCATAACATTAGTAAAATATTTCTTTCCTAATTCTAAGAATAAATGCCAAGATTCAATTTGTCTGTTGGCTCTTGATTATCTTCTGAAGAGACAAAAAATAACTGGTTACCATTATCTTTGAACTAATTTTACATAAAACAGAAAATAAACATTAAGAAATGAAAACTATAAGGCTTACAGTGGGGAAATTTTAACCTTGAAAACTGTCCAACAGTAGAATTCAGAGTTTATGTAGGAGTTTGAAAGTAATTTGCAAAATGAGTAAAATATTTATGCAGCCCCTGAGAATACCACCAGCCTTGCTATGAATTTCAGGATGAAATGTAACATTCATGAAAATCAATCTGAAACGTTGTTCACAGACCTAGTAATCCTCTTCAAAAACATGACCCTCTTTCATTCATTCAAAACACATTTTCTGACTGCCTACTATGTTCTTGACATTGCTTTAGGAATGAGGAATTCTGTAGGGAATTCAACAGACAGAGTCCCTGCCTCAAACATCTTACATTCTCTTCCCCAAATAGCATGGTTTTCTGGCTGGCTCTGCTCACCCCGGTTAAAGAGTTAGAACTCAAGTGTCTAAGAGATTTCTTTGTTCAACATCAGCTCTTTGTTCCGTATCTCATGGAATACAAGATATTAGAGTGGGAGAACCATACAGTTTTTCTCAGCCTATCAGTTTTTAATTGTTGTCTTCAATTTCAGAATCCTTTTTTAAGAGGTAAATTTCAGTTCCATCTTCCAAGTTCAAGTATCACTTTCACAGGATTCTGGCTATTTTTAAGGTAATTACATCTAGGTTGACCTAGCAAGTCTGGAAAAGTCTGGTGTGGGAAAGGCACTTGGAAGCACAGTGTACATCAGGTCTATTCAAGGCTCATCCACCAGACTGAACCTTGGATGCATCACAGGCACACAAAGCAGGTCTGGGTAGGGGTGTGGGTGATGTAATGGGTTCAGTTTTTAATTTGTTGGCCATAAGATAACATTGGAAAATCCAAGAAGATAGGCCTATTAGGTAGTGAGAAATAAAGTCAATGTCATTTAGCAGTCTATTACTGTATTAGTAATAGTTGACATTCAGGGACTACAGATCAAGAAAAAGAGGGTTGAGGATGGGGTTCTAGGGCAGAACATTTCACATACTAATTTGACCCTCATGATAACCACTGGGGTAGGTAGAATGACTTTGTTTTATAGTGAAAGATGAGAATCTCTGAGAGATTGAAGTTTGCTCAAGATCTCATGAAGCAAAGCCTTGTGGGGCTCCCTTTGACACCATCGCTACTCTGTGACAATGCTCTCCAGAGTGAAATAAACTATTAATATTATCAAACTTCTGTTCTTTCTGAATTTTTGATGATCACACTGGTAACTCCTTCCTTATAGATGGGAAAGGAAGAAAAGGTGGCCACAGCTGGATATCCTTTTTATGTTGCAGATGGAACACAAGATTAGAATCTACTTTAGATGATTCCTGTCACCTGCCTGCAGCTAACTGTCCTCCATCTCTGAGCACACCTCTTTTTTTTCTCACTACAATCTGAGCCAGTGAAATGTAGCTAAAACTCTGATAATATTTTTCCTTTTGTAACATAGTCATTTAAAGAAAGATAAACAAATTCAAGCAAAATATTTTTGTTTTTAGTAAAACAAGCTACAATTAATTTCTTTCTTTCTTTCTTTCTTTTTTTTTTGCAAACCCCAAGTTTCACCCTTGTATGCCTTGAAATTCCTTGGCAATGCACTTATTTTTGAAGAATCTGAGTTTATTAGAGGAATGTTGGGAGGAAGCAAGCTACCTGCCCTCTTAGTTCAGTGTTAGATTTAGTGTGTCCATACTGATTTGCTTGAGGCATTGGAACTATGAGACATGGGGATGGTTTGAATCTCTTCCTTGTCTACCTGGAGCGAGGAGCAGGGTGTTTTCTTGGCTCTGTTTTAAAGCAATAAATATCAGGTGGACAAGCAGATCCTGAGTTACTGTGCTTTTTGACAAGACTAGTATGAACTTATCCTATCCTCCCTACATCTGCTAACAAATTTCCAGGAACTTCAAAGGAATAAGATAAACCTACATCACCTCTTGGAATGTCCAGTGGAGGATATGGGGCCTCTTTTTTCTTGATGGGGTGTTACACATGAAAGTGTGATTTACTAAGAAGTGTACTCCTTGAACAGAGTAATAAGAACTGTCTTTACCATTTTATCAAGCAACTTATCTGGGCACTGGGCTAGGAGTGTTACGACACCATCTCATTTAATATTTGCAAAGCATCAGTGAGAAGTATCATTTTCTCCATTTTACAGATGAAAAAAAGCAAGACTCAGTGATGTAATATAACTTGCTGAGAATCACAAAGCCGGTAAGAGGTGAGCCAATGAGTATCTGACATGAATGTCAGAGTATGGCACTTTCTTGCCCAAGTGGGACTCTATCCCTGGGCCTGTAGCCCTTTTAAGGGAGTTTTCCTAAAATTCAGCAGGCTGCCTCCAGGTCACTTTTCTCTTCTGAATGGGGCCCATGCAGCCCCTGATCACACTGTTGTGCAGTGGGGTTGGAGAACTAGCAAAAAGTGGGAGCAGGGTTTCCAGATTTAGCAAATAAAAATACAAGATGCCCAATTAGATCTAAACTTCAGGTAAATAACAAGTAATTTCTTAGTGTAAGTCTGTCCTAATATTGCATGTGCTGTGTGTGTGCGTGCGTGCGTGGATACATGTGGGGATGCGCGTGTGTGTATGTATGTGTGTGTGTGGTTTATCAGAAATTCGGATTTAACTGGGGATTGCGTTTGAGTCTGGCAATGTGAGATGGAAAGGGAGCGCCATTCCATCTTTCCATTAGTGCAGTGCTGGGCTCTGCTCTCCTTCCTGGCTTGATTCTTTAGGCAGCCCTTCCCCCTCCCAAATTTTCCAAATCTCCAGAGTTGCTGCCTGCTTTCCTCTCCTTTCACGGATGCCATTTCCTAATCCCAAAGGAAAAGATATCTGGTGTCCTCATAGTACCTGGCTTCCATTTGCTGATCTTCAAAATAAACAGGCATTTTTGCTTGCTTCCTTTTAGGGATGTTTCATCTAACCATTATAAGAACATGAACAGGGGTGCTAACAGGAGCAATAAGCATGGAGAAATCACAAAGTTTCCAAAATGATCACAAAATTATCTTGGTATTTATTTCCTGCTTTCTCAGCAGCAGCAGCAGCAACAGCAGCGCATTCTCCTCTTTCCCCTTTCAGTCAACTCTCTTCCTTAGCTGGTTCTGGAGGTCTCCCTCCGGTAGTGCAGGAAGTCTCTCGTCCCAGGCCTTCAGAATAAGTCCTTTCATTCCAAGAGTGAAACTCACGCATCAGTCCTCTCCTTCCTCCACTCCTTCACTGAAGAATGGCCACTGTTTCTGTGCCCCACACCACTGCTTTGAATGAGACTGTAGTCAGAGGACTACACTGACCCACCTCAGTCTGAGTATCAACTGTCTCAGAAAACAAACTCCTTTCTCTTTGTACCATGTCGAAAGCTTTCCCTTTTAATTGTAAGTACGGGGCAACTATAAATATGCTCCTGCCTTTAAACTCTTTGTTTTCTATACACCATCGCATGAGCCTGATGCTCCCAGCACAGCCAGTTCTACAATTGTTCCATTTCTGCTGATTTCTACTCATCTGGCTCTCATATCATTGGGCATTAAAGATAAGCCATCATCATCTGGCAGCCCACTGGCTGATGGTGGGCCACAGATTTTTGGGAGGAGATTGTATTAAAAAATTAGCAGGCGTTAAAATTACCTCGTTATTACTCATGCTTCTGGTTTCTCTTTAAAAATCAGAAGACCCAGGTACTACCAGGTCCTCACTCTTGCACTCTGCGTGGTACCTGCCTCCCTCCTCCAGTTTCCTGCCAGATACCTGTCAGGACTGACAGTCAGCCCTTCACTGGAGAATTACAGGCCTTCCACACACAGATGGCTATGAATGAACTCACGACAAACACTGTATAGCTGATGGAGAACCAGGCTAATTATGGTATTTTTTTTAATGGGTAGTTGAACATTTCTATAGAAAATCATTTTTTCACTGACGACTGTATAGGCTAACTTGAGGAATATTGAAATACATGTATGTGGTTGTTTTGATTGTTCTTTACAGGTTCAGAATCAATTAAATAGTATAAATATATAGACACAAAATGATATTTCATTAAAATTAAAGGAAAAGTTTATTGGTATATAATAATAAATTTGACTTTACTTCAAAATACTTTTAATGTTACTGTGAACAAAAAAGGGGCTACATACTAAACCTGACAAGCTCAGAGGTGGCCTGCATGGCGGTCCCTGTAAACTTGGAGTCTGAAATTATCCACATTGGATGGTCTAAACACAAAAATTCTTAACTGAAAGGGAGCCATGGTAGGTAGTCACATCCTGAGCCTGTGGCTTTCTTGAGGGTTAATCTTTACCTTAAGTAAGCCTATCTATTGTGTTTTTGCATCTAAGATAACATTCTCTTGGAAAGTCAGAGTAATTGTTTTTTTTTTCTGGACCTCTCAGGCAAAACCCACCTCACCAGGGAACAAGACCACAGAACCCTTTATTATTATCCTGTTCCCCAAATACCACTTCTATGTGCTTTAAATGTTAATTATTAACTATCATGTACTCACCAATATAAAAGAATTATGTGTCTCTATATTTTACTTTTTACGTAATTCCAGAGATTTCCGCACTTTGCTTTCTCCTACCCCCTTAATCTACCACCAATGGATTTCATGTAACTTTCCTTATGCCTCCTCCTTTGATTCTGATGTAGAAAGTATGCTAAAAAACTGCCATTCTCCAGAGCATTTTCTTAATTCGTTAAGATTTTGCTTTCTGGCAATTGTCAGTTTGTCTGAAATAAACTAAAAAATTCTCTACAGGTTTGGATGTTTCTTACGTTGACATTACAAATGGAGCTATAATCTGTCGAATCATATGGAAATCAGTGTCTCTTCGTTTCTGCCATTATATTAGTAGTAGGCAAAAAACATGGCCACACGAACAGAACTTGGAATTTTACTCTTCCTCTGCTAAGACTCAGAAGAAAGGAACATTCTTATTATTAGCATCTAGATAAAAACATGAAAAGCCGAGGCGATATTGGATCTCTTCAAAGCTCCCAGAAGCAGAAAAACATCTTGTGCTGACTTGTAAGAACAGAATTGTTTTTCCTCAGAGTTCAGGAGCAGGCATCATCTGATATTGTTGATCATTTTACCTAAAAAGTTATTCTATTAAATAATTTAAGAAATACCTTTTTTTAAAGCATTTGACAATCATTCTGAGAAATAAAGCTTCCCTAATTTACTTACTCCATAAATATACGTAATATTAATATGTTCATCATATAATTATTATAATCATCATATTATGCAGTACATCTTAATGCAGAAATTTTTTTCTTCTTTGTCACAAAAATTAGAGAATTTCCCTCATCTATGCAAATGGAGCCCATATTATTAGGGGATCACAGAACTATGGAACCACAGATTTTAAAACTTCAAGGTGCCTTGGTGCCGTGGGGGATGCATTTTAATGTTTACATCATCAGAGTTAATTAGAGGAAACTCAAAACAATATTGGCTCACAGAGAGGGAGCTGGAAGTGGACCCCACCTGGGCAGAGCATATGTCCAAATTTTGTCCGAATTTTGCAGATGAAGAAGTTGAGACAAAAGAGGGGAATGATTAGGCAAAGTCTTATGACTGCTTGGTAGAAGAAGGGCAGGAGCCTTGGGGCAAAGTCTCTGGGTTTACTATCCTTCCCAGCATTGTCTCCTAGATAATGCAAAATGACAGGGTGAGTCTCTATATAAGAAGTCAGGAGGGCACGTTGAGCACTTCAAAAGATTTTCATTAAAATGATGAAGTACACAAATGTTTTTCCGTAGTGAAATAAAAGGATATCTATATATAGGACTAGAAGAATACATATTCTGATGTTAACTGTAGTCAGTGTAAACACTAAAATATAAGCTCCACAAGAGCAGAGATTTTTGTTTTTGCTCACTACTATCTCCATGGCACCAACCACAATTTTGGAGCATAGCGGCTGTTTGATCAATTGGGTGACCATATGTGCTGGCTTGTCCATGACAGCCACACTTATGCCTATTGTCCTGCAGCTCTACCCCTTAGGCTCCCTTCCATTAACAAACAGGTCACCTTAAATAATACTAAATATTTTTGAAGAACTAATTTATGAAGGATAGGATTATAGATTTGTTTTTATCTTCTTCTTTTGATTTATCTGCATTTTCTGAAATTTGTATAATTCTGCATGTATATTTGTGTAATGGGAAAATAAAGAATTTTTTTTAGAATAAAAATAAAAATTTGGGGTCCTGACCAAATCAGCTTCAATTGTTTAAGATATTCAGTTATACAAATTATTTCATTTCCTGATAATAACCTGAATATTGTAATAAACGTCTAAAACACAGAATTTAAAAAACACATATAATTACATATACAATGTCAAAATACTTTAAGAACAAGTAGAGCAAAACTGAAAGTCATAAGTTTTTAAAAACTCAGATCACAACAGAGTGTGGTTTTCAAATCCAGACACTTCTATTTTAAACAATTTGGAAATTCGATCTCTGTGAATGAAGAATAAAAAGGCTCTTAAATATGTTAATTTTTTTAGGTTTTAAAAAATAATTAATTCTTTGTTAATTTATCTCTAGGAGTATTTTCTCTCTACATTGTATTAAGAATGCCCACTTGCTTCCATTTTTATGAAAAAGGGGTATTCGTAAAACTTTAGTGAAAATCTGTCTGTTCATAACCATGTCAAAACACAACTTTTTCTTATTCTATTCAGCTGAGGAAACAAAGACTTCAAAAAAAAACCAGTGAATTTAATATTGCAGAAATACACTTCAAAATTTGGGAGGTGGGACAAGAGAGAAAGTGATGGTGAATGTTGAGGAAAATAAAAGAAGCAAAGCAGGAAATCTTGCCCAGCCCACTTCTAAGAGAGAAACTGAATATATCAGGAGAGTGAAAGCTGCAGGACCACTGATAACAAGAAAAACACCTTTGAGCACTGTTGTCCAGAACACTCTCCCCTGCCTGACAACTCCCACCACCTGGTTTCCAAGATGCTATATTCTTTGACTCTTCAACTCTTCAGATTTGGGTTCTGTCCCTTTCTCCATCCTGGGGCTCAGTCCTTAGTACTCTGCTGTGGTTTCCCTCTAAGGCTCTTTCTTTACTGTGGTGCTGTTCTCCCACTAATGGCCCATTTCTTTATCCAGAAATTTCCATCTCATCCGGCATCACCCTGAGAGTTCCATATGCCGAATGACTTTCAGATCACTTTTCTTGAGATGTCCTGCCATCACTGAAATATAAATGAATGAGTGTGAAGGAGCACCTACTATGTTCAAGCCACTGTAAGGGGTGCATTTTAGTCTTTTTACATCATAGAGTTAATTAGAGGAAATGCAGAACAATATTGACTCGCAGAGAGGGAGCTGGAAGTGGACCCCACCTGGGCAGAGCATATGTGCATGGGACCCATTTACTGCTTTCATCACTTGCCTTCATAGGATGAAGCCACATCTGGATCCCATTACAATTATGAAAGGTGCAGGCTTCATGCTTGCTCCAAAGCCCAGCTCTGATTTCACAACCAGCCTGGAGAAGCAGGAGGCAAGTAAATACTTCCTGTTTCATTTGTAATCAACATGCACTTGACATCAATAAACTGGGATAATTACATTATCATTATCATTACCATCATTATTATTGGACACAATTGAGGAGACATTAATAGAGGTTTCTACAGAATCCTCTTGGGACAGATGGGGCTAACATTAGAGTAGAGGGTGGAGTGGATGCCATTTGTCTCTTTCCTTAGTCAAGTAGATGAGACCACTCTTTAAATGCTGTGAAAAGATGTGAATATCTGACCAACAGAAGAATAGTCTATTGCTTCCATTGTTTCTTCCACATAAAAATGACAAGATCTCTAGGCCTTGAAATTTTTTTGGAACCTTACAACATTAGAGAAGGAGGTACTTTAAAGATAGTCAAGTTCAACCTCTCTCTCTCTCTCTTATTTTTGCTGTTGAGGAAATGGAGTTTCAAGGGACTTATTAGCACATTAGTTTTGTAGAACTCAAATAAACTTCTGGCGTGGGCATCCCCTCTTCCTCCATTGATTATGTAGATAGAGTTTAACCAGGCCACATTTACTCTTCAAGGGCAGTTTTTTAACCAGGGATCACACTTTCTTATTGCTCAAGACTCTTCACTTTGGCCCTGAGACCTTCTATACTCGTTATCTAAAGTAATATAAATATTTGAAAAATAGCTGCTTGGCCTCTACCCTGAAGACAGAATTGGGATGACTGAACTTTACAGCAGATAAAGGACTGGCTGGGCAAATGCAGTGAGGCGTCCTCTTCTAAATCTGGGCCTTGGGCTCATTCCATTCAATTTACTCACCTTTTTTGTATGAAATGACCTTCTGATTTTCCTTCACATCTTGATGATTTATTGTAACTAAGAGTTATTTAGAAGAAATCTTCCCGAAGGAATAGGAGAATTATGTAATGTCTTCCCAAGAGGCCAGCTTAGCATTTTAACTCCCCTTCCTCCAATTCAGGACAGAAACAGGAAAATAAAACCTCATTTAACTGTTGATTCAACCCAAATAACCTTAACTCCAGGGCCTGCCAGAATTTTACAGTGCCAGAGGCAAGGGGATGAGAAACCAGGAATGAAGAGAAGGAAAGAGATTTGTAAAATGTGGGCAAGCGAGGGAAGAAAACAGCTCACTCGGCGTGAGCTTCCTGCCTCCTCAGACCCTGTTTATGAAATCTGAGCTCCTGCGCCCCTTGACACATGGAGCCAAGATACAAAACGGATGGAAAATGAGAAAACATCAAGCCATTTCCTGACTTCTCCAGTGTGTTCTCACCTTTTACCAGTCAGGCCCCAGACTAGACAGGTGTGAACAACATTTCCTTCACACGCATCCCTGTTTTCCAGTCCTTGTTCCCTGGACTTCAGAGGGACTGCACGCTGGAAGGGACCTCAAAGGTCATCCTTCTGCCTTTGGGCAACACAATATCTCACCGTTAAAGATTGCGTACTTTGTTTTGGAATATTCTATAATCCCTGTTGGTCATCTGTTTCAAGGCTGAACCATTCCTTTTCCAAAGTGTTTTCTACTTAGAAGCAAGAGAGAAGGCAGAGAGCATTAAAAAACAAAACAAAACAAAAACAAACAAAAAACACTGGCTTTATTTCTTCCACATGCTCTGTCCATTCTCCTATGCCCCATGTGACAGACAGAAAAGGAGGTTAGCTTAATTACACTAAGATTAGGAGCTTAAATGCTTGGTCTAAATCACTCAACCTTGTCGCTTAGGTCTCATGGATCATTGATGACTTAGCCCTCCTCCTTTCATTTTATCCATTGACCTGTAAGTAATTCTTAGGAGAGAATGTGAGTCCCTGTTCAGCTGAGAGGGAGTAGAGCTTTGAGAACAATGCTGCCTACCCTGGAACCTCACACCTGGAGTGGTGAACTTCAGGAGAAGAGTAAGAGCAGGACAATCAGCTGCTTTCTAGCAGGTGGTGGCTTCCTATGGTTCAGTCTGAAATGGTGGAGAAAAGAAAAAGAGGTTTTTGTCACAAATGGAGAGAAACATTTTGTCACCTTAAAGGACTTGCTTCCAGAGTTCATAGGTCTTTTTTTTTTTAGAACCACTAATCTAATTCTTAGTAGTTGAAGCTAAAAAGCACTTCAGTGTGGCCATCCTGGAGAGAGGTTAGCAGCACGGATACTGAAGCCTGGTTCATGATTTGGAATACATCTCTGTACTTACCAGCTCTGTGACTATTGGTGAGTTATTTAACATCTCTATGCCTTGGAGTAGCAGGAGAATAATAGCAGTGCTTTCCACATGGGGTTGTTGGGAAGATGAAATTAATTAGTATGGTGAAGCACTTAGATCAGTGTCTAGTACAAAGTAAATGCTTTTTTAATGGGTGAGGAAGCTGAAGTCCAGGTCTTGGAATAACTTCTTGAAGTACCACAACAGCATTACTAAAACCAGAAACCAGATTTTGTGGCTCTCATAACAATCATCTTTCTACATCATCAAAGTATTGAGATGTGGATAGAAGATTAAAATGCAAAAACAGTGTGTAGGGAATAAGTTTCAAAATATTAGCTATGAAGGGATGGGAATTCCCACAGTAGTTAAAAGATGTCCAAGAATTAAGAGAAGTTAATTTTTTTTAATTTAATTTTAAAATAGAAGATATTTGATTGTGTTCATGGACTAAGAATATGGAGACACTGAAGAGGGTGGATTGAATGATAAGGGGCAGCGAAGCTTTTTTTTTTTTTAACAGCAATAAATTTTACTAGAATTAGAGTTTTGCCCTGAGTCCATGATTTTTTTTGTTGTTGTTCTTTATTTTTATTTATTTATTTTTTTAATTGAAGAAATGACTTAAATTTTTTCTTTTTCTTTTTCTTTTCCCTTCCCCTGTCTACCTTACCCCTCCTCCCACTCCCCTCCAGGGAGGACTTTAAAAGGAAGAAATAATAAATGGAGCAAGAGCTTGGAGGATGTAGGAAGGTTTGGGGTACAGAATTCCAGCAGAGGAATTAGCCTCAGATATCACCTCCTCTAAGAGGACTGAAAGGAGGTGAACGTAGTGGTGGATGCAGATAACTTCTAGGTGGAAATGGAGTCATCTGATAGCAGGGGTCAGAGTCATCTGCTGAGTGAGAGGGGGCCAACAGGAAGTTTGAGGAGAACAGTATGGATTTTTCACATTCACCGTGGGTATGGGAGAGAACATTACCCAGAGGATGAGAAGCTTTGCAGAGCAGAGCTGAATATAGTAAATGAGTGGTGACTTCCATCCAAGTTGTGGGATTTTTTTTTCCTAGCATCACTCAGAAGCCCAGGATTGGGAATGAGGATCCAGGCTGGTTGGGATAATCCAGAACTGGAGATTTGCAGGAAGGTATGTAGAAGGATGAGGTACAGAAGTTGAAGTTGTTGGTAAGAAGGATCTGGACTCCGGGAAAAAGAAATAGACCAGGAGAAGACTGAATGTTAGGGAGAAATGGAGGAGTCAGAAGCTAGTATCATGAAGAAGTTGTAGAGTTGAAGGCTTGGAAGTGAGGATGTTGGGATCAGACACTAAGGCACTGAGGTTCGAGACCTTAGAGGTGGAGCAGTTCTGGGAGATGACAGAGTCTCCAGGATGGCCTTCAAAGTGGGTAGCTAGAGATGAGCATAATATGAGACCAACAATATATTCACAGCCTATTCTCTGAGTAGGGAAACTGGGCCCCCTGCTCAGATCCCACTTGGTGGTTGGGGGGGGGGGGGCACATGATGGCCCTGTCCCTTATTCCTCTTTTCTGACTGTAATTCAAATTCAAAATTTCATTAATATTACCCCAAAGGTCCTATGAAAGGTTTTGACAGTTGATGCAGCCTCTGCAAGTACTATATTCTTAGAGTAGCTCTGCACTGGTGGATTGAGCCAGGCCTCATCCAATTATACTAGAGTTGGCCCTTCCCATCCAACCCAGATTGCTTTTTCTGATGGAGGCCCTGACAAAGATTCTTTGCTTGACCAAGCTTTAGTCAGTCTCCTTAAACCTCTCCTAGGCCCATCTGTGTACTTCCTCATAAAATCCAGTTTTAGTGAAGAACCCTGCTAGGTCAGTTTAACTAGACCCTTCCCCCTTCAAAGTCTCATAGATAGGATTTCTCATGCTCCATATTCCCCAGGTGATGTCTGATCATCATGGCTTGTCTTCAGCAAGAATGAACTCTGCTAAGAGGATTTAGTAAGAATCCCCCTTACCCCTGATATTTCTTCCAGCAATTTTCTATCCACTGACCCCTACCCCACTCCTTGGCTATAAATTCCCATGTGCTCATGCTGTATTTGGAAGTGAGCCTGGTTCTTTTCTGAAGTCCCTTATTCTCTATTGCAATTGTTCTGAATAAAATCTGTTTGGCCACTTTAACTATGGTCCAGCTCTGGTTTTTCTTTGACCACTCTAATAGGTTTTGAAGAATCTTCTCAATTTCAATCTTGAATGCTTAGGAGTGTGTATCAAAGAATCACAGCGTCTCTCAATAATTCTTTAATTATTACCCGTAAACTAATCTAAACTCCTTTGAACCCATGTGTTTTCAGCACATTAACATGCCCTGGAGTAATGGGTCACATAAATTTATGATCCACTCTGTAAATTAATAGTTTATTTTACTTGCCCTGACTTTCTCCCTTTTAAGCTTCAAAAAATATTCTTTAATTTAAGAACTTTGGATTCACATATTTTACGTTTTTAGAGACTAGTTTTCCTCAGCCTTCCCCTTTGTAAAGATGAGTTCTAATCTATTTGTTCACATTCAGTCCCACTCCCTTCATCATACGCCTGTCTCTGAGAGTGTTATTAGTTAGGAAAGTGACTACTATCTGATTAGCTTTACAGCTTTCAAAGCACGTCTCATCTTTTTTGAGCTCCACTGTAATCCTAAAAGTTAGGAAGACCATCTTTCTCATTGTACAGATTAGAAAAAGGTTAGGTGATTTCCCCAAAGACTGACCTGACTTATGACTCCAAATTCTTGGCTTTCTCCATCTGCCACACACTAAAGCACTGCAGTTAGCAGCATGACTTTTTAAGTTCTAGATTAAATCTCCATCCTGTTGTTTTCCATGAGCTTGGAAAAATTATTTAATTTCTACAAGCTTGAATATCATCATCAATAAAATCAGGATAGATATTCTTATCCTGAAAGGCCATTAAGTGGATTAAATGAGATAATATCTGTGAGCACTCAGTTCATTATAGCTACAATTCCAAATCCTTTATGTCATTATTAAGAACAAAATTCCTGGTTCTTTTTCTGAATTATAACAGAGACCACTAATAGCCATATATATAACTATAGTTTGAAAAATTCTTCTATTATTGCACTACTTGGCCAGACTTTAGTTCATTTGCCCATTTTCTGGCTGTTCACATGTCAATGAAACAGCCCAGCAGCAGAATACACATTCTTTTTAAGTGTACATGGAACATTTACCAAGATATACCATATTCTGGGTCATTAAACAAGTTTCAATAAATTTAAAAGGATTAAAATCATACAAAGTTTATACTCTGACTATAATGAAATTAATGAGAAATAACAAATAGATATCTAGAAAACCCCCAAATACTTAGAAACTAAATAACACACTTCTGAATAATCCATAGGTCCATAGATCAAAGAAGAAATTAAAGAAGAAATTAGAAAGTATTTCAAGCTAAATGAAAATAAAAGCACAGCATATCAAACTTTGTGGGGTATAGTTAAATTAATACTTAGAGGGAGATTTATATGCTAATATTATAAGTCAATATGCATATATTCAAAAAATATAATTCAAACCTAAACTTCTATATTGAGAAACTAGAATATATGCCAAATATATTTTAATAAAAAAGTGAAAAAATATAATAATTTTAAAAAAGGAGCAAATAATAATAAAGATAAGAGCAGAAATCAATGAAAGAGAAAAACCATAGAAAAAATCAATGAAACAAAAATTGGTTCTTTAAGATCAATAAAATTAATAAACATCTACCCTGATTTGATTAAAAGAAAAAATATAACACAAATTAAGAACATCAGGAATGAAAGATGCTTATCGCTACAGGTCTTAAAGAGGTTTTACGGATAAAAAGAAAATAGTTTGAACAAATTTATGCCAATACATTTGACAGCTTTGATGAAATAGACAAATTCCTTGAAGAACACAACCTGAAAATCCCTACATGTTTGTTAAGTAAACAGAGTCTGGAAGCAGAACCTTCCCACCACAGAAATAAAGAAAAAAATATCTCAAGGTCCAGATGAATTTACTGCTAAATTCTACTAAACATATAAGGAAGAAATAATATAAATTCTACATAAGTTTTTCAAGAAAACTGAAGAGGAGGGAACATTTCTATAAGACTAGCATTACTCTGATATGAAAACTAGGAAAAGACACTGTAAAATTACAGACCAATGTCATGAACACAGATGTAAAACCCTTAACAAAATGTTAACAGATTAAATCTAAGAATATATAAAAAGGATAATATATCATGAAAAATGGGCTTTATTCCAGGAGTGCAAGATAGGTCTAAATTTTGAAAATGGATGCAATTAACCATATTATCAGAGTAAAAATGAAGAGCCATATGATCATCTAAGTAGATGCAAAAATTGACAAAGTACAACATCCATTTATGATTTTAAATACTACCAGGGAACTAGGAATACAAAGTAATTTCCTCCACCTAATAAAGGCCATCTATGGAAAAATCAACAGCTAACATCTATTTAATAGTCAAAGACTAATCCTTTCCTCCTTAAGATTAAGAACAAGGTGTGTACACCTGTTTCCAATACTCTTATTCAAATTGTACTGGAGGAACATAAGGCAAGCAAATAAATAAAAGGCATCCAGATAGGAAACTGTCCTTAAGATGACATCATCGTTTATTTAAAAGATGCTAAGGAATTTTTTAAAAGTCAGGACATCTAATAAGTGAGTTTACAATAGCAAGATTCAGAGAGGTTAATTTGACCAAGATTCACAATTAGTGAGTGGTGAAGCTGAGATTTGAAATAAGTTCTCTCTGACTCCAAAGCTTGTGTCTTTATCCACCACAGCAGAAACTGGCATTCACATGCCCAGTTCCTCAATCTTTCCCATTATGATGGCTAAAGAGACTGTGTGTGTTCCACATGGTCCCTCCCGAAAACAGTGGAGCCTCTGTCAGCCTGGGTTCCCGACTATGTGAAATATAAACTTTTTCACGTTAAGCCACAGATTGTGGAGCTGTTTGTTACAGCATAATGTATCCTGTTCTGACTGACACAACAGCTACACTACATACTCCCCACTAGCTTCCCCTTGCAAAATCTGAGGATCTGTGTCAGAGTTTTAGGTTATAACTCTGTAACAGCAGAGGAGAAAGTTTTGAGGGTCTTGAATCTTGGTCTTAGAAATATAGATTCCCATAAAACTGGACATCACAGATTCAGTTTTATAAAACCGTGAAAAGGCAGTGGCCCAGTTGCAAAACTCTGCTTTCTCTGTGACTTTGATCCCTATGGCTCTGCCCAGGAGCCATTTTTCTTGGTATTAAAAAGCTAAGTCTCTCACTGGCAATCTCTCCAAAGGCCCAGCCCTTTGGGCACCGAGAGCATCCAGAGCCTTCCTGTTTGGGATCTAGTGCCCTGGCTAGCTCTTGCACTTGCAGGCAATGTTTTCCTGTGCAGGTCGAAATGTTCTGTGGAAAATATGAAGCAGAAATTGTTGTGATAAGCCCGGAGCTCAGGGGCCTCTGGGGTACAGCCCTGGTAAGCTGGGTCACCTCATTTCATGAGGGCCAGCCCTGGGGGAGGCTCCACAGGCTTAATTAAAGCCAGCAGGAGGCTGTTTGAAGGAAGAAGAGCAAAAGAGTGAGGGCAGCAAAGAGCAGGCTAAGCCGAACTCACCTCTTCCCACTAAAGACCATCTTGAAAAGTCCCACAGGCTGGAGGCCAGTCAAAACCAACGCACACGATGAGTGAGGGGGAGCACGAGGAGCATTGCAGGCATCAGGGGGCAGGTGAGGAGGCCTGGGGAGGAAGGCAAGGTGGTTGACCCACGGGGTGAAAGGGAAGAATCACAGCTTTTCTTTTGGAGACTATTTCCCACGGCAAAGCTGCTGGTGATCACCAGGGTTACCAACCAGCTGGGGTGTGGCGGTCCGAGAGGGGGCATAGGAATCCCAAACAAAAATGCCCATCAAATTACCAAGGAAACATTTGAAAGCCAGGCTCTGCCACCATACCTTCTTTTCGAAGGTCTGTTCTCATGCCCCAGCCCAGAGAAACTTCTTCTTTCTGTGGAGATTCTCCTTTTCTGCAGTATTCTGCTGGCCCCTTACATCGGGTAAGTATGTGTGGGCAGCAGCGGCTCCAGCTTCTATCCCTGTGTATCCCTAACGTAATTGCCCCATCTGTATACCAGGTAGGTTCAGCCTCTAGTTTCTGGGGCTACCGGCCTCATACCATGCTCTAAGCTGGAGAGCAGTAGATGTCTTTTTCCTTCCATAGCCATGAACTTTGGGATTGCTTTTGAGAGAGCTTGACTTCCAGACCAGCAGAAATGATAAAGGGGTTAACAACAGGCCTGAGCATGACTTTGTACATTTGCAGACCAATTCAGTGTTTGCAAATCCCTTTCATGTAGCTTGTCTCATTTTCTACCTGATTAACTATGAATCATTAGAGCAGGAATCCTTATCCCAGTCGTGCCACAGATGAGGGAATAGAGGCCCAAGAAAAATTAAATGACTCACCAAAGTCTCAAGAACAGACTCAAGCCTTCCCTGCTGCTTCCACTGGGAAAGTTCTGGGGTTTTGTTGTTTTTGTTTTTGTTTTCCACATGTGGGACATTGATAAAAGATTCCTCTTGCTAAAACAAAAAGGAAAGAAAAAAGAAAAAATTGTTTAAAATAGGCACAAAAAGTTGAAAGATCGATACTCTGTTTTTTGATGAGGAAACAGAGACCCAAAGAGGGGAAATATTTGCTCAAGTTCGCCCTGAGTAAGGGGCAACGGTGAGGCCAGAATTCATTTCTCCTGCTTTCAGAACAGTTCTCTTTTTTACCAAAAATGTGGTCCTGGGCCAGAGCTGTGCAGCGTATCTTTACTTTCTCCTAAGTCCGGTCATGGCCGGCCTTTCTTGCCAGAGGACAGAGAGACTCAAAATTGAGGACAGGAAGGAGCCTCAGTCCCAGTCTGAGGAACGGGGTTTTACATTCGACCAGGGCCAGGCAGAAGTGAGTTTTCCACATGGTACAGTAAGTTAGAGGCAGAAACAGGATAAACCCAGAGCCTCTGGGTCTCCAGAGCACAACGTGAATCTGTTCCCTCCCCTGCCCCTTGAACTATCCTCACGTCACCTCCTTCCAGCCTCGGCCTTGAGAAATTCCGGACTCTTTCCTCACTGACATCCAACTACCTGCCATGTTGGCCTGGGACAGCTCTGTCCCTCATAGCCAGGTGGGCAAGCTCTCCAAGCTGCTGGACCCTACACAGCTGTGGTTTTCCTCTTCACCCCTGCCCTGCCCCTCCCTGCCACTGGGTGTAAGGCAACATATTTCAGACTATCTGTGCCCGAGAAGAAAGGGTCACAATCTATTACAGAGTAGAAATGGTGGAGGTGAAGGATGGAGGGAGGTATCCTTCTGTCCATTTCCCTAATTCTGGAAACCTTTTCGTGACTTTTCCCTCTGGAGCCCTTAATGCTCTTGACCACAATGCTGGCAAAGACTGAGAAGCAGCCTCCATGACGGAATTTCAGCTCAGCCTATAAGGGGGGGGTGATGGTGGGTTCATGCTCTCCTGCCTTAGATGTGTCTGACTCTCAACTCCATTCTATCTTGGGGTATAGCTCATTTAGCTTTGTGCTCCCAACACATACACACAGCACCAGGAGCAGTGCTTTGCACGCAGCACCAGATAATTGCTTAATATTTATTATATGTTATTCTATTATAATGTATTATCATATCATCTATTAATATATTTATATTATAATATCTACATAAATATGCAATATTCATGTATGATAAATATATATTTATTAACACATTATTACATGTATCATATTATCATATTGTATTATATAATACAGTATTATATTATATTATAAATAGTAATATAATATACTATCATATTATATATTAAATAATACATTATAACATGTGATATTATATAACATATAATAATAGATAACATAAGATGTTATTATAATTAATACTATTGACTAATTAATAATCAACACATCCCTGTATACTTGTGCAAGACCAAACCCCAGAGGAGACAGAGAAGGATCCTAAGCAATATATTTCATTATTTGGAAGAATGAAACCTCAATCTCAAATATACTTCCCAAAATGCTTTCCTTGTACGTTTCCAATACCTTTAAAGCCTCCCTAGAACCACGGTTCTCATTAGTTGTCATCTCCTGAACTAATTTTCTAAGACTGAAACGCACTACTTTCACTGACACTCCTGACACACTGTAAAATTACTTAATGGTTAGCAACAGGATGCTGCGTCCTGGCCAAAGCAAACAGATGCCTGCTCTAAGGGTCTGGGGTTGGCTGGAAACATACAAACCGCAAGTTCTTCAGGAGTTCTTGATTTGGAAAATGCCCACGAGGGTTAAAAGAATGGATCAGTCTTGCTCCACTCCTCTAGCGCCAGCCCATTCACGAGCCTCAGTTTACTCACCTGCATTGGGGTGGAGGGAGGGAGCTGGAATAATTATGCCTCACAACGGGGCTGTGAGAAACAATTAGAGAAACATTGCAAAGTGTTTGAATGAACAAATTCATCTGAAAAACCACTTGACTGGGTCTCTGGGGAACCACAAACAGACTTTTACAAGTTCACAGTTACTTAGCTAAGATCAGGTGATGATATTTTATTTCAGGAAAAAGAAAACACCATGTGCTAGCAGAGTCGCTGGTGCTTGGGCTGAGTGAGGGCCTCCAGGAGGAGGGAGGTGAAAGCTGCCCTGCTCATCCCCGGGCCTGGGAGGAGCAGTCATCCATCCCGGTCACTCCCTGGCAGCATCTTCACCAACACTCTGGGTCTTGCCCTCTCCTGCTCAGATGTTTGGCTTTTCCTGACATCCCCTTCCAGGGCACACTTTCAGTGTTATGTCCTGTTCCTGGGTTTACTCTGCTTTTGTTTCCTTCTCGAAAATTATCATGTGAAAATGACCCATAAAGGCTCAGCATTGAGCTTTGACACATGGCGGGAACTGGCCAAAAGCTTCTGTCTTCTTTACCTCTCCATTTTCCAGACTATTCTTCAGGAATAAGAGGGTCATATGCCCTATTTGAGAAATATATTCTTCCTTCCTTCCTTCCTTCCTTCCTTCCTTCCTCCCTCCCTCCCTTCTCTCTCTCTCTCTCTCTCTTTTTTCTCTTTTTCTTTCTTTCTTTCTTTCTTTCTTTCTTTCTTTCTTTCTTTCTT
>CM053509.1:42964941-43172629 GCA_028627145.1 Eidolon dupreanum | reverse complement strand
ACCTGGGGTACAGCAGTAGCTTCCCAATGGCCTCCCTGCATCGGCTCTTGCTCCCTCTAATCCACTGTTCACCCCATAGTCAGGGTGATCTAAATATGAGAGTTTGCTTATGGCTCCTTGACCTCGAATCAAGTCCAAAAGATTGATCATAGGTTACAACACTGCATGCAGCACATGGCCTTTTCTCTAGCCTGTGAACACACTAAATTCCTTTCTGTCTCCATGTTGTTACCATCTGCAACCTATACATCAGAGTCTCCCCTTTCTGTGGTACAGGATGTTCTCTTAGAACCTACTGAGGGAAGGGAAATCTCAAAGGATGGGGCCTTATTGTCTCCCAGGCATCCAGGGTCCTCTGCTAGTCTTTGCACTGCCAGCAATTGCAGGATGTGCACAAAGTGATCGTATTGGGCAGTCAGGGGGCCTTGGCACCCACCCAGCAGCTCCCACACCTCCTTACCTCTAACAGCACCATGTCTGTTCCTGTTGATCCCAGAGTAACTATAAGTAGTTGTTTTCCTGAAGGTTCCAGAAAACGTCCCCAAACTGTACCAAGCAGGAAAATGAAGAGTCCTGAATTAACAGGCTAACTTGTCTTCTGGGATGACATGTGGGTCAGGTTGAAGGCCTCACATGGCTCTCTGAATAGCTGGTGCCTCTACTCTTCCACTCTCTTTATCTCCCCGAGCATCACTGTGCCCACTTTCGAGCCCCACTTGAACTCTCCACATTCAAAGGGGGTAATTAAGATTAAATGAGGTCATCAACGTGAAGCCCGCATAGTGGGATTAGTGCCCTTATAAGAGCAAGAGAGGCCAGAGCTTTCTCTGCACGCTCAGGCACTGAGGAAAGGCCATGGCAGGACACAATGAGAAGATAGCCATCTGTAATTCAGGAGGAGGGCTCTCACCAGACACTAAATCTGCCAGCACCTTGATCTTGAATGATGAGAAATAAAGCTCTGTTGCTTAAGCCACTCTGTCTGTGGTATTTTTTTTATAGCAGCCTGAGCTGACTAAGACTAAAGCCCAGTCCCCATTCTTTAGGACACCCACCTCTCTCAACAGGAAACTGGAGCCCTGCTCCTGCCTGCTGTGCCCCTGGCTCAGACATTGGCAGATGCTCAGGTTTTTCCCTGCTGGGAAGGGCAATGCAAGGGTCTGCCTTGCAGGCAGAATGACAGTGATTTCTTCATCTGCATTTTGGTCTTTCCCCTTGGGGGTTGCCCATCACTGGTTTCTTCCTGAATCACCTGCAGAATATGTGTCACCATGCAAATTAGTTTTTTTCCGAGGATGCCACAGTCTAGGCTATGAAGAAAACCTGTATATTTTTATCTCTACATGACCCTAACCTTGTGAAACAACTCTGGCTTTTTTATGCCATATGTAAATCTGCCTCCTTCCTGAACTGTATTCATTACAAAGAACCCCTGGCTTCAGCCTGGATCCCCGTATTAGTTGAGGTTACATTTCTGTCTCATCCAGGATGGAGGGTACTCTCTTCTTATAGTATCTCTCTAATGCCCCCAGTTTCTTCCTGGAAAGTAGAGGGTCCGTTTCCATTCTTCTCTGTGGGCATGTTTTTCCTTTACACTGGAATGTTCCTTCCTCCCCAGTTCTCTTATCTGTCTGGCTTCTGCTTGTCTTTTACTTCTCTGCTCAAACTTTCAAAGGAAGTTCATTCATTCATTCATTCATTCATTCCTTGCTTACTCTGTACCAAGCCTTGGGCCAGATGTTAGAAATATAATGATGAGCCAAAACAAACATATCCCTTATGGAGCTCCCAGCCTTGTGGGAGCAGACAATCAAGGAGATAGGTGTGAGAACCGCCCTAACAAACTCCAAGAACCCATTACTGGGGGAATTGGACCTAGTTAGGGAGGTCAAGAAAAGGTAATGAGGGAGACATATGAGCATTCCAAGCAGAAGAACAACCTGTCGTCAGGAACAAGCAAAGCTCACGTTAAGGCCTGAAAGAGGGCTGAGGCGGCTGGAGCAGAGAGTGAGGGCTGTGTTCTACCATGAGTGTGGGGAGAGAGGGAAGGGCTATGCTCTGGAGTTTATCTCAATTCTAAGAGCAAAAAGACATTAAGGCTTTAAGTGTGGGATGGGCAGTGGGGGCATCGAAGGGTAGAGGAATAAAGGTGATGAGTGGCATAATCAGGTTTTCCTTTCAGAAGATCACTGGCTGCATAGTATAGAGTGGATTGCAGGGCCCTGTGTGGGTGTGGGTGTGAGTGTGGGTGTGGGTGTGGGTGTGAATGGACCTGCCTGGGGTACTACAACAGTGGAGGCAAGAGATGATGGTTCTAGTGAAGACATGGGCATTGAAAACAAAGAAAGGTGCAAAATTCTGGAAGATACTTAGCAAAATCAAGGGGAGTGAGACAGTAAGAGTTGTTGGCTTCTGTACAGAGAGTAAGGGGTGGGGGAGTGCTGTTCTTTGAGAGGGGTAGGGCTTTTAAAATAGGATGTGGTTTGGGTTTTATTGTACCCTCCCTGTACAAACACACCCAGCACTCAGCACCATTGTAATTAATCGTTATCTGGGTAGTTATGTGTTTATTGTATAAATTTCCTGGAAAATTATTAGCTCCATGAGGGCAAGACTTGAATTTGTCTTATTCACCAGGAAATCTACAAGGTCTGACTTGGCATTCAGCAAAGGTTTGCTGAATAAATTAGTGCTCATTTGCCTCCTTCAATTGCCCTTGGGAAATCACCATTTGAAACATTCACCATTTCTGGAGCCTCCATGCATCCCAAACAGAATTTGTTACTGACCTCACATGTTGGAGTTGAAAAGCACTGGGCTTAGAGTCAAAAGATCTGGACTGAAGTCCCACTAGTTATGTGCTGTGCCAGCAAAAGGTCTATAGATGAGTTAGAAATAGTCAGAAACATGTTTCCTCTGGAGTAGAGCAACCTGGAAGCCAGGCTAGTCACATTACAAACTCAGCAACACGAGATGGTCATTCTGAAGGTGTTAGCTTTAACATGCCCTATAATGGCTTATTTTATTTTATTTTATTTTTATTTCATTCATTCATTTCTTTTCATTTCATCTTTTATTATTTTTCAATGGTGGAATCTAGAGGGAACTCAGAATAGATTGGGGTCTCCAGCAGTGGGGCTGCCCTGAAAGACATCTTTCTAAGAGATATTTCTGTAAGAGACATTTGCATCCCACCATTCGTGGGAAGAAGTCAGACATCAGACAGCTTAGAGTATGAGTGCTGACTCACAGGGGTGGAGCACTGACCCAGCCTCAGGAGTTCTGGTTCCAGACTCAACCTGCCATGTGACCACAGACAAGCAACAGTCCCCACCGCAGAGCAGGCCAAGTTCCTACATGTAGAGAATGAAGGCCTTCTACTAATCTAATGCCTATTCGGGGGTGGAACTGACTCTTGAGGATATCATTGCAGAGGCAGAAGAGGTGGTAGCTCACAAGGCCAAAGGCCAGGAGGGCCAGAGCTGGTGGGAAGAGGCTGTTGACCTGAGACCCTAGAAGGCACAAATTAGAATCTCTAGCTGCCTGCGGTCATTTCTGTTGATTCATCAATAAGGTGTCCCCTGAACCCCACCTAAAGGAGGACTCAGGCTATTTCCTATTATAGCACTCTATTTTTGAAATAAACCATAAAAATCACGCAATTTTAAATTAAATATTTGTGTGGTTGTGTTTTGAACACACCTCTGCCACTAGGCTATAAATTCTGTTAAATTCCCCTTCTGTATGAACAGAACTTAACACAGTGCCTGCCAGCACAGATTAAACAAAGATATGTTGATTAAACAAATGAATGAAGGATGGAATGGATGGATGGAAGGATGGATGGATGGATGGATGGATGGATGGATGGATGGATGGATGATGGATGGATGGATCGATGAGTATGTAAATGAGTGAGTATAGACACAGCAGTTCCCAAGCTCCAACATTCCCTATTGTGCTAGGACTTCTGCCTTCTAGTTTTTGATGAGTTCTCTCTCTCTTCCCAAAGAACTGCATCCCTTCTCCACCCTAGCAGAGCCTAAACTGCTTTCCCTGTCCCTAGTAGAATGACCTACATCTTTTCGGCTTGTTTATTGGACCTGGCACTGGGACTCTTTTTACTTATTACGTGGCTGCTGTCCTGACAGTCTTTGCTTTCGTGATTAAAAGGGTTAGAAATTAGCCCAATCCTAAAGATTACTTCAGGGGACCAACTGCCAACCAATTTCTGAAATTTGCCAAGATTTCCAAGATGACTTAGTTCTAACAATGGCAGCAGTTCCACTATTTTGTACTTGTTATTTGTCAGGCCAGTACTAAGCTCTTCCCAAACGTTATCATTCCTTCTCCCAGCCAGCACCCTGTAATGTAGGTGTTATTCTTACCTCTGTTTCCCACATGAGAGCACCCAGAGGGACTTGCTCAAGGTGAAGCAAATAGCAATGAGCTGAACCAAAACTGGATTCAGGCAGTCTGAGTACAGAAACCGTGCCTGTAACCATTACGATAGATTTCCTCGTGTACTAAAAGTGTGTTCCTTCAGTTGAGTTAAGCTCCAGCTGTGAGATTTCTATTCTAGGGTTCACATTGGGTCTCCAAGTAATGCCCAATTGCAAAGCAGGCGGGTGTGGAGAGGCTGCTGTGTCCCGGGGAGAGGAAATATTTTGATTTTGGAGTGTCAATGGTGCATACAAGTTCTGCAGATGGTCCTCCAGGGGCTACAGGCTGCGCTTTCAGGAAAAGCTCAAGTGTCGGCTCTGGACTCGATCAGCCCAGGGAGGAGGAACAGGTGCCCAGCTCCTGAGTGCCAGGTTTGGGCCCAGAGCAGCAGCTACTCCCACATATTGGCTTCCCTAACACAAGGCCTGATACTAAAGTTCTGCCTCCGCGGAGGTCAGTTCTTTCTCATGGCATTTATTTCTATTCTAAACAATAGAGATTTTTAAAAATCAAATTTAGGAATTGAATCCAAAAGTGTGCCAAACAGCAGACATGGAGGATCAATGAATATTCCATAAAACACCATCTTAAAGTAATAGAAATGCTCTCAAATCAGTGTTTTTAACTGTTTTTTAAATTGCTTAGATTAAATCAACTCTTAAAGAAGCCTCGGACCAATATGCTGTTGTTTCTTCTGTTTGTATCAATCTTACAGCTGTTGCTTTGCTAGGATTAATTTGTCTCAGAGGAGTTTCAACACTATCCTCCCTGGTGTATTTTCAGAGCCCATAATGTCATGTAATCAGGACCATATTATTTTTGTCTGAATCTCTGGGAGTGATGTAAGAGGAAAAAGGAAACTAGCTAACTCCCAATCATTTGACCAAAGGTTAAATTAGTCTTGGCCTTTCCCCAGCTGGACAGAATGCTACTCAGTCAAACATTTATTCCACCCAAAAGAATGGAAGTCCTCTTCCTTTCTTCTTGAATCATTTGCCTTAAGATATCTTTCCCTATCATGCTCCCCAAATAATATGCTCCTGTCCTCCTCCCCATGCCTCCCATCTTCACGTTGTTCATTATGGATCATTAGCACTGGGGGAAGTGTGTAGAGAAGTCATACAAGGTGGAAATAGATCTTGACATGGGAACTGGAAATGTGTTTTTCTTAAGAAAGACTTCCAGCCACTAAGTGGCTGCAAGGAGGACACACTTCTTGGCCCCTGGGCCAGCCTTGTCACCAGTGCAGATGCCCGGTGTTGCCAACATCTCAAGAACACGCCGATGGCTCTTATTGTAGCTTCTTCTGAAGCGACCAAGCAAGGCAAGCCAAAAACTCCACCCGAGCCCAGTAGCTGGTCTTCTCGTAAGAGACACAGACATGTTGACTTTTACTCGATCAAACTTACATTTCCTGCAAGTACAGGAAGCTCTCTTGGGGCTTGTGAGTGGATCTTAAAAACTTAACATCTCTCCATTGACACTATCTGTTATGTATTTGAAGTAACTCCAGGACAGAAGTTGTGACTATTAAATGATATACCAGGCCCACTGAAATAGTCATGTTTCCTTTTGGTATTTTTCTTCTGTCAGCAAGCAGAAATTCATCCAGTGGCCAATTACAGCTTCTGAAAACATGGCTCCTCTCCCAGGAGCAGGGGACCCTGTAGTAGAGGAGAACGAGCTGGGACTTTAGAGCTAGAATAGCTGTAGAGGCAATAGCTAACATTTATTGAGACTTTACCAGGTCTGTGCCAAGCAGTTTACATGCATTGTTTCCTTTAGCTTGTGCAATGATTCCAGGAGGCAGGTACTTTTCTTGTCCTCATTTTCAGAGAAGGAAAATAACACTTTGAGAGTTTAGGTAACAGGCATAATGTCACAGAGGCAGGAGGTAGGAAACCAGCCTGAGATTGTTGAGATGGGCTTCTGAGGCTGTTTCAGCCTCAGTTTCTTCCTCCTTAAAATGGGAACAATAATATTTGTCTTTCCCAGGGACAAGGGTGGTTATAAGATGCGAATGAGACACAGATGTGGAAAAAACGGCATTGTGAAGCAATATGCAATATTTTTGCTGTTATCTTTATGATTGAGAAATGATGAACACCAGGGACTTACCAGCTTCTGTTTGTGGCCTGAGCTCTTGTAATTTGCAGGATAGTTTCTGGTGATGGAAGCCCATGTGGATGGTGGTGGTGATAGTTCAATTTTTACTGGAGGAAGAGTAAAAAGAAGTAAGGACAAGAGAACAGAAAAGGCCCTAAGAAATAGGAGCAATGCAGTGGCAAAAAGAGAGAAGAGAAAACGAGATGCTGAAATATCAGCCCTCTCGTCAGTTTTTTTCCCTCTGAAATCCCAGCCTGAATTCCATTTGTCCATCTTCATCCAAGCAAATTCAATCAAGTACATCCTTCAGAGAGTTCTTGCATCTGACTTTTCTCCTTCCTCTCTGTCAGTTTTGGTTCAGGTACCCATCACAACTCACCTTGACGTTGTCAAAGCCTTCTACCTGCTCTCCAGGCCTCCAGTCTCATCTCTGTCTTCCATCCTGCCATCAGAAATCTGATCCTTCAAAGGCTACTTCATCCCTTGAAGGACTACATCTAAATTCTAAGCATGAGTTACTACCCTTCATGACCTGGACCTTGCTAAGATCTGCAGCCTTAGGCGAACCACATCTCACAGTCTAATATTCCAGCCACAATGAACCACTGGCCATTGCCCACACATGACCTTTCCTCTCTCAGCCTCTGTGCTTTTAATATTTTGGAAGTGGAGATGTCTTCACCTTCCTTACCTGTTGAACTCCTATGCATCCTGCAAGGTCCAACTTGGGAATTGTCCTTCCATATATATTCTGATCACCCTATATTTGAATGAGCCATCATATTGTAGTTATAATTATTTAATACATGTAACTATTTAATACCTGTCATTCTCCCTCAGGGTTTCTAAGCTGTGGGAACTGTGTGTTAGTCTCTATAAATTCTCAGTCTTGGTGTCTGGTACATAGAAGGCACTTGAGAAAGGCTGTGTGAAAGCACGAATGCACATCTCAGTTTGGATTGGGCTTATATGCAAGATAGCTCTTCCTCTTCTTTGCTCAGTTTACAGACTGTGTTCTCCAGAAATTTTTCATGAGCTTTCTAGCAGCTGTCATAATGGTATTCATGCCTCATGAGGTGGTATGGTGACTTCTGATTCTTCCAAAGTTGGAGAAATAGGTGGTATGTAAAATATCTTAAAGCAAACAAGAAAAAAATGCTTTTTCAAATAAACAGTTTTACTGAACTCTGAAGAGTCTTGGAAAAGATGTTGGTTCATTGCAAGGTTTGAATAAAATCTATGCCAGAAAATTAATCTAGGAAATTGAACCCCTCCTTTATTCTGCCCTTCTCATTGGTTTAACAAAAAGGATCGGAATGGCGTTGACAACACTGTGTTATCCAAAGGAGCAAGAGTCGGAGCTTTTCTTTCCACCAGAAAGAAACAATAGAAACTGTGCACGCAGAGACATATTTCCATTATTTTTTCATGAAAACCTATTCCAGTTCAGTGGGGTTAACCACAGCTATTTTGAAGATACACTGTATTAGGTGTACAGCCCCAAAGCCAAAATATCATAGACATTTTAGTTGTGCTAATTGACAAATATTCATTGATATGTATAGTAATATTAGTCAATATCAATATATATTCCATTCTGAATTTTCTCTATCAACCAGCATGTATAATAACCTAAAAGTAAAAATATATTTAACTTTTAATTTTTACTAGTCTGATTACAAATGAAAAGTAAATCATGTGTGGTTGGTTAAAAGCAACAGCAACAACTTCAGCCAAGTTAAAATGAATAACTTCCACAGAAAGCCTCTTGTTAGAAATATTTCTTGGGCTTAGCCAGAGTTCTAGATGAAACTAATTATTTTCTGGGAAGTTACTATGCAGGGAATGGTAATCTGGATAGCTGTTCCAAAACAGGAACCCAAGGATTAGTGGCACGTGGCTCTTGAATGGAGAATTTCAAAAGTGCTCAACTAGATACTGACCTGGTGTGTCTGGGGGCCAGCTGGAAATCTGTACTTTCGGAAAGCCCCAACTGATAGTGATGTAAAGATGGGTTTGGGATCCACCCCACACCATCCCTCACCTTGCACAGGCGTAACTTAGGGTAGCACCTTTGCAATTCTTTAAGCAGAAGCATGCTGGCGTTCTATGGCAAGAGCCACAGGCTAAATAAAAATGCGTTTGCCACTCCAAGTACTGGAGTTTGGTGCTCACTGGCAGTCAATGGCCTCTTCATATGTAAGCGATTTGTCACAGATTTCTCTGGCATTATTCTATCATGTAAAAGCAGTGGAATGGCCTAAGTAAGGCCAGTTCTTGGCAGCCTCTACTCTCACGCATTCTGAAGTTTTCTCAGATCAGGGTGGGAAGGACTGAGTCTTTCAAGCTATATTGTCCTCATCTGGTACAGATCTGCCTGGGCCTTTAAATGCAAAAGCGTTTTCCACGAGGTCAGCAGAAACCAGATCCTGCAGCCTCTTCTCCAGGCTGTAGACCAGAGGCCTGACAGATGGATAAACCTTCCTCACTGGGGAAGCTCCTCAGGCAGGAATGGAGGTGCGATTACCTTAGAACTCTCAGTGATAGCTAGACTCTTATTTTGAAAATAAGATCGAGCAGAAACATAGCAAGTTAGGCAGCAGGTGACCACTGGACATTAAATTGTTTCTTTAATATGAATCATTACACATTTTAGACTTCCTTCTTTGTCATCAAATAGGTATAATAGATTTTAAAGAATATTTTAAATATTTAAATTACTTTGTCTGGAAAAATGGGGGAAAAAAAGATGAGAACTTAATGTACTATTCTTGTCTAGACGAAGAAAGTAAGTTTGAAAAAAGTAACTGAGTCTTCATTGTCATTTTCTTTTAGTTATAAGTTGGAACCGATAGCTAGAGATTTGTATTTCTGCTTTTGTTAGTTCCTTGATTTCTTGTTGTAAAATAAATTTCTCCAAAGGAAAAATAAATTAATTATGTAACAGCAGACAAAACTGCTGCTATTGAGAGGTGGAATATTAAGTGGCATGAATCCAAGTGTTCGGGAGATAATTTCATAACCTCAACAAATATTCAGTGCTTCACCTTTAGCCCAGATATTTACTATCTCTAGAATTGCATAGAGGTGAATACTGGAATTGTTGGTTCTTCCAGGTGAAATAAACCTGGGCAAGGCCCTTAACCCATCCTGTGTTTATAGATCAGGCACCAAAGCCCAGAACAATAGTGTCCTGTCTCATGCCATGGAGATGGGAGTGGCTGGGCTGGCTCTGAAAAGCGATGGTGATAACACATCAGTGTCATGGCCCCCCTTTTCCAATTGTAAATGATAAACCCTGGAATGAGAGATTACGATCCTCCACCAAAGAAAACAATTGTGCCCTTTACATGCGTTTCCTTAATCCTGATAATTAATTCTGTCATTGCATATTCCTGTTTTCAAGGTCTCCAATTTCTCCCCAATCTCCTCAAATCAGTGATTTTAAAAGAAGCTCTTTCCCTGTACCAGGTTCAAGGTCAAGGAAGTATCTGAATGGCCAGCACATGCTCCATTTTTCTCTTCGGCATATTGTCGAAAACAGTGTCAATGGGATTCGTTCCTTCTAGCTAGTTCCCACCTTGTGTTCAACTTGTCCATCAGATCAAACCAGTTCTTTCTGCAGCGGAGAGTAGCTCATGGTTCTATTGCTTCACATTGAGGAAACCTCATGGACTCCCACACAGAGCAGCTGAGACAGTGTACGTTGTCAAGGCCTTCCTCATTTCTTCCTTCTCTCTTCTTCCCTCCTTCAATATCCCCACTTCCTCCCTCCCTCCATCCCTTCTTTCTTTCCTTCTCTCCTTTCTTCCTTTATCCTTCCCTCCCCCTTCTTCCCTCCTTTTCTTGCATACTTCCTTTCTTCTCTTTCCCTCGTTCTTTCTTATAATATACACCCATCCCATATCTCTGAAGCTTGAGGTCTATTGAATGAGCCCCATACCACATGTTAGTAACTGGACGCTTCCTTCATATTCCCATCCATTTTACCTCACAGTGGGTAAATTTGCAGTAGAGTCTACCACCAACAGGAGACCTTGCCATCTGAGTTTTCTTTCTGGGGATGTAACTTTTGCCGCTAATTTGGTAACCATTTTGCTAACAGTGTATATCCCGATTCCCTTAAGGAATTGAGGTGCCTTCAGTGGCTGCATAAGCAGTTTTTCCTCAAGGCCGTTAGTACTGTATCCTTTCCTTTTTTTCTTAGCAATTTATCTGTGATGGCTGCTCTGAGGGCAGACATAATCCTGGTATTGGGGTCTAAGCCATAACAAGAACATCTGGGTTCTCCATCAGCCCCAAAAAGAATTCATTTCATGAGCAAGCTTTTAAAATGTTAATTTTTGTTGGGGCACTCACTGATTATTATCACAAATTTATCTGGGTTGTTCTTTACAGTGGGGAATTTTTTTTAAAAATCTTTTGGCATTCCTTGATGTCCACTGGCCTCATCAATAAAGAACTCTGAAGTTAGAGGAGAAATACTGAAACTCAGTCCTGCATACCAGTGAGTGTGTTCAACCTTCGTAATAGACCCTTAGACATTGCAAAAGAAAGATATGCCATGAACACTCTGCTGGCTACATTTAAAAGATGTAGCAGAATAACAAGAATGCTCAGATGCTATGGTGAGAATTCGATCACCCAAAGTCCTCCAGGAGACAGTGGGAGTCTGAAAGCTCACTGGGCTGAGGAGCCCATGCTCCATCCATCACCTTCAAAGCAGTGTCCTGGGCAGGAGTGCTTCCTGGGTGGGCTCCACTGGGCAAACAGACATCTCATTTGCATTTCTTTGTTGTGCTGTTTGCATTTTGCACTTCACCACCTGTCCTCTCCAAGGTAGAAGTTCATTAAAATATTCTCCAACCTGCACAGCCCTACTTCCCAGGAGACAGAGTTTCCCTTTTCCCACAGAACTCTCTTCCCAGGTCCAAGCCATTCTTAGGTGAAGCTCAGGCAGTCTTTTTGTTTTGTTTTGTTTTTCCGCAAGACAAAGAATTTTCCACTCAGAAGCTTCTCCTTTATTTTCTGAGCCCCTTCCTCTTCACATTTATATCAACGATTTATGCCTACTTGGACATACCTACCTCATTCTAATAAGCTTTCCTTGTTTACTGTTGGAGGTTAAAGTGCTTGGCTCTATTCAGGTAAACTTTCAGAAGGACAGTGGGTCTGCTGGACAGAGTGGGATCAAGCAACACATCTCTGAGATATAAGCCCTGCATGTGAGAGCTGAGCTCCTTCTTGCACAGGCATCTTTCTGAAGGCGAGGAGCACTGACTCCCATGGAGAGCGGTATTCCTTTAATATTTCTGTGTCATATCCAGCTATTTCCAAGCCCATTGATAGATGACATCCCACGAAGGGGGCCCTTACTTGGTTCGTGGCATGTTTAGATGAGTTTTCGGAACATTTCTTAAAGTTACTCAGCTCTATTTATCAAGTTATATGTATTTTCCACCCAAAACTAGGATAAAAGTATAATAGAAATTATGATCACTGTTTCATAATGATGCTTTTGACCTTTAATATAGCTTGAATGAAAACATTTTTCCATAGAAATGGTAACTATATTATCTGAAACAAATATTATCAGGATGCATACTCTGTCAATAAGGCGTGGTTATTTGGTATTTAAAAATGGTTCTCTTAGAGGTCATCTGAGATGTGTGTGGTTACTACACAAATACATATTCTCATAGACGATGTTTTAATGTCTCCACCTCAACTTAGCAACAAAAAAAATCCTATTTTCTCATTGCTTATTTTTTTAAATTAATTTTAAAGTTGTCATTTAATTTAGTAGAAAGTTCAATCCTCTCTAAAACTCTTGGGCAAACCACTTAAGCTCTCTGAGTCTCAGTTTCCTTCTCTGTAAATTTTGAGGTAATGATGACACCTGCCTCACTGCGTCTTGGGGACCAATTGAGATAATATGTGAAAGGGCTCTGAAACACAAATGCTGGTGGTTAATGATTTATTTCTTTGGAGCACTGATTGGGAAGAAGAGAATCACCACAACAAGGATTTATTTTGCCTCTGCCCTCAAGCAAAATATTCATACCACGAATTCAGCTTTTATTGAAGTTACACTTTCACTGAGGAGATGTGTGTAAAGAAAGAGACATTAACATTTTACAGGCACAGAAATGAAGCTGAGTCTGAAATTTTTATGCTTCAGAGATTTTGATTTTGTATTATTAGAGCAGGAAGTCTTGGGAACCAAAATCCAACTGGAAGTATAAAGCTCACTGTGTCACTTGGACCCTCCCTCTGCTTTTAGTTCCCATATCCCTTGAATGACTTTGGATGAAATAGGGACATTCCCAACTCCAACATGGGATGGTTTTTGCTGACTCATTGTAGGAAGGAGGGTAATGATAGTAAAAGCTATGTTACTGAGCCTTTCTTCATGTCAGGCACTAAGTTCTTCACACGTATTGGCTCATCTATCTTCACAAGTACTAGCATTATGTTTACATCAAGGATGAGGGAACTAAGGCAAGAGAGGTTAAATGACTTGGTTAAGCTTACACAGAGCCCACGTATGCACCCAGGCAGTCTGGGTTCAAAGCCATAAATTTCAACCACAGCCTACACTGAGATAGATTATTATATATATGTTACATTTTTATTCATTTAACTTACCCATTTAAAATAATGTATGAACACATTCTTATGAAAATCAAAACTTTTACTGTGAGTCTGCATTGCTGTGATTACTAGTGAAAATGAGGATCTTTTCATATGCAAACTAAACTGATCTTTTATATTCATTTTTCTGTGAATTAACTATTCATATTATTTGTCTATTGGCTTGTCTTTTTCATTTTGATTTCTAGGAGCTCTTTATATATTCTGAACATTGATAATTTGTTTATTGCATATATAGCAAATATTTTCTCCTAGTCTGTTCAGTGCATACTTTTTTTTTTAAATCCCATTTATTGAATGCCACCATGCTCTAAGTCTTGACACGTATTGTCAGTAATCCCCATGGCACTACAAAATATGTGTTACTCTCTCCTTCAGTTTTATAGAGAAACAACATGTGATATGAAGGAGAAATGTCTTGCCCCAAGTCACACGTACATGGCAGAGCCAGGGTTGAAGCCCGACTCAAGTCTTATGACCACTCTTGACTTTGTCTACTCCAGCAGTCCCATTTGCCCAAATGCAGGGGTTATTCTTTTTCAACATCTGGTCATTTTTATAATAGGCAATGAATATATAAAGTTTTAAATTCAACTAGTAAGTTTTCCTATTTCCAGTTATGTCATTTGGTGTGACAATATGTAAGCAGACCCAGGAAGTATAAATCCAACTACAAACCCCTTGAGAGCAGGAGCTAAGTCTTGCTCACAGTGCTACACCAGAGCCCACTGGGGGTGCTGAGAATTGACAAAGTGAAAGGTTCTGTCTCTAGAAGGCAGAGTTCTACTTGTCTGGTGTTGCCACCCATGGAAGGATTTGTGTTCTTCAGTGTCCATGGGAACATCTTTCCACCAATGCATCCCCACCCCAGACCCTGGGCTCAGCACTGTGTGGGTAGATCCTGCACTGTAGTGAGTTCCCTCTTCCTGACCATTCACTGGTCCTCCTGGATTCCAGCACAGCGACTTTCAGTGCATTTGCCAGCCTGGTGCGCTAGAGAAGCCTTGATGGAAATCAGTGTCGTAGGGTCACAGAGCAAGGAAAAGTGGACCCTAGTACTAAGCTTACCTTCAAGAGCCCCTCATCCAGAGCATGGCCTATCTACCTCCCTGAAGGTCTATTTAGAGTTTCAGAGGAGAGCAGGACAGTCATTGTTTCTATTTTACCTTCTCTTCCTGCTCGCACCTCACTGCTTTGCTTGCACACACTTGGAATCCACCCCTGCTTGACAAAGATCTCCCCTCAAGGTTGATTCCAGGTACTTTGGGTTTTCTTTTGTTGCTTATATCTGCGCACACACACACACACACACACACACACACACACACACCCAGAAGCTGCTGTGCGAGAGTCAGTATGAGGTTAAGTAATATTCTGGGCTTTGGACATACCTCTGAATCTTCTAGATGGTGCCACTGGGCAAGTTAAAATGTCTGATACCTAATAGGCTACATAATAAATCATAATGTTCTCACTCTCTCATCTCTGACCTATACTTGTCCTTCCAAAATCCTTTTTGGAAGCAGGGAGTTATGAAAACTCGAATAACACCTTCTCTGTAAAATTTCCCCCCAGACTCGCCCCGGATACTCTTCCCCTATCAAAATTGATCACTCCCTTCCTCTGCCTTCGCACTGCTGCTTTTCTTCTTCCTAGTAGAGCACTATTTTAGAGTGATTCATTTGTTTCTCTGTCTCCACATTAGACTGTGGGCTTCAGAGAACCAACACTTCTCGCTCACTAGGCATTCCCAGCACCTAATACTGACACCGAGCATGGGGTAATCATCCTGCTAAAAGTATGAATGAATGACAGAAGGAAAGGGAGAGGCAAGGAAAGCAAGGCTGGGTTCTGGGGAGAGGGAGTAGGTACCAGTAAGCAAAGCGTGGAAACAATATCAAACAGGCGAGCTGGGGCTGGAGGAGGAGACGAGCGGAGAGTGGGGTGTGGTCATGGAGATGTGTGGTGGGGCAGAGGCTGGGGGTTAGGGTCCCATTGCCTCTACTGATGCTCCACCCCAAGGCCTAGAAGAAGACTGGACTCTAGTTCCTGCACTACTGCTTCCGAGTTCCCCTCAAATCTCATTGCCGTTGATGAATTGGGATTTCGTGTGCCTCTCACTGAGGGGAATGGTGAGATTAAGTGGAACAATGTAATGTGAAGAGACTTCGTGAATGAGGCACCAACATATGGAGAGGAAGTTGGCCCCGAGGGCCTGGAGTCAGCACACAGATGGGACCAGAACCCAGGTGTCTGGACTGCTAGTCAAGGGCCCCTCCCACCACATAGGGCTGCCCCCATGGGAGGTCTAGAGGGAGGAACATCGGGTTTTAAGTAATGCAAAGGAATTCTTCTTAGGCTCTCACACAAAGCCCAGACTCATGGCCAGCTCCTAGGCCAGCCAATTGGATGCTGAGAAACAGGAAACAACCAAGCTGTGAAGTAAACTGATCCAAGTGTTGAAAAGATAATTTGTCCAAAAACAGACCCGTGGTTAAGCTTCACTGTTATTTATTAGCTAAGGGCAGGGGTATGTGGAAAGGAAGGTTGCTGTGACCATTACTACATGAGCGTTAAGGCCATTACTGACTCAAGTATCAGGAATGAAGGCTCTTTACCCTCTAGAATGTCCAGCTCCTTTTCTGGGAAGGTTTTTCAGATATAAAATCAGTCAACTTTGGGAAACAATCCCTATATTTCAATTTTTGATGTCCAAAGGACAGAGAGAGGAGGGGAAGACGCAGTGGTGGAGCTCACACCTTCCTGAGGGCCTGAAGGGCATGTTTTTACTTTGCCAGGCTTCCTTCTGAGGCCTGGCTTGAGGATCCCACAGATACCTATCCAGCCCTCCGGATATCACTGCGGGGCGGGGCGGGAGGGGTTCCCCTCTGAATGCAGAAGCCCTTCCTGACATGGTGCCATGCCAGGAGAAGTCAGCTGTCCCCTCTGCAGGAGAGGAGAGATGCTTGGGAGCTGGACACACCACTGACCCCCAGTCCCTGACAGCTGTGGCCTTCAGCAAGACAGTGGTACCAGCAAACCCGGCCTGGGGCCTCAGCACACCAAGCTGAGAGCACTGTATGTCAGACCTGCTCCCATCGCCCAAGCACCCTGCAAGGCACAGTGCTTTAACGTCTCCAAGCTTCCGTTCCCTCCGCTTCAGGATAAGGAAACTAGAGCAGACACTCAAATGCCTGTCTTGAGACTAGCTGTACCACAACCACTTGGGCTGCATGCTAAAAATGTCGGTGACATCTTTGGAAAAATACCAAGAAACTAATATGGAGTCTGCTTCTGGAAGAGGACTGGGGGATGAGGACAGGCATTGGAAGAAAATATTCCAATATACAAATACTTCTTTTTTTTTTTTTTTTTGGCTTTCGAGTTTTGAACCTACTACATGTAATGAACTATTCAAAACTAACTAAAATAATTCCCATTCAACATAAGATGAACCACAAATATAAGTACCCAGTCCAGTTGAAGCTAACTATCCAGACAAGAAATGGGCTTAAAAAGTGTTTTTAACCAATTCTCCATAATGACTTGATGCCAGGTTCAAGGACCCCTGCTTGCCCTTGAGGATAATGCTTTTCTCCCCACAAAGGATCCCTGTTTTACAAATAAGAAAACTGAATTCTGACAGGGGCAGGGATGAGTCCAATTCACACAGTGGCTTAGATACAGAACAGGAAGTTAAATATGGGTTTCTAGTACCCAGATCTCAAAACCATGATATCCCAGCTTTTCCCCACTGACGACCCCAGAATCTTTCCATCTTGATTCTACTTCTCAGACACAAGACAGACACTCCTTCTCTCTGATCCCTGGCCCTTCACACCCTGCTATCTTCAAGCTAATCTGGTAAACTGGGTGATGATGTGTTTAGAGAGTACTAATGGGCTAATTCACTCTGTGAAAAGACACACTGCTTGAATCCTTCTGGGAACATTTGCAATTAATGACTGTGTTTTACTTCTGTAAAGTAATACGAGGGATTCGGGGTAACAATTTCCCCCAAAATTCTATCCCAGGAGGCAGAGGAGAAAAAGCATTGGACTTAATGTCCTAAGACCTAGGTTGAGATTTTCTCTGTGTGGAGTCAGTTCTCTTTTTATTTAGCTCATCTTCTACATACAAAAATTGAGGGCATTAGATTGAATAATCTCAAAGGTTTCCTTTAACTCTTACAATTCTATTATATGAGCCCTGTTTCTTTCTTTTCTGTTTAAAGCTATATTTTCAATGATAGGCACTGGAAGATTGAATTGTCCTTTTGGAAAACAGTTCCCGGTAACAGTCTTTTTGCAGCTCTGAGCACCAGCAGCCTGAGTTCAGTCATTTTCAGATTAGGTGGGCAGCAAAAGGAACTATTCAGTGTCAATGTCAGTCTTGATCAAAAGAAAAAAGAGTTTGAGATTCACTACAAGAAATTGAAACCAAACTAAAGTTAAAGGTGGAAGAAAGCCTGTTACAATTGGAGAAGACCCAGCACGGGAAGGTGTGTGTCAGCACGAGCTCACCTAATTACCAGTGATTTCTGCTCCTGCCGAAGGAAGAAACCCAGGGATGTGTCTGAGACGAGGATGGTCAAGAAGAGATGCTGTGTTTTTCATTCCCTTTAGGGCCCCCCTGTACCAGCTGGGATAAGGAGCCTGGATTTAAGGTTTTTCTCCTGCTAAAATGCAAGTGTTCCTGAGAAAGGCAATCCTCAGTCTTATCAGCCATGTACCCTTATATACATAGATTTATCAAATGAGCAGTTTTTTTTATTGTGATAAAATATACATAACATAAAATGTACAATTAGAACCATTTTTAAGTGAAGTTTTGTGGCATTAGGTGCATTCATTATTGTGTAACCACCACCACCATCCATCTTCAGGACTTTTTCATCCTCCCTAACTGAAACTCTGAATCCATTCAACGGTAACTCCTCATTTCGCCCTCTTCCCACCCCTAGCAATCACCATGCTACTTTCTGTCTCCATGGATTTGACTACTCTAGGTACTTCCTATAAGTGGAATGATGTGATGTTTAGCCTTTTGTGTCTGACTTATTTCATTTAGCATAATGTCTTCAAGGTTCATCCATGTCATAGCATGTGTCAGAATTTCTTTTTTAAGGCTGAATAATATTCCATTATTTGTATACACCACATTTTGTTTATCCATCCATCCACTCATGATCACGTGGATTGCTTCCATCTTATTGTGAATGACACCTCTATGAATATGGGTGTATAAATATCTGTTTCAGCCCCTCCCGTGACCAGGTTTTGATAGCAGTGGAAGGACCATATCTGGCAGGTTGGGGCACTGAGGACCAACTCCCTATTTCAGAGTTTTTCACAGCCTTCTCATGGAGTGGGTCCTTTGCCCTCATTGCTTTGGTCTGTCTATTCACTTCCTGGCATCCACCCACCAGTGAACCCTGCCTAGTGGGCAGCTGTGCCCAGCTCCCCCAGGCTTTCCTTCCCAACCAGGGAGGGCCTGGCCCAGCACAGTTCGGTGGCTCTGTGGAACGTTTTCCTCACAAGCATGGACCTTCCTGCCGCCTCAGCTGAGGACACGGATGTGTGACTCAAACCCACGTATAAGCACATCTCCCAAAATCTTAATGACCTTCAAAATAGGAAAGAATTTAATTGGAGAGTATGAGAATCTCTCGCCTAGAGCAGAGCTTTAAAGGTTACCAAAACATTTCTGAACAATGTGTTGAATAGACAAGACTAAAACTGTGATTTAGTTTCCTGAAAAGAATTCCTGACAAGCTTATTTATTACAAAGCCCTTGATATTGCTGCGGGTGAGTGGAAAAAAAAAAAAGAAAGAAAGAAAGACAAATGTTTCCAATATGTATGTGGCTTTACACATTAATTTATTTTTTATCTTTGAAAGAGAATTTAAAAAAAAAAAAAAAAGCCATATCAGAATCCTGGGTCTACATGCCCCAAGCTGAGCCCTTGGGACTGAGTTTCCAGGACGGTTTTAACTTCCCCAGGTTTTTTAAGGTTATCGATTCTTCTTGTGGGCAAGACTTGTAACTAGTTTGTAAGAATTAAGTTTCCTGTGGGGATGAAACAGGACAAACAGGCAACAAATGAATGTATTCTGGGAATTTTTTAGCTTTGCTCTCTGTGTTCCCTCAGGCTTAGCTGATTTTACCTGGCCCCTGCTTGGGAGAGTGTTCCGGTTTTCAACATCCCAGCCAGAGCAGACCTGCTCCTCTCAAAGCGCAGACAGATAGTCTCACTGTGGCTTTGGGGAGAGGAGATGCCTTTCTGGAATGTCATCCTTCCACAGATGTTACCACCCCTTTCCTGAGAATCTCTGTTAGGCTTCAATTTAAATATCAAACCAGACAAGTGATTCCCCACTCTGCCCCCCAGGCAAAAAGGCCACCCTGTTCCTTGAGCTAGGTAAGAACAAGAAACAATAACAACAGTAATAACCTCAACACAGCTAATATTTATTCAGCAAAGTGTCAAACCCTCTTTTAAGTTAGCATTTTCCTCCTTGCTACCTGTTCTTTACACAAATGGAAGCCAGGACATCTTTTATGTTAAGAAATCTCTAGAACTCAGTGACTCAGCAAAATTGACTCGGCACAGACGTGATTTTAAATGGTCATTATCCTTCCAACCTCCCAGCATTTCACCTGAGTTCCTGGTTCCAATCCCACCATCTAAGGCCACCTTAATGCAGGTGTCCTGCCTTCTGCATAGGAACACAAAGCAATAGATTCTCCCAGGGAATGTGAGATTTACAACCTCTTCAGGACTACTGCTCTTGCAAATACTAATTTATTTATGATTTTCATTCATTGCTACCATTTTATCAAGCTCTTATAATGGAAACTATTAAGCAAATTACATGCATTTTCTTATTCCTCTCTTATGACGCCTGTGTGAGGTAGGTCATTTTTTCACCCTATTTTACAAGTTGGGAAGCTGAGAGTTTGGGTGGCTGATTTTCTAAGGACACACAGCTAGGGAACAGTGAGCCACTTTAAAATTCTGCTCCTTTGCCCAGTGGACATCTTCATGTTACTAATGAGCTTCCCTTTCTGGAATTAGAGTGTGTCAAATGTGAACTTGAAAGACTAGACATGTGATGTGTGGACAACTCTACACACACACACACACACACACACACACACACGCACACACACAGTCCCCAGCCTTTGCTTGACAAACTCCTGTCCCCACCTCCCCTTGGCAGGGCACAGCATTTTGTAGCAATTACGGGCTGGGAGTGGACATTGCTGCAGGCTCTGAGAGCAGTTGTGGCCATTACACCTCCCTCAGAGCCACCAGGGAGCATGAGCTAATTGTACTAACAAGTGGCATCTGGAATTTATTCAATTTTACACGAATCTTGTGTTGTTTAAAAATGAACCTAACTTGGGAAGTGGAGACTGGGGTCTCAGCTGTTTAACAAACAGACCCTTCCCAGGGGTTTGTCAGGCTCCGCTAGAGCAGCACCATGGGTTCTTGCTCATTGCTACTCAGCTACCCCCATGAGATGCTTGAGGGGCCTACTCTAGGCTATCGATCAAGAGGAACTGGGAAAGGCTCTACAGTATCCTTCCACAAATTGGATGTACCTTCCTGGAATCTGAAAGAGAGAGGCCTTCTCAGGGTCCTGGAATTGGCGTGTTTGGCTCCAGACGGGGTTGGAGTTGGAGGGGGGGTCTCTATTTTCTGCAGCTCAAAACTGCTTGGACTGACTAGTATGTTTTTTTATTCTGCTCAGAATATAAAATATGAAACCAGCTGCACATCTCTACAAACAGACTGCAGAAACTGTGTGTAGAAATTAGGCAACTCAAGCCCACTTAATAAATAATATCCACTTCATGAAAAAGAGAAAGAAGACAGGGATCTGCTCTTAAGAAAAACTGAGGCCCAGAGACCTTGAAAGCATTAAGAAGTGCTCCTGCTCCAGCAGGAATGGGGCCCAGGCCACGCAGGTTTCAGGTTCCTCCTTGCTACATAGATAAATGGCCAATGGAAACATTATCCAAGCAGTTTCACATCAAAGGCTAAATGGCAAGCTGATCTTCCTTTAAATCTGGCTAATAACCAAGTGAGAATTAGAAATGCACGTGTTGAGGAAGAGGGCTTCATGCCGCTCCAGTGGACTTTCCCATGCCCTCATTCCCAGCCGGTCTCCACTGAGGAGCAGTTGTCATGTAAGACAGAGTGGCACTGACAACCCAGCCAGAGCCCGAAGGTCTCATAATCGCCCTACAGAGCATCTGAACAATGTGCTGAATGTACAGGACCAAAATTTGGCGGACAGTCCAGGCTGCATTCATCCCCCTTGCCTTTAGCTGTCTTGAGGAATTCCCATGAGGCCCACTGTCCTGGAAACCCACAGGAAACTCAGCTTGGAGAGTCAGGGTCTACATAATGGCCTCAAAACTGAGGGAGAAATGATGAATTCTCATGTGCTATGGACTGATCAATGCATCAAGGAGTAATTTTGCTTTATTCTTTGTAGTTGTTTAGGGTTGTGTGTGTGCAGCATGATGTCTCAGACCAACTGAAGAAATATGTCATCCATGATGTGGTTTAACTCTCACACGACTTTGTGAAGTAGGCGGGGCAGGAATGATCACCTTGATCCTCCAGAGGAAGTGGAGGCCCACGGAAGTTAAGTGACTTACCCAAAGACACACAGCTTGTAATTAGATGATAAGGGATTCCAAGTGAGGACTTCCGATAGCCTTTCTGACCCTCCGATGCAACATGCTTTTTACTCCGCCACATTGCTAGTCAGCTATTTCTGTAGGCTAAGTTGTCTCTCTGGATTACCAAGAGGTTGTGGGAAAAGTTCTACATTATGCTTCTATAAACTGGATTCCTGTGCCTGGCAAAGAGTTATAGCGAGACAGCAAAGGAACCCACTGACTCCTGGCTGTAAGTGACCATACTAGACTTCATGCTTCACAAGGGTGGAAGCTATGCCTGGCTTGCTCTGTATCCCAGGACCTGTGCCAGAGCCTGGCATAGCAAACATTTGTAGAGGGAGAGGAGGGGAGAGGAAGAAAGGGATGAAGGGAGATTTAATTTCTTAGGATCACTGGTCTGCAGTGTCAGCTCTTCTCTCATCAGATAACAGGGACCCCTTAAGAAGAGCGAAAGAACTTTGTGGAATGTGTATTCCAGTCTCATTCTGGCTACATTAGTTTTCCACCTTTCTTTTCTTTTTTTACTCTCATTTAATTCATGTGATTTTGTTGTTTTTATTGTTCCTGTTATATTTTAAGCATTCTTGTGACTGACTTTAGATACTTCTAAGATATTAGTCAACCGAAAAGACTAGGATACCAACAAATGACTATATAAATACATATAACTGACAATGGAAATTTCCATTCTGGGGTGCAGCTGCACCCCTCCCCTGGCCAAGGTGGCCAATGCAGCCCAAGCAAATTCCATGAGGATTTTTTCCCAGCAGACTTTCTATCTCTCCTCTTTACAACTTTCCAAACTCTACTCACTCTTTAACACTTATTCCACAGCCGGTTTCCTCCTCCCTGACCTCAGTCATCTCATCCAGTTCTAGTTTCTTCTAACTTAATGTGGTGTATATTAGTTGTGGGCTCATGCTTCTCTTTCCATGGAGCTCTGAGGTGGGTACTAGATAACTGGTAATGAGTCTGAACTACAGCTCAGGAAACTCCTGGTGACTGTGAGGCTGTTGCTGAGCACAGTGTAGCTCTGAAAGGCCTCCTGGCTTGCAGCGTAAAGCACATGCAAGGCAGTGGCTGCTATACCTTCCTCAGCTAGCAGACACCACGAGCCTCTACTTCGTAAGTGAAGAGAAATTCAAAATCACCTAATGCAAGGGCTCCTCAAACCATCCTCTCTCTCTCAGCCTCTGCTGCCTGCCCTCCCTGGGCTCTTTCCTGGGCTCCATGGTGTACACGTGACACAATTTCCTCATTTCTCTGACTACAACCTTCATATGTTTTTGCTCTGCTCCTTCTCCCTGACCCTGGTTTTGTTTTTATTCTTGCACTCTTTATACACAGAGCCATTACTTTTATGTTCATGCCATAATCCAGTCACCTGAGCCAGATTCCAATCCCTTATCTCCAAACACCTGCTGGAGATTTCTGTCTGGATCTCTCTGCATCATCACAAAGTTCACATGTCCAGAGCATGAAGGTAAGATCTTTCCCCAAAGCTTTATTCCATGTTTCAACTTACGTGGCAGTGCTATTGACATTTCCTTACTCAACCAGGTTTGAAAACTTACTCATTTACTTTTCATCCTTTCATATTCATTCATCAAGTTCTGTTGACTTCTCCACTGGTTTTCCTCCTCTCCATCCCCATGACCCAAGCCAGTATCACACCAAACTCATCTCATAATCAGCCTGTTTCTCCGCCCATTCACTCTGCTCCACACCAGTATGCTCTCACCACTGCTGCATCACTCTCCAAAAAGCCACTGGAGATGCCCTATATTTTATTATATGGCCATGGAACAATGGCTGACCACTAAGGCCCTCTCATTCTGACCATTTGGCAGCTCATGATGTCTGAACTTGCCAGTCTATCTCTTCATTATCACATAAGGATGCCTTGGCATCACCTCTGTGCCTTTGCGGGTTACTCTTTCTACCAAAAATGCCCTCTTCTTTCTCCCTTGGACATTGAGATATTCCTTCCGGTTCAAAATGCATTTCTTCTAACTTCTCTTTGATTGTCCTCTTTTCTTGGGTGCCTTTCTGTCTACTACACAGTCCAATGGATTTACTGTTTCTTTCTGTTCTTTAGGCTCTATGTTATTGTATTCTTGTCTCCTTTATTATCTAAAATGTCATGAAAAAGAGTGAGATCGTCAATATGAATACACTGAGGGAGTTTTGGAGGAAATGCTACAATGGACATCTCATGGTTAACAGTAAAAAATGACAATATGTAGTGAATGAAAGATGAACAATGAGTGTCTCTGTTAGTTTCATTAATGACATTTGTAACGCCGTCTTCATTCACCTTTATGTCAGGGTCATAAAGTGATGAGGTTTTAGGAACTTGATGCTTTTAAAAAACCATCACGTTATGTCTATCTTACTCCAATTTCTGCTGTCTAGAAGCTCTACAAAGGCACCTTTCCAGAAGACTTTTAAATGATTACATGATTCCCATCTCCTTCTCATTTTCTTCCTGAAACATGATGGAGATTCACAGGGCGCCTACCTCTTATATTTCAGAGCTCAACCCAATGCCCCAGGGACTGCATTCTCCCACGCTCCATTTGTTCCTCTGAGGAACGAGATGTTGCAGTCAGATCATCGAATTCTAGTCCACGGCAACATGTCTCTCTAGGTCTGATGTCCCCTCTGGCTAAGTCACCAGTTTTTGTTTCTGTCTCATTGGACCAGGACTTGGATGGAGACTCCAAGGTTTGGAAAGAGGGGATGTGCAGGTCTAAAGGGTGGACGTCACTCCCCGAAAGCTCAACTCTGAAAACACTGAGAGCGAATAGGCTCAAGCTGGCGGACAATCACCACTTACAGCTTCCTTTTTAAAGCTGCAAAGATATTGCATCAAGTTGTCAGCTTTGACTTAATTTAATTTTGGTAAATAAAAATGAAGCTACTGCTAAATGCCACCAGCGATGTGAGCTTGCATCACGTAGCTCATGTTTGTGAGAGCGAGGCCCTAAAAACTCCTCTACATTTTAGCTTTCATGGAGGTTATTTTAAATGAAAATTGTCATTTCATGTATTTCATCATGGTTATACCTGTTTGCCATAGAAAACTATATGTATACACAGAGTTTAAATAGTGTCAGAGAATAAGGGCAATCTATAAAAATACCCTCCCAGATTTCAGCTCAGTAACCAGAGAGAGAGCAACTGAATAATCCAGCAGCTGAGGGAATGTCACTCTTTTTCATGACATTTTAGATAATAAAGGAGACAAGACTACAATAGCATAGAGCCTAAAGAACCAGAGAGAGAGCAACTGAATAACCCAGCAGCTCAAATGTAACTAGCATGACATAAAAGACTTATAAAACACAGCCAAATAATCCCAAGGAGTACACAATATAAATGCTTTATTACTAGCACAGAGGTTTCTTTTTAAGTAAATTAAAAGAAATAAATCTTCATTTTCACATTCTATATTGCAGTTCAAAGGTAACTAGCTGGTTAATGGATATGTTCACTTGGACACACGCTATAAGAGGAGAACATGACATTCACATGGAAGAACTCAGAAATGTGGCATCTCTCCAGGCACTGGGCCACTGAATTCACTGTCATTTGCAAATAACAGCAAGTAGATTTCTTTAAAACATCATTAATAGAAAATGATTAGAAACAGAAAACCGATATGGTTAGAAAGTAAAAAACAGTTAAATACAGAAGGCTATATATGTGTTGCCCATATTCCGTATACTCTAGGTTATGTTTGGTACTTTTAAATAAATGATCTTCATCTAGGTTAGAGACTGGCTTGAATTCAGCAGCTGGAAGGAGGGAAGGAGGAAAGGAAGCTGATACCACTCATGTCACACTGGTGGGTTCGCTGGAAAGCAGAACAGGAGCATGTGGCTGGAAGGAAAGGGAGCCAGCCTGCTTCTCATTGCCCCCTCCGGAGGCCGAGAGGCAAGAATGGCACATGCACGAGCCAGTGGGCACGACAGAGGAGCTCTGGTGGCGCATGGCCATCGTGGCACACGAGAACTGTGCAAACAGAAAAGAAAACCACCAGGCTTGGCCAGATTTTCTAAGGTTACTGCCAGTGAATTTAGGGCATTTTAAGGCATGATAGGCCAAAGTAACACCCAGATTACTGGGAGTAGCAGATGTTGGTGTGGTGGGGGCTGAAGGGGGGTGGTGGTGAGGCATAAGAAGCTAGAGATCCAACTGCAGAGATAATTCACTAGGAATTGTCAAACAGTATGAGAAACAATCTTATTTCTGAAAGGCACCCAGCATTACCTTTTTCCAAATTATTGAGCCTACTCAGATCATTTTCTGGTTGATTTTAAAGATAAGCTTTGGAAAAGATCTTATCAATCTATGAAAAACAACCCACCCCCTACCTTATTCTGGAAGAAACAGGACAGAATTAAATGTGTGCAAGTGCGTGTGTGCACGTGCACACACACAAACACACACACCCCAAAACCATGCAGCAGGCTCAGAAGCTGTGAACTAAACATGGTGATCTCTGTGTCTTCATTTCCTGTTCTTTCACACATGTTATTTACCAATGTTAGAAAACCAGACTGGGTCAGGAACATCCCAAGCTCTTACTTCCTTGTGTATCTGCAGTATACCAGCTCCTGGCATTTTCAGTCTGGTCTGGCTCTAACTAAAACCATTTCATGTTTTGCTTTGAAGAAATGGATAACAAGAAACGGTAATTTGGCTGCAAAATCTTGGAAAATTGTTCCCGGCCCAAACATCTGCCCCAAATGAGCTCAGCTGAGATCTCCTTGGAGGAGCGGGAGGAGTGGGTGAGCAGGGAGAGCCTGGAAGGGGAAAAATGAAGACAGTGGAAAGGCTACTTTTCCTTAAGAGGAAAGTTCTTTGTGACACAAGGCATCAGATAATACAGCTCCCTCATTTAGCCCCTCACTTCAGAAAGAGATACCGGACGTGCCGATAGCTGCTCCTCTTACCTTCATCCCACCTTCCCCAATATTTGGTTTCATTAAGGTGATCCCTTACAAAATGCCAAGAAACCGTGCCCAGCTGGTTGGCTTTAGTTATGCAGTGACTGGCCTGGCTTACATGATATCATTTAAATCTTTAAATAAGGACTGAGTGTCAACTTTGGATTCCTGAGAGCTGGGCCCTACAGGGAGAGCAGAAAGGGAGGGTCGTGCAGGCGGGCCTTCACCTTCCTTCTTGGCCTTCTTAGGAATTCTTCTGGGGGATCTTTACTGTCACAGTCTTAACTTCGGAGTACTCTCGCAAACCGAATTCTCCCCTGAAAAGCAGAAATGGGCAGTGTCAGACAGCAGAGGCCCCGGCAACCCAACCCGAGCCAAAGTACGAGTCCTGGGAAGGTGCATTTTACCTCCCGCTAAGAGCAGGTCCCAGGGGTTCGTGTAAAAATTCTTGACGGAAGCCCAGCTTTTCTCTAAGGGGCTGGGAAAGCTGTCCTCTTATGAGCAGTCACTGTTTCTTAAAAATAAATGGTGATCTGTCTTCACAATATTGCAAAGAAAGGCAACATTCCCAACTACTCAGAGAAACAGGTCTAGGGGTTCACCTTGGCCAGTGATCACCCAGAAACCCCACTGTGCCTGGGTCGGCACCATGGGCAGCAGCAGAACTAGGGCTCTAATGCCCGGGCTGTGTTTCTACCATGGGTAACTGGCTCTTCAGGACCACGGTAGGCTTTCGTCTTCGTAAACCCCATTCCTGCCACTTAATACCCAAGATGCGTCTGTGCTCTGGTCTCTCTCTGAAAGAAAACCACAAGATTCCCAGGCTAGGGGCCTCTTGGGTTGGTATTCTAATTTCCTTTTCATTGGGCTTTAGACTTAATAAATGGAAATGAACAACCAAAGGCTGCCCATAGAGCTGGGAAACTGCTCCTGGGACATCAGAGGGCAGCCAAGGAGAGACTGCGGCAAGCGTGCTACTCTCTTATCTGCACCAGCCACTCTGTTTACAGGAATGAGAAGAATAAACTTGCGACTGCCCCACTCAGTATATGATTTCCTAGTTAGCTCTATCCAGGCTCTGAGTCTCTTTGTTACCAGCTCAGTTCTGGTTCTCTCTGGACTTTTTCCTTCCCTTCGGCAATTCTGAATGTATGTCTTCATCACAGACATCATCTGCCTCCTGTTTGAAATACAGTTATTCCCTTCTTGTTTCCTGGCTTGTGCACAAACTTAGGGCAGACCCCGAACCACTTTTCTCCTGCTCAGATCTCTGTCTAGGTTGTGAGAAATATAAGAAAGTCTACAGAAAGTAGACTACAGGAAGACTACTGAAAGAGGTATGGTTGCTTTCAAGTGTGACTTTTGGATCCCATGATCTTTGCGTGCGTGAAGCAATGAAAAATCCTGCTAGATAGGAGGCGCTCCTTGTCCAGGTCTCAGGTAGCCACCTGTCACCATGGTGCACAAACAGACTGCTCTGAGACAGAGGAGTGGACTCAAATCTTCCATTTAAAAAAAGTACCACCCATAGGCCCAAGGCATCAAAGAAAGCCAATGAGAGGTCCTAGGGCAATGCTTAGAGCACACAATGAACACCTAAGCTAAGGGTCAGCAGACAGGAGTGGCAACTCAGCTCTCCCATTATTGGCTGTATGACTTCAGACGAGGCACCCCCTCCTCCTGGTCCCCAGTCATCATCTCTCAGGCAGTAGTTCCTGAATGTCAGCATATTTAAGTATCAGCCCTGAAGGCGCCTTAAATTGCAGATCCTTGACCAGCCCCCACCAAAGATTCTGTTTCAGTAGGTATGGGAAGGAACTTAAGAGATTTTGATACGGGTAGTTATTTGGCCCACCCTTTGAGAAACACTGCAGTGAGGTCTGAAAATTTTGAAGTTCAGATTCTTCAGCTATTTTGCCATCTCATTCAAAGATTTTTCTCTCAAATCTATTTAAATTCTATGTAATCCAGTTAATTCTGTGGTACATACAGTTCCACAGTCAAGGAAGAACCCCACTACTGCACAAAAGGCAGATATATTGTTATTGACGCACCCCAATCTCTCTGTGTGGTCACCTTCACAGCAGGGCCATGTGCCAGGGCACAGACACATTTAAACGCCTGTATCCCTGCTTCTCAGCCAGACTAGGTTATATTCCCTAAGATGAACCAAATTTGGCATACCTACATATAAGGTAACAGGTTAGATTCTAATGTCTCTCAGCCAGCCATTTTGAGAAATCAGTCAGACTCGCCCATTAAATAAACAGGGATTTCTGTTTAAGGTGTATATTTCCCTGCTTTTTTCTTTGGCTTACCTCAGCATTTCTCAGAGCAGGGTCCCCAGACCACCTGCATCAGAATCATTCCAGAAGCTTGTTAAAAATGCAGATCCTGGGCCCCAGCCCAGATCTACTAAATCAGAATCTCTGAGTGGGTCCCCAGACAGGCATGCTTCGCAAGCCCTTTGCCCCCAGACTGCAGGTGACTTTCTGTGCATGTGCATGGTATGCATAAGCACACATGCACAATGCACACGCACGTACACGCACAAACTTGAGAAGCCCTCATTTAGAGTATCTTAATATTTCTCATCTTCAAAGCTTGTGTCCTTCATTTTTAAAATGCTAAAGTTACAGCTTGCTTTCTATTCCCTAGGTTTTTTTGTGACACACATTTTAGAGCTTAGGCTTTATGACCCCTTGTCTCAGGGGAGCTTAAATGAGGAAGTAAGGAAAAGGTTGGGGAACAATGAAACAGATGTAATTAGCTGGACAGGCAGAACTGAGAGAAACTCAGCCTAAGTCTCTGACCCCTGGAGTCAGAGGCCAGTCCATCAGGCAACCTGTAGAGGGCAGCCCTCTCCACAGCTCTTTGGGAAGAACTTAGGCTCCCCAGCCCCACTTGAAGCTTGTTTCCAGAAAGCGCTACATATACTTCCTGTCTCTATTCCTCTTAAAGGCGGGCAAGGGATGTCAAGAACCAAAGCTGCATGGAGTTTATGGGCCATAAGATAAACAATTCTGTCCACATACAGGGTCAAGTGGAGCTTCTAAGACTGTATTAAATAGGAAAGGAAAGTAGGGGGCCAGGACAGGGCAGGTTCTTTATATGAAGCATTTCCTACCACTCTAGGTCATTTAAGGAAGAGAAAACATTTTCTGGGGGCAAGTGGGGACAAAGAAGCATATCATTTAGACAAGATGAAGTGAGTCTCATCAAAGAGCACAGTCTCTTAATTATTTTTTAACTACACTGTGAAGGCTAAAACACTATAGCACCTATGAGTCAAGAGAAGCTATTCTTCAGTATGTTGGGCCACTGTTCTGTGTGCTTCTGACAGAGCCAAATGATCTCCTGGACCATTTTTCTAGGTAAGGAGAATGTTTCTGATAGGAACAGACTGGAGCTGGACAATGTCACAAGAACCCTGGCAGGAAGCTTGACCATGATGAGGGTCCAGGGCAAGCCTGGGATTAGGAGCCATCAATCATCTATTATTTATTACAAGTATATTTTATTCCCATGATTCACCCTGTTAATAATCAATAACAAAACAGTCAATGCGAGCAGCATTCTAAGAACCAATGATTGGTCCAACCTTGAGACTGGAGGAGCGCAAACACAGGAGCAGGAAATAAAATAACAAGTTGAGTGCAGCTTTACAAGTAAGAGCTAGAAAGTTAAGGCCATGTGCAAAGTATGAAGAATGCCTGGAATATATGAAGACTTTACAAAAGCTGAGGAATACCAATAATTGAGCAAATAAGATCTAGATTGGGTATGGACTCTGGCTATAAAGCAAGTGAGAGGTACTGAAAGCCAGAAGCAAAGATTCAAGCAAGAGCAGCTTCTCCCTGGCATTACCAGAGACAGAATGTAAATTAGTGATATTAGCTGGAAAAATTCTGCCACATTCCCAAAGTAATATGTTTATTAAAATAAAGGCAGATCACCTATATGACATTCCTCTATAGTACTTGATCAACAATGATGATAGCAGGTAACATTTTCTAAAGATTTGCCAGACACTCTGTTGGATATTTGGCATAGTTAATCTTAACATTTAATCCTCATAGCTACCCTTTGGTGTAATGTAATTATTCCCATTTTATAGATGAGAAAACTGAAACTTAGTAAGATTAAGTAATTTGCCCAAGGTTGCACAGGTATTAAGTGCTAAAGCCAGGATACATATCTGAGCTGTGTGATTCTAGAAACTCTGCTCTTTACCTCAAAGCTATACCTACTTTATGGTTTAGTGGCTAGGGGCTAGAAATGACCAGCTAAAGTGTATGAAGTGTGTAAGCCCTCTGCACTAGTCTTATGGGTTCACTGTACTTTCCCCAAACACCATACCTATTTCTCCCATAACGGCTTTACTCACCCTTCCCTTACTGCTACCTTGCTTTGCCCACCAACCCTGAAAAAATATTCCCCTCTCTCCATCTAACCAAATGTTTTTTTCCTTTAAAGGCCAATTCAAATTCCTACGTTAGATCATATATAAACATTTCCTAGACTTCTGCAGCTCACAAGGATCGATCTCTCCCACCCTTGAACTCCTCTTTCCTTCAGCTATCTTTTCTGGGATTCTTCTAATTCTTTCAAGTTGTATATTTTATTTATCCAACAAAATTTTAAGTTTCTTAATGGGCCACATCTTCCCCATAGACCAAGTACCATGCTTTGTACACAGTATATGCTCAAGACTTGTTAGTAGATCAATTGTGAACTAAGCATTTGCTCAGGAAGACCCTGGCTACCATTCACTCTCTGAACATCACTCAAAAAATGCATTTATATATGAAGCCTGCAAATAAAATCCCTAGAGTTTAGTTTTCCTCTACTATAGTCTCATTTTTCAGGTCCTTAGCATCGCAGGACTCTCCCCTTATCTTGTCCCTGTAGAGCTCTTATGCCTGCCCCCTACTCCCACCCCTGCTTCCTTGACTGGATATTATGGGGAATGAATGCATTTAGAGCCACTAAAACCTAGGCTCAAATCTCAGGTATGTCACTTACTTGCTTTTTGACTTAGGCAAGCTATTTAACCCCTTTAACTCTTAGTTCCTCATCTGAACCACCTGTAATCTAAAAATAAGTGTCTCTATCCCATAGAATCATTGTGTAAATGAAATGAGACAATGTTTGGAGAAAAGTTAGCATAAAGCCATACACAAATTAGGCATTTAATTAATGGCATCTATTATTGTTATTGCAAATTCCTTCTATTGGGTCTTCTTCCTGTAATCTCTGCCAAAACATCCTCTATATGCCAGGAATCTTGGTTTTAAAAACTGTGGGATCTCTATAGCTTCCTCTAAAGAAAGCCCTTTGAAAATGGGTTCAAACCTTTCATTCATCCTATGCCTTAATCTTGTATTCCCAAACTCAAATAACCTATAGGTACTGAGAAGGGGACCTAAGTGTGTGAATTAGGTGTGTGTATAATAAATGACAACCAACATCCAGGCCCCAGCAGCAGTGGGAGGGGTGGGGAAGATAGCAAGAGCTCACAGGTGAAGCAATTTTGCTCTAGGGGGATGAAAAGAAGCAAGTAATCTAGATTTTATGTAAAACCTCTTCCTTTTTGAATGGCAGGTAAAGATTCTGAAATGCTACGATGCAAAAAAAAACATTTTTGCAGGCCAGATTTGTCCCTGGGCTATCAGCTGGTGACCATTGTTTTAAACACACCAAACTCTGTTTCTCTCCCTGATGTTTCTGTATTTGATGTGCCTTTAAGCCTTTGTTCTTGCTGTTTCCTCTGCCTGGAATGCCTGGTCCTAAAAAATTGAAATGTTATTTCCTCTGTGAAGTCTTCTCTGACCTCGTCAGGCTAAAGGAATTGATTTTTCCTTGTATGTACAAGATGTCTGACATACTTCCCTATCAGCTCTCATTCCATGGAATCACTAGGACATTATTTTTTTCTCCATTCCCGCCTAACATAAGAGATTTGTGTTTACTCATCTTTGTAACATGTATAGTAAAGTGCTTAGCTTATAGTAATATGTGCTCAATAAAATGTTTGTTTAATGAATGGACGAGAAGAAAAGAATGAACCAATTTCGTGAGTATTCCTCTATGCTGCTATTCGCAATTCCTGTTTCTCTGCTGGCATGGGCAACTTTGAACACTTACATTTCTCTCCCATTTCCAGACATCTTGAATCCCCCAAAGGGGCTCTGGGCATTTAAGGCATTGTAACAATTGATCCTGAAAGAAGAAAACATAGTACTGTTAGTGTGGATTCTGCTTGCACAGAAATAATCCCACTGGCATGATACTTCTTTTATAAGTTTTATTTTTATTTCCTTTCTTCCAGATAAACAATTTATAATTTAAGAGTCACTTTGCTTTCCTGGTCTAGCCAGTAAAGAATGTATCCCCTCTCAGGGTGACGTCTGCTTGCCTTCAGTCTTCCCCATCCTTCCAGAGGATGCGTGTGTATTTCACCAGGCTCCGGAGAATTATGAGGCCCCTATACCACCAGTGGAAGTGTTATGACCAGAACGACGACACAGACTCTGATCTTACCAAACAGTCCCAGCTTGCATTGCAGAGGACACTGTGAGGGCCTTGTTGATGTCATTGGTAAAGACAGCAGCTACAAGTCCAAAGTCGGAGTTATTGGCTCTTTCAATAACTTCATCCATAGTCTTAAACCTCAGAATTTCCTGAACGGGACCAAAGATCTGCAGCGAAAACAGTTTGACCCAACATGGTTGCTTTGTCATTCCTTCACCTGCTTTTCACATTTCAAAACAAGTGTTCTCTGCCTTCATTATTTAAATGATGTTTCAGTTTAGCAGCACAAAACTGTAAAATATCCCAAACTTTCCCAGAATACAGTTACGTAAGAATCTATCCTTAGAGTTTGTTTAACACCCCCGTGCCCCCGCCTTCCCTGGCATCACTCGATTCCACTGTGTGTACTAAAGCTGAGTCTCCAGGAGCCCTGGGCACTGCTCCAGAACTGAGGAAGTACTGTTCTGGATGACTGGCTGATCTGCAACTGGTCCCTCTCCTGCATAAACGAGGAGAGGCTTAGAAGCTTTCTATTTCCTGGTTAACAGCCTGGTGAAACAGTGACTGGCTATCATGATTGTTCTGTTGGTTAATAATGGTTGCAATCATACAGCCTGTCACAGGGCCTCCGGCAAGCTTCCTTGCCTTTTTGTTTAACTTCTTTTTTGAAATCGAGACTTTCATAGCCATGTTTATTGCTATTGTACAATGTCTATAAAATATAAAGACCTGAAACTCTATTATCATCTACTAGAAATGTTCTGGAAAGCATCCCAGGGGAAGTGTGGCTGTTGTTAGAACCCTGTATTTGGTACCTCCTCTTTGGCGATCCGCATGTCATCAGTGACATTGGAGAACACTGTGGGCTCGATGAAGAACCCCTTCCGGCCAAGCCCTTTGCCTCCACATTCCAGCTTGGCACCCTCGGCCACGCCACTTTGGATGAGTTCCAGGATCTTGTTGTACTGTTTCTTATCAATCTGCAGAAAAAATTACTCAGTGACTGCAAGTAAAGTCCTCTAGAAAATGGAAATAAGCATGTTCTCAAGGATCTCTCATTTGTCATTATTTAAAAACTTCAGCAAACCTAGTCAAATTGTATGGAACTGCTGTTATCTTAACTTTTTTGACCTATAAAAAGTGGTAATTTTTTTATGGTTCAACCTAATATAGAGATAATTCCAATAAATTGACTGCTCTGATGATACTGCTGAATCAGAAATACCAGTTGAAGATTTAGGCAATGTTTCTAAAGGAAACACTGATTAATTGATTGTTCATTGCTTGTCTGGGAGAAAACTGACTTCTATAGCCAAATGAAGAGTTTATCAAGTTGCACTGATACTAAAAAGATGAAAATAACTATGAGTTAACACATAATCTCTTTACGTGCTACTATAGATCAAATCCTTATTGGGGTACATTTTTAATGGAGCTGCTATTACATCATTAGAGAAAAGGATTACATTTAACAAGTGAGGGCTAGCTTCCTAGTCCATAAAATAAGGTCAGCCTTGCATCCCAAAAGTTACAGAGTTATCACTCAGTTATGGTAAATAATATAAAACTTACATTCGCCTGAGTTTGAAATACTCAGCTAGAACATCAGTCTTCTCTCAAACAGCCCCAAAACCTAGGAGATGTTGTTTCTTATTAGGAAAACCCATGCTTTGTGATCCAGATGGGAGCTGGTCTATGTATTTCTTTAAAAATTCTCATATTCTATCTACAGATTAAAACCAGAATTTCATCTGGAAATATGTGCTGATGATCGTGGAGAACCTGCAGCACTAAAGAGTGCAGGCCGCAGGGACCTTTGTGGCCCTTCCCCATCCCACCAGTGTGCATGAAACATTCACAGTAAGAGACAGCCATATAGCAGAGGGGAATGCAGTCTATGTGCTTAAGTAAAGAAAGAAAGGGAGTGTTTAGGATTTCTCTACCTGGGGTCCCTGCTCAGTGGTGGGGTCAAAGGGACTCCCCACTATGCGCCTCTTGGCCCGCTCCACGCTTCTTCTCACGAACTCCTCATAGATGGATTCCTCCACGAAGATGCGAGACCCCGCAGTGCAGCACTGGCCTTGGTTGAAGAACACACCCTGGTGAGCCTGCTCCACAGCGTAGTCCACTACGAGAGGAAACAGCCATGTTCTCAACATTGCTTTACCTGTGGAGCGGCCGGTCTATAGAGCCACCTCCCTCCCCTCTCCAAAGCCCCAAGTATAATGTCATGTTCACCACAGAGTGAGTAGCACAATAAAAAGCACTGCGTTGAGAACGCAACTTAATTCTAACTAGACCCTGATGTTACTTGCTGTGTTAACTTGGACACCTTCACTTCTCTGAGTTCCTTTCTTCTTCTGTAAAAAAGAGGGCTTGGACCACATCATCTATAACAGGAGTCTCAAACCCCAATGCCCAAAGGGGCTGGGCAGATGATGTAATGGTATGAATCTGCCAGGTAGTGAAACAATGTGAGGGAGACTCAGAAGGAAAGCCACTATATTTGGCCGTTGCTATGCATGAGCCCATGGTTGCCAGGTTTCCAATTTTAAGGAAAAACAGAAATGTAAATATTTTTAATGCACAGATTTGGGTTTTTTTAAGCACTGTATAATATCTAAACAGGTAAACATAGTTATACCCTGCATTTGGCCTGTGACTGCCAATTTGCAACCCCTATTCTATAGAGTCTTGTAGCGTTATGTTTAATTAGTATTTTGGTGAATTAAGCTATAACAATGGATCTTCTCTGAAGACACTAAATTTCCTTTATATTTACATGTAATTGTATAATAGCATATGATAATCCTTTCACTTTTATTTCTTACACCTCAAGATAATATTAATAAATCTGGTGTGTGCTAGTTGCTAAATGACTGACTGAATCTAACAATCAATGCCATGTCAATGAAGTACCTACTCCTCAAGAGGAATTTAGGTATAAGAATTCTGATCCCCTTGACAACTAATGTAAAGCTGAAGCTGAACTCTGTGAATCCCAAACTGGGGCTGAAATTCAGGCAATCAGCTTTCTCTTCTCGCCAGTGGTAAAATGGGGAAGCAGCTCTGCCTACCAGGATGTGAAGAAGAAAAAGGATGACTGGAATAGATTTTGGAATTTCATTCCCTGGAAAGTTTTTAAAAATAGAGACCACACCTGTGCAGAGTAAACTAGACAGCATCCTGCCTGGAGACATGGGGTTTCCTAGGTTACTGCTCCAAGCTTCAATGAAATCCTAACACCAAGGCATAATCACCTTCAATCAAGGTCCAGTCATACAGAACTGATCATAGTGTGTTGTCATCCTGACTGAAAGTCATGGGAGCAACAGAAAGGGGGTGGGATGAGTTAACAGAGAAGGGGTTGTGGGTTTGGGAAAATGTTGGCAGAGCTAGTGAAGAATTTTTTTAATGATCTATGAAGCCACCAGACACTCTTGAGAAGTTTCAGATTTCTTGATTCTAGGCTGAGATTGTATTTCAAGTGTTCAGAGGCTTAGAGCATTTCACTATACAGCACTGGCCAAGCCTTTATTTTACCTCTTCTACCCTATTCTACATCAGAGTCAAAATGGCTTATCAGTGTCTAGAAAATAAACTATTCAGTTGCCAATTGATAAGTGCTCTTTCCTAATATTAAACTACTTTCTACTTAGAAAGAAGGATCCAGATTCTTTCTGAATGCTCCTTAGCTTCAAAGATCTTTTTCTTAGTGCCCTATCACAAGTGGAGTTACGAGAGAGCACTGAAGGGCAGTGTGCCAGGGCATGTATGAGATCTATGATTGACTTACAATCAGCATCTGCAAAAATAATATTGGGACTTTTCCCTCCAAGTTCCAGAGTTACTCTCTTCAAATTACTTCTTCCAGCTGCTTCTTGGATAAGCTTTCCAACCTGAAAGAAAGGAAATGGAGATAGGTTTTGCACACCACACAGTTGAGATGGTCAGTGGCCAAAGCCAGCTCTGGGCAACAGTGGAATGAAGCAGTAATGGATCCTGCAAAACAAATCAACCCATTGGATGACACAGGAATAGCTCAGGTGGTCAATCTGTATGAGCAAAATATGACATTGCCTCAGTGACCAGGAATGCTGTCAGCTCCTTCAGAGTCTGCCTCACTCCAAAAGAGCTCTCTTGACAAAGGCAATCCCCTCCCTGGGGTGTCCCACATATACTGACTGACGGTGGCAAGGAATATAAAGGCCCCGCCTTTTCAGCCTACCACAGGACAATTCTGAGAGACCACATGCATGCCACCAGGCCACATATGGTTGGTTTGAAGCCATCAGGCCTGCACTGCAATTCGACTTCCCTTATGTTCATTCCCCTTCAGCAGCGATCCCTAATAAATAATCTGCATGCCAAACTCCACCTCAGGACTTCTTCTGCAGAACCTGACCGGTAACAGAGTACTATTCTACTGGAGGGCAGACGTCGCTTTAGGGAAAATGCTAAGATGTATTATAGCTCATACGGGCAGTTTGTTCTTGTTGAGAGGAAAAATGCTACTTGTGCCTGGATCTTATCAAAAATTAGGTGTTTTTAAAGCCTGCAGAAGAGAAATGTTGAATTTACATTTGACTCTTCCAGCCCCTTGTTGAGATCTTTGAGGAGGATGAATATTCCTCAAGCAGCGTAGAGTCATGGCGAAAGACTCCGGAGACTGGATTTTTTTTTTTTTTTTTTTTACTGATTCTATCACTTACCAACTGTTTGACCTAGGGAAATTTATTTAACTGAGCCTTGGTTCCCTCTTCTGTAAAAGAAGCTAAAAATAAGATCTACCTCAGAATTTAGTTGTCCTGAGGATTAAGCGATTTAAGACACATGGCGCTTGGAAACTGGCCTGGCACACAGCAAGTGCCTACACATGTTAATCACACGCAGGCATGAGAAGCTGGAGCCCCTCTCCCTCCACCTTCAGTGCAGAGAAAGGGAGGTGACTGTAAGGGGGGGCTACTGCTAGACCTCCAACAGCAGGTCTCCGCTCACAAGTCCCAAACTGTCTATGCCTACCAACTGGTTCAGGAAAACACGGGGGAAACTGTTTCTCTGAATTCCTTCTAGTCTCCTATAATACTCATTAGCTGGATTAAATGCTTTGAGGCTTTATTATTACTCTACCTCATGGCAAAAGAAATTTAGAAGTTATAGCCTCATTCTGAGAAAACCTAACCTTGAGGAAAAATTGCGATGTCACTGAGAGAGGTAAAATTAGTCTCGTAGTTTGCAGAACAATGTTACTTTCCAGTAAGTTAAGAAACACTGACATCTGGCCTTAAAGATAAATAGGCAGAAGTCAGCTAGATTGCCCCTCTCTGCCTTGCTAGCTCATCTCTCTTCTACCACAAGATAAACTCCCTGGGAAGATGGGCCAATAAAGAACTCATTCTCAGGCGAACATTCTCTCTTCTTCAAGAAGAAAATACATGTGCACAAAGGAAAGAAGAATCTGGCTCTTTGTTCAGACAAGAGAACATCAGTCAGGTGAGAATTATGACTGAAGCCTGAGACCCCTAGCGAGAGAGGGGAAACTCACACCTGAGGGCAGCTGGGCGACAGCACCGCGGGGCATCCCTGAGAAGGCTGTCATCTGTGACTGCTCCCTGTTCTGAGGAATTGTAGTGTGTGTGTGTGTGTGTGGCTCTCTCTGCCCTGAGGACACCGTATTAATTCACGGGGACTCATTTTAAAGTCCAGAAAGATAAGCAGGGAAATGTTATCTCAAAGATGATGATCGCTGGAAGTCATGAACATGATTGGTCATTATATTAAAAAACTAACATTTATTGAGTTGGTCTGTGTCAGATGTTTCCATGCATTCACCACTTAAGCCTCTCAAAACTCCTCAAAAGTAGATACTATCTCATTTTTTAAAACTTTTATTTTATTAGCTTCAAGTATACAGCACATTGGTTAGATACTATCTCATTTTAAAGGTGAGCAAACTCAAGAGTTAGAAGTCAATGGATGTTACCAGTTTACTCAGCTGGTTCCTGGCAGAATCTGAGGGACTCTGTGAAGGCTGAATCCAGAGCCCAAGTGGGCTTACTTCCTCTCCTACCCATCCTCCCTCCCAGCTTTCTGCCCTTCCTTTCTATATTTACTAAGTACCTAATGTGTGTCTCATATCACCAAAACCTCATCTTCGAACTGCAAATTGATTTGAAAGTGAATAGGAATATTACCTTTTATAGACACAAATTATGATCACAAATCAGTTAAAAATACCTTCTGCCTTCAGACTGACATTTAAAACACAAGCAAAAGCAAGGAGAAATCATGGATTTTAAGACATTGAATAAATGCTTGGAGGAGGTAGAGAGAAGGCTGGACAATTGGCATTACATTTCTGTTAGCCTTCCTCCCTGGTCTTCATCAAAGAGTAATGTTGCTCAGTGATTATTTTCATGGCTACAGTAACTATACAAAAATCTTGTTCAGTCTATGGTCATCAGAGAAGAATACCAAAGAATAATTTTTCCTGCATCAATGCTTTGCCAGCCTTTCCTTAGAAACCAAATTTGTGCTAAACATTTCAAGGCAAGTCTCAGATGAATAATGCCTTTCCTCTTCATCTTTGGAAGAAGGTCAAATTGCAGCTGAGCCTCAAGAAAGAACTGTATGTGTTAGGCCCCAGGAGGACCGCTTCCATCTGGAGGGGCCTCAGGACAGGACACTCTGAAAAACCCCAGTTTTCACCAATCTCCTTCATCCAACACATATTCCTGACTCTCCTGTTATGTGCCAGGTGCAATATTAGGCACAGTCTCTTCTCGACAAGGAACTCAGCTAAGAGACTCCCACATAAACCTAGCAGGTGCTCAATAAGTGCAGCTTTGCAGTCCACTTAGAGGAAAATCTGGGTCTGATTTAATATTAGATCTAAACAGATGAATTTATGGTTCTATAGCACTTTGTTATAACTCAGAGTCAGACCACTCTGGGTCTTACCCATAGAACTGGGCTAGGATGCAACAACCTTCATTAGTTACGGGATCAAGCATCACATGCCTTCCCATGACACTCTCAGTTTCCAGGTCAGACTCTCTTTGGAGAATATATTACTACTCATGAATTCTCCTTGTAAGTGGAGCAAGGTTAAGTGACCCCAAATGGGAGGCACTACTCATTATCGTTACCATAAAGGGGAAAAAGGGGATGGGAAGAACAGATGCAACTCCAAAGCAGGGGATTCTTAATAGGAAAGAGTAATGTTTAAAAGCAAAGAGTTCAAGTGAGCACTGGCTCCATGTCTGTTTATAAAATATGATAGGTCCTATGCAAATAAATGCAAAATATTACTTGTACAAATCCCATGCAAACCTAAATAAAAATCTATGGGGTTAGAAAAGCTAAAACGAACAAAATCTAGACATTAAACGAAGGCCTGGGGATTCACTGGCCTATCTCAGATGGGAAAATAATAAGTAGGGTTCCTTGGGAGTATGTGCTACACTGGTCATAGTGATCCTATACCCCTTAATATAGGATCAGAAGGCAGAAGTACATGGTGAGATTAAAGGAAGATGCAAGGACACTCAGATATCCTGAGTGGTTAAAAGTCCAGTCAAAAAGCCCTATTCTAATGAAATAAGCAATCTGTAAGATAAAACAGACAAACCTATAGTTTGAGAAACTAAGTCCTGTATGTGAATATAGATTAAATAGAATAAAGGCACAGAGACCAAATTTTGAGTTCACCATTACTTTTTCCAATCAGCAAAGATTTCACAATATACTCTTATTAGACCTCCTGCCCTATCTATGACATCCTAGCTAATTATCACCATGCTCAGGTTTGGCCGTTAGAAGTCAGAAGACCTGGATCCTACACACTCTGGCTTGGCTCCCAACTAACCTTCACTTTACCTCCTTGGGCCTCAGTTTCTTCATCTGATGAATGAAGGCACAAGTCAAGCAGTTAATCTGTCCCTTAGTAACCCAGTTTGTTAAAAAAGAGTTAAAAAGGACACACAAAGCTCTTGGAGCCCCTGCTCAGTCTGAGAGACTGTCCTCTATTTGTTTGCATTCTGTGAGCCTTATGGAGCAGAAGCGACTTTTCATAGAAGCTTCACAGCTGCACTGAATGGTAGAAAAATCTAATCTTTTTTTAGTCTCCCGCATATAGGTCATTATGAAAGAATAAGTGATAGTGGTTTCTCAACTTTGCACGCCCTGCAGAATCTCTCAGCTGGATCTATGTACCCCAAACAGGCAAAAGCAGAAAATTGGGGGCTCCCCCACGCATAATGGAACTGGGCTAATTCTCAGCAGAAATGTTGGCACAGATCAACTCTGACTCCCATCCTGGTTTTGAATAGTCTTCAAGATTTATAACAGGAGTATCCCTGGATGAGCCACAATGTACCAGAACCATATTCACAACAATGCAGCAGGATAAGAAATGCAACCTGGCACTTTGCATGGAAAATAATATTACACAGGACAAAAGAGAACATGAACGGCTTTCCATGCCCTTTTAATCAAGGTTGCCGCTCCCTGAACAGAGTTTCTAAATTTAGATAAAATTTTTCTTTTTATTAATTAGTTATTAACCCATATTGGGATAGGTTCCTTCTCAGAGATATTTCTTTTTCTTTTATTGATTAGTGAACTACACATATTAGGGTAGATTCTTTCTCAGAGATATCTCACATTTTTTTTTAAATAGAAAAATTTCTAGTCAAGATCTCAATAAACTGGTTGAAGATGCTTTCTTTCTGCAATATGTTTTTATTTTTTAAACCCCAGACAGATTGACTCTATGCTTCTTCCCTCCTCTACTTAATTTTCATTGTTGTATTCACTGGTTCTGACTGTGATAGAAATAGAGATCCCAAAAATGTATGTAATTCGGTATTTCTTGTCTTTCTGAAATATCTAGAAATAACAGGCCAAATGAATCTGCTCATATTTCCACCAGAAAGTAACAGGTCCAAAGCATATAAGCAGTTCCTCTAATTTAAGTGATAATAGTAATTTCAAAACTTTACTTGTGAAATTCAGACTTTGAAAACCAATAGAGCCACTGGCTACATTTCCAGTGTCTTTCCTACTATTCCTGCCACCACACACCCACCACTCCAGCCACATGTAACCACTTGCCCTTCTGAGAATATGCCTCTGTGTCTTTGTATAAGATGTTTTGTCTGCCTGCAGTGTCTTTTATCACCTACTTGAAAAACTCATTTCTTCAGAGCTACTTCTGCCACCTCCTCTGAGAAGCTAATCCACCCTCCCCACAGGGCTTAGTGTTCCCATTCCACTGGTTGATCCCACATAACTCTTACACTGTTTTTGTTTAATAGCCGTCTTCCTCACTAGACTGAATTTGTGAGCAGAAGGACTCTATTGTATACACACACACACACACACACACACACACACACAAATGATTTTCAACATTTGATGAGTCAATGGGTTAGAACATGACAGCTGCTCTTGAGGTTTCTGGAAAGACTTCATGGAACAGAAGTGAAAGATTAGAACATAGGGCACCTATGTCCAAGGCTTAGCTTTGCCATAACTAGCAGAATAATCTTGAGCTTTCCTCTTTTTATTTATCTTTGGCTTAAATGTCTGCATCTTTAGTGAAGGGCATGGCTTCATGGTTCTAACAGTGACTGCACATGGGAGTTATCGAGCACTTAAAAGCTCTTTCTATGTCTGGACTCTTCCTCCAGAAATTCTGATCTTCATTTGGAGTGGGGCACACAAGCATGGGTATTTTCTAAAAGTTCTCCAACCATAATGCTGTAAAACTAGAGAGCAACTGCAAAAAGAAAGCAGGAAAAATAAATAAAATAACAGGAGAGATCAAGAGATATACAGAAACAAATGAGAATGAAAACATAACATCTCAAAATTTTTGGGATACAGCAAAAGTGGTAATAAGAGAAAAGTTCATATCATTACAGGCCTATCTCAAGAAACAAGAAAAATCCCAAATAAACAACCTAATATTACATATTAAAAAAAAAAAACTAGAAAAAAGAACAACAAATGAAGCCCAAATCCAGCAGAAGGAAGGAAATAATAAAAATTAGAGCAGAATTAAATGAAACTGAGAACAAAAAGACAATAGAAAAAAAAATAATGCAACAAAGAGCTGGTTCTTTGAAAAGGTTAATAAAATTGACAAACCCCTGGTTAGACTCACTAAGGAAAAAAGAGAAAAGACACACATAAACAAAATTACAAATTAAAGAGGAGTTATGACAGATACCACTGAAATACAAAGCACCTTCGAAGAATACTGTGAAAAATTATATGCCACCGAATTCAATAACCTAGAAGAAAGGATAAGTTCGTAGAAATATACAACCTTTCTAGAGTGAATCATGAAGAACTGGAAAATCTAAGTAGACCAATCAACAGTATGGAAATTAAAATAATCATCAAAAAGTAAAAGTCCAGAACCAGATGGCTTCACTAGTGAATTTTTGGCTTCACTACCAAATATTCAGAGATGATTTCATACCTGTTCTCAAATTTTTCCAAAAAATTGAAGAAGCAGCAAAACTTCCTAACTCATTTTATGAGGCCAACATTACCCTGATACCAAAATCTGGTAAAGATAACACAAAAAAGAAAACTACAGACCAGTATCTCTGATAAATACAGATACAAGAATTCTAAACAAAATGTTAGCAAATAGAATACAATACAGAAAAAAGATTATACATCATGATCAGGTGGGCTTCATTCCAGGGGCATAAGGATAGTTTAACATAATGTAAATTGATTAATGTGGTACAACGCATGAACAAAATAAAGGATAAAAACCGTATGATCCTATCAATAGATACAGAAAAAGCATTTGACAAGATACAGCATCCATTTATGATTAAAACACTTAAAAATTCCCAAGAACATTTTAATGTGCTGCTATTAGGGTTAAGAACCATGGGATTAAAGAATCTTTAAGGGCATTTCTTTCATACTGTCTCTAACCTTTCACTGTTGGTTCTATTTTCTCATTGTTTAATATTATCGTTCATTGAGCACCTATTCTGTGCTGCTTGTTCTCACAAATATCACTTTATTTAATCTTATGACCATCCTGTGAGGCAATAATCATTACCCCATTTTACAGTTGAAAACAAACAAACAAACAAACAAACAAACAACTACGAATCGAAGAGGTTAAGAAATAACCTGCTGACAGGCACCCAGTGAGTGGCAGAGCCAGGAATGGACTTGGATGCCCACAACAGACCTGGAGCTCTCTTTGCTCCACTATAGCTTCTCCCTGTGGTTTTTGCTTCTCTTCTCCAGATGTTCTTCTGGGGAAAAGGTCCTGTCTGCTATGAGTAAAATTCTGATAGCTAAACACACTCTCCACAATGGAGAGAGACATTCTAAATCAATTACCCTGTACACTTAGCCATCCTTTTGTTACATAAGACTATCCCTTTCTATTTTGAATAAATTTTAAAAATCAAGATTTTCATTTTTTGGTCTGTTTTAATAGGAAAAAGCCTGGCATAATCAAGTTAACAGTACTACATGTTAGTCTCGCTAACTAGGTGAACTACGGGGTGGGCATCCTAGAACTATACATACTCAGCCTGAGCTCTGAGGAGAGAAATCTGTTGCAATCAAGGAATCTCAGCCAGCGGGCAGAGAGTACAGCATACTTTTTCTCATTCTTCAGCACTCAAGCTTAGATTTCAATCTTAAATGAAAAAAGGAAGAAAGCTAATAATTTAAAACCTGTCCCCCCATCAAAACTGGTCCATTTGATTTAAATGCTGGACGTTTCCTGGTGGGCTCATATAACCTTAGAAGGAGGCCCATTAGCTGTTTTAAAAAAATAGCTAAAACTGTAGTAGGCTGCTTCTTCTGCCTAGAAAGATTGAGGCTGCACAGAGAAGAGAGCTGATCTGATTCATTACTCAAGCAGCAGAAAGGGTGTCCACATCATGCAACACAGCATTCATCACACTTAGGAAATGAAAAGAGAACCCCGGCTGTGTAAATTAGAATCAGTGATAATACAGCTGCTAGCTACAAACATTTGTTTGGCACAAATCAATCTGGACTCTCCCGTAGTTTGCTTTGATGGTCTCTCTACTATCTTGTTGACTAATGATGAAATCATGGTTTGTTAATCTAACCGAATAAAGAAAACACCATACAAAGCAAAATGCAAACTGTTTTCCTGTACTTTACTGCAGTTGTTTATTGACTCTATGTTTATTAGAACTCCTTCATATTCGCTCATTAAATATTTTCATGTATTGCCTATGTATTTAGCTGCATAAGTAGAAGTTACTCTTATCTTTAATAAGAGTGACTTTGTTTCTTTTTTAAAGATCTTTTGCTAAAGTAAATGGAAAGCAGCCACCTCAAATAAACTTCTTGTTGCTGATTGTTCCAGACAGTTTTTGATGCACCAACAGGCCCCTTCTCCCTAGAGTAATCATAACAGGATCCATGTTCAAATCTATATTTAAGTGACATGTTCCCTCTGAGAGAATCTATACAATTTCTCAAGTAGCCTATAAAATTTGTAAAGGTTAGATGGATAAAGAAATAAGACACTGTATACTGAAAAGGGGTTTGGGGATTATGTGATCATTTTATTTGCCTGTGAAAATTCTCTACTTGCCACTGTTAATATGGATAACTATAAGTTGGCTTTCATAATTTAGACAATTACTTCTTCCTCGGGTCCTCTGCTGTCTGTCAACGTTCCAGAGAAAAAACTAAGAGATACTCTAGAGGCCACAGGATTGTCTCCTCTCCAAGTGAATGTAAACCTCTCTAGAGAGAGAAATATCAAATGTAGACTCTGTCAGAAAAATTTAGCTGAAACTTGCTCTATGTACACTGCTATAAGCTACCTCATTGTTGTGAGCTTTCCTAATAGCAAAACACTTCACAGGGGCACCTTCCACCTCATTCTCCTTGCCAAATTCTCTCTTTTCTCTCTTTCTCTCTCTCTGTTCCCCTATTGAATACCTGCATTTTTTAAGATTACATACTTAGTTTTTACTGTTCTTTCTGTGAAGATAAGGAATTTCCTATGGTATATAAAGCTACAGTGAGATAACACCATACACCTATTAGAATGGCTAAAATTAAAAAGACTGACTGTACCAAATGCTGGCAAAGGTGTGAGGGAGTGGGAAGTCTTATACACTGCTGGTAGGTATGTAAGCTGGCACATCCACTGTGGAAAACAATTAAGCAGTTTCTTAACCTAATATGATCCCATTCCATTCCTAGGTATTTACCCAAGAGGAAAAGAATACACACACACACGCACACGCACACACACACACACACACATATGACTTGCACATGAAATGTTCATAGGAGCTTTTATTTTTGGTATATCTCAAATTGGAAACAACCCAAATGCTCAAAATATCCATCAACAGGTAAAAAGATAGACAAATTGTGATATATCCATAAAATGGAAAGCTTTTCAGCAACAAAAAGAAATGAATAAATGAATTATTAATATATGTAACAACATGGATATATAAATAAAATAACTAAATAAATTAATTAAATTGAAAAATAATCAGAGCTTCAAAGGGAAAGAGAACAAATAAAGAAGAAAAAAGAAACAAAAACAAATTATGTTGAGTAAAAATAGCCAGACCAAAGAGTATATACTATACATTTTAATTTACATAAAATTCTAGAAACTGCAAACAATCTATAATAGCAAAAAAGCAAATCAGTGCCTGGGAATGTGGGGGAAGGGTAGAGGAAAAGGCAGGAGAGAGGTTACAAGTGGGCAGTAGGAAACTTTTGAGGATGACAGAGGTATTTACTATCTAAACTGTGCTGATGGTTTCACAGGTGGACACAGAAGTCAAGACTTATCAAATTGTTCACTTTATATATGTGAAGTTATTGTACAACAATTATACCTCAATAAAGCTGTTAATAAAAATAAATTAAGCAATAAAAATGTTACTTTATTAGAGCAATTATGCCGTGCATCTCTTTATTGTCCTTTGTGGACTTGGTAAGGATATTTATATTGAATTTACCTGACTATTTAAGATACAGTTTAATGGTTTTAATAAAAGTCAAATACATTAGGAATTAATTAAATTTTAAAATAATTAGAGCCTGAAAGGGAAAGAGAACTAGTGAAGAAGAAAAAAAGAAACAAAAAAAGCAAGAGGGGATGAAAATAAAGAACAGATCAGAGGCCAACAAAAGAAATTATGAATGAATGTAACTAAAAGGAAACAATATTTGAGATTATAAATCTAAATAAGAATTAAGCATTGTACTCACTATAGAAATTGACCAGTTCTCATTTATCTGCATAGAAGGTAGAATATAATTACTGAGCTAAGGACTCACTGGGTTGGTAAGGGAAGGAAGGTCATTTCCACAGAAGAAATGGCATGTGCGAAGGCACAGAACTGCAAAAGGCACGTTACATTTGGGGGGCGGGGGGCGGGGTGCAAACAGTGAAGTAACTCTAGAGAGCAGGGGAAGGTGCATGGGCCAGGTCATGAATCAATTTCTCTGCAACCTTAAGGAGTCTGGACATTCAAGTAGAGATGTCCATTCTGTAGTTAGACATAAGTTTGGAGCAAAAAAGAGGGGCTAATAATTTTAAGTGACGTATATCAGGGAAATGTTTTAAATGAAATGTTAGTGTTGACTCATTTGATTATTTTCATACTGGTAAATAAAAAATCAAAAAGACCAATTAGGTTACTATGGGTGAAAAAAGCTTCTATAGGGAAGGAAGAGAGTCAGAGAGGGAAATGGTAGTTAATGTCCACATTCCAAAACAAAGTTATGATTGATATGAACCTTGGACCTTCTTTTAGGAACAGTGCTTTTATGCAGATAAAGACTAAATCAACAAAAATTTCACATAGGGAGAGAATCCGATCAGCTAAGCCTGGCTGGTAAATTTTTCTATGAATTCTTCAGCTGAGTCTCTGGTTTCCCTTGAACAACTCCAGAACATAACGGGCCTGGGGGCATAATGGTGTGGTGCAATGGCATTAGGGCTGTGCAAAACCTATGAGATCATCTGGGAAACAGGCCTGGAGCACACACACAAAAAAAAACAGAGAAGAAAGAGAGGAATAAGATCATGAAGAACTCAGTTCTATTTACCAAGAATCAGCCTGATGCTGTACGCTGCGGGAACCCGAGTTGCTTCGTTTGTAAAATAAGGAGTGATTTAAGGACATCTTTACCAGTGCCTGGCACTCAACAGGGAATCAAAATGCTTATAGGATGAAAAAGGAATCTTAGTTCTAAGATGATCAAAGTCACCTCCTTTGCAGCTAGCAAGCCCATTAGTGCCCTCTGGGCACTAGGGCTGCTCTGGTGCACGAGGAGGAGGAACTAGGGGGAAATGTCATTAACTACACACAGATTGAAGAGTGGCAGAGCAGTGGCTGTGTTGCTTGCTCATGAGGTGTCGCTTATGGAAATAAGTCTTAGCACTTTACAGTTGCACTATGGAGTTATAGCTTCTATCTGAGAAATATAATCAAAGCAGAACTCTGCTTACATGGCAACCAGTTCTCCCGCGTTCAGTCAGATTTTTTCCCAGATGATCAAAATTGTAAGTTTCGTAGTATGTATAAACTTTTGGAAATATTTGTAAACATCTTATAAAATACTGGCATTTTTGTTGTTTCTTTGTTGAGTAATTCATGGACGTAGGAAATGCTTTGTTAAATTGATTTCAAATTAATCTTTTTTCCTTTAGGTGCTTAGGAGAGAGATAATTGCTAGAATGAACCTAAAGACATAGCAGACAGTGTGACTGGTGCTTGTCAGTTTACACAAATATTTTATTTCAGCACAGATTAACAAACTCAGAGCTTAGTTTTTTTTTTTTTTTTTAAGTAGATCTGGGAACATGTTCTGGAGTATTACCCAACTTCTCTTGTGTGTAAACTAGTGATTCTTGAATGTTAATGAACACAAGAATCAGTAGAAAAGCCTATTAAAATGAGAATCCCTGGACTCCATTTCCAAATGTCCTGAGAAGGTCTTGGATGGTGCCCAGTAATCTGCATTTAAACGAGCCCCTCTCCGCTCTGCTGGCCCTCTACTCCCCATCACTGTAGATGAGATGGTTCTTGAACAACTACAGAAAAACACTGCTAACTACATTACACTTTGCTGCAAAGAAATTTCTCCCTACACCAGAATTCAGTTCTGGCAAATTTAGGTTGAAAGAGTAGGTGCCCCAATCTAGGCCATAGCAGAATCATAAGCAAGCTCCTTAATAGGTACCAAGTGTCCTCTTCCAACGCTACTCTCTAAATTGACTATACTATTCTACTTTAAAAAAAAAAAAAGATTCAAAATCAGTTTATCCAAGCAAGCACCCGGGCAATCTTCCAAAAAGTGAAATAGAGCAGCAAAGGCAAAAACAAAAACAAAAACCCAAACATTTATTAGAAGACAAAAATATTTGTAAAATATTTACAAAAGTCATTAAACAAACAAAAGGGAAGTAAAACTGCCAGAGGCGAGCAAGAATCCATTTGATAGACATAGTCTTTACAAATAGAAGTTCCAGATTCAACTAATAGTTACTGAGTTCTTACAATGCGCCAAGCAACAGGACTGGAACTTTCAATTACATTCCCTCCATTAATCCACAAATAAACCGGTAAGGAGTTATATTTGAAGCCCCTCTTAATCGATGAAGAAATGAGAGATCAGAAAAACTAAATGATTTGACACACAGTAAGAGAGATGGGTCTTGATCCAAGGTCAGCTGAATCTAGCCCCTTTCTATTACACCACACTTTCCCAAGCATTGCTTTATTAATTTCATTTAAAAATAAACAGAAAACAATGACAGCTAGTATTTAGTGACATATTACTAAGAACCAGGCCCTGCGCTAAATACTTGAAATGTACTAGTTTAGTTCATCCTCACAATCCATGAATTAGGTACAATCATCCCTTATCTACAGTCAGGAAAGCTGAGGCTGGAAAATTAAATGATAACATGTACTGTGAATAACTCTACACAATCATTATAGAGATTGAAATTATGTCTAGTTTTCTAATATGGATCTAATATATTTAATCTTGATTGCTTTTAGTATGATTTAAAGACTGTTTCTGAAATTTCTTATTGAAAAAATGATGATTTACACTAGTTTTTTTTTAGAGAGACAAAGTATTGTGCTCTTTCAAGCTTTCACTGCAGCAAAGCAATGAGGAGTACTTTATTTTCCTTTAAGGGATTCTAAATAAAGGACTGAAGAAGTCATCTCAAGCTGAACTACATAAAGCTCTTCCTAAATTTATGTAAAATTCTATAAGGTCTTTGTTATCATTAGATTGATTATTAACTGTTCAGCTCAATTATTACCTTTGCTTATGACAAACCACTGGGTAGTTTTGTACGTGGAAATTAACTTGGCCTGAATGTATGAGGGAGGCCTGAATGTATAATCTGAGGATTAGAAAGATGATTTATGGAAAATAGGTATAGGGGAAAATCTAATATTTTACCTAATTTCTGCACATTTTGTGTCCCTTAAGAATTAAATACTTTCATTAGAACACTGGGATTATGTGTTTAGCAATCACCGAACATCTGGTGTCCAGCATTGGCTCAATCTACCAAGTGTCCAGGGCATTAGGAAATCAGACACACTAACTCCTCAACATGTCCCATCTGTCATGATTTAGGTTCTTAGGGCTGGGGCTTTTTTCCATCTCTATAAGGCTTTTCACTTCCAAGAGAGACTTTTAAGGATACACACTGAATTAGTATCAAATCTACAGCTCTGGAGTTTAAATGCCTATTAAAAGTAGAGCTGCCTGAAAAAGAAAAAGAAAGAAAGAAAGAAAGAAAGAAAGAAAGAAAGAAAGAAAGGAAGGAAGGAAGGAAGGAAGGAAGGAAGGAAGGAAGGAAGGAAGGAAGGAAGGAAGGAAGGAAGGAAGGAAGGAAGGAAGGAAGGAAGGAAGGGAAAAGAAAGAAAAGAGATGCCTGAAATGTCAAAAAATGAAAACCGCATTTACTATTGAGAGGCAACAGTGGAACCTAATCTCCCATTTTACATTCCAATTGAGGTTTCTGAAAGTGCTGGTCCCTCAAATATCATTCAATATCAGACATGGGAAATTATTCTGAGAATAGAATGGTACCAGAATTTGTTGATTATCTGCCAATATCAAGCAACACACTACTTACAAGGGTCCCCCAGCTGAGGTTCCTTCAAATCCTTTTTGTACTCTGGTTCTCACATCTCTACAATTTCATTTTCTCCAAAGAGAAAAGGAAGATTGACCTACATTTTCCTAGCTGTGAATGTTAATAACTGTGGAATTAAGATGTAGAATTATCTTTCTTAAATATTGTTATCTTTGCATGAAGTAGCTTTTCATTTAAATTTAAATATCTTCAACTAGCACTATTGCTCCTTAATGCACAGATACATTTGAAAACCATGTTGAACAAGAGAATTTTAGTTCTAGCCTTGATTTTAGAAAGCATCTTCAAAATCAGGAAATTTTTAAGTACAACAGTGCAGAATCATCCTTCTCTTCTTCCATGCTCTCATACATACCACACTACAGTAGCTACATATTCACAGATTATCACCTGTCTTAAACTGAATTGTACAAGTTATCTAAGGTCCAGCATAGTACTTGACATTTAATAGGTGCTCAATAAATGTTTGTGGAATGGACTTAAGATAGACTGGGTTTATAATTTCTAAATCCTATATCAGAGACTGTCAGATGGAAGCATAATGTATCAAATGAGATATAAAAAGGCTAAACAATGCAATTTTAAAGTAAATTGTAGAAGAAAAGGGAAAATATTTGAGTTAGAACAGTGTCTACGACCTCTCAGAATTACTTTTGACGATGCTTTAAACAAAATATGTTCCACTGAGAGAGTATCCTTCTTAAGTACCCGCTTTGATATGTCCTTCCTGATTTTTAATGGCTCCCTCCACCTATGGAATGGTGAACAGCCCCTTAGCCAGAGAGGCAGTGTAGCACTGTGATTTGGAGTACAGGCTCTGAATGTGATTCTCAGACCTACAACTTACTAGCATGTGACCATGGGCAGGTTATTTAACTTCTCCCAGACACATGCTGCTCACCTATGTAGATATAGTGAGATGATATATGCAAAGCACTTAGCAGGTACCTGGCACACAGTAAGTGCTCAATCGATGCTGGCTATTAATAATCACAATTTAAAGCCTCAAATGCATCTTAAAAATTATCTATTTAAATAGCTTTATTGAGATGTAACTCATATACCATAAAAGCCACCTTTTGAAGTATATAATTCGATGGTTTTTAGTATATTCAGCATTGTACAATTATCACAAGATTACTGCTATCTACCTCCAGAACATTTCATCACTCCAAAAATAAACACCATATCCATTAGCAGTCATTCTCTACTTTCCCCTTTTTCCAGCCCTGGGCAACCACTAATCTACTGATTCTGGACATTTCATATAAATAGGATCATACAATATGTGGCCTTTCATGACTGGTTTCTTTCATTTAGCATAATGTTTTTAAGGTTCATCTATGTTATAGCATGTATCAGTACTTCATTCCATTTTTATGCCTGAATAATATACCATTGTACGGATGTAGATATACCATAATCTGTTTATCAACTATCATTTGATGGACATGGACATATGGATTATTTCTACTTTTTGGCAATTATAAATAACATCTTTGTACAAGTCTCTAGGTGACATTAGATTTTGTCAAATGCTTTTTGTGTGTGTGCATGGAAACGACTGTATGGTTTTGTCCTTTATTTTATCAATATGAAGTATTACATTGATTTCTGGACGTTAAACTAACATTGCATTCCTGGGATAAATCCCACTTGGTCATGATGTATAATCCTTTTTATATGTCACTAGATTCTGCTTGCTAGTGTTTTTGTGTTTGTAATTTATAAAGGACATTGGTGTATAGTTCTCATGTGATGTCTTTGTCTGGAAGGTCTTCTATCCTTTGGCCTCAAATTTTTTAACTAATTTTTCCAAAGGCTTGATTTGCATAATCTTATTTTCAAGTTCATCTGCCTCCCAACTTTTCTCCCCAATCCCTTCCCAAGCCCCATTCTACTCCACTGAGACTTTCTATACTCTGCAGCCTCTAGTTGTTTACTAATATTGCTCCCTACTTATCCATATCCTATAAGACCTATATCAAATCCCACTTTCTCTTCAAGTCTTGACAGACCATCCAACTCCCAGAAACCTCCTCCTTCTTGGGATGCTGATGTCATATTGCAAACTAACATTTACTTATTGCTTACAGTTTATAAAATTTATATTACATTTAATTCTCACAAACCTGAGAAATATGTGTGCTTACTATTATTAAGCCAATTTTGTACAGAATTAAGTGACTGGTCCATAATAGTATAGCTACATAGTAAAAAAGATCAAACCCTAAGCTTTTGGTGGCTTTTTAAAGAAGAAAAATGCTCTATTTGACATATCACCTTCTAGCTCTGAGATGAAGCATTTATTTCTCGAAGTTTTTTCTCCTTGGTGTTGCTAATAAATATTTATAATGCATGTTGACTACACATCAGATACTACCTGAGGTAGTTAAGAGAAGCCTATGAGATAGACTCTAAAAAGGGTGCTATCCTCCCCATTGCCGAATCTATATATATGACCAGAAATTGTCATATTCTGAAACTAAAGCTAAAAAAATCAACACTGAAACTGAGAAGCAAATCAGCTCACCCAAAGAGATTTAAAATGAGTCATTTATTGTACTAAAGTCCTTTTTAAATATTCTATACTAAATAAACCAGAGACTTTTCTTTCTGAATCCAAATGTCTTTCCATTTGTATTCTTAAGGCTTTAATTATATCAACTGAAGTAAATAAACTTGTAACCTCACTGACTACAATATATCTAGTATGAGGCAATGATATACTATGAGGATAAGTAATCTGCCTGAAACCTAGAGAAAGAAATCAAAGAAAAATATCAAAATTAATAAAACGATGCGATAGGGGTTTCTACTTCTGGTCATAATGGAGTAGCTGGCACTGGGCTTCCCCTGACACTGTAAACAACTAGATAAGTACATGAAATTTCTTTCTTCAAACTATATATCAGACAGTATGGGACTGTGATTCTAGATATAAGAGAAACAGACAAGAGAAGACCTTTCTGCCAAAAGACTTTGCAGACTATAGCATGGGATGAAGAGACCAAACTAGAACATGGCAGTGTTACTGAATTGATGAAACAGATCAGAGTTTTCAGAGGCTGAGGGGGCTAAAATATGATGGGCTGAGTACCAGAGGAAGAGGATGAGGTCCAGAAAATTCCAAGGAGGCCCCCATGAGTCTTTGGCTGAATGCTAAGCTGGGAATGTATAGGGTGAGGCTCTATGAGATTAGATAAAGAACAAAGACCAGGTATCTGTATGCTGAATAATTCCCAGAGCTTGTACAGGCTGGCAGACAGACACTTGGGTTCTGACCAACCAGAGCAGAAAAGACCTTGTTGAACACTGGGTTCATTCAGTAGAAACTCCAGCAGGATCTCAACTTAGTAATCTTAGTAAATTTTCGTATCTCAGTAAATGATAAACTAATCCTAATAAAGCTTAAAATTAAATGTCAAAAAGGTCAAGATGTACTGTAAGTGACTTAATCACCTGTCAGAAAAAAAAAAAGTGCAGTACATCACAAAATCCACATGTTCAGTAATGGTCACAATGTTCACCATCCTTTCAAAAAGTAACAGACATGAAAAAAGCAAATACATATACACACATATACATGTATTTGAAGAAAATAATGTTCAAAGTTTTCCAAATCTGATGAAAGCTATAAACTCATAGATCCTTGAATTTTCAATGAACCTCAATTAGGGCAAAAACAAAAAAACCATAGAAACACATCATAATCAAATTGTTGAAAACCAGTAAAAAGAATATCTTAAAATCAACCAGAGAAAAAACATTATGTATAGCAAAACAGAGTAAGAATGACTGCTCACTTCTCATTAGAAACACCACATTAGAAACGCCAACCCAAAAAATGGACACACAAGAGTATATACAGTATTATTTCATTTATATGAAATTCTAGAATAGACAAAATTAATTAAAAGGATCAGTGTTTGTCTGGAAATGAGGTGTTAGTCACAAAGAGACATGAGAAATCTTTTTAAAGTATGGAAAAATTCTGTATCTTGATTTGAATGATGGTTACATGAGTGTATACATTTGATACTTAAATAAGTGCATTTTATTGTGTGTAAATTATACTTCAGTGAAGTCTTTTTAAAAGTTAAAAAGAAAGTCTTAAATGGCAAAACAAAGATTTGAAGCCAAGCAGCCTGGAAATGAGCATAATCATCTTACTGATTCATTATGCCACTTCTTGTCTGGCCTGAAAGATTAGGTCACCCATTGAATTAAGTTTCCAATACGTGAATTTTTAAAAAGAATGCTCAGTTTTTAGACCAAAATATCTTTCGAAGAAAAAGTTAAATGCTTAGAAATACCTAATACCTATATGATGACATCAGTGATGAACATGACAGGACAAATGAGAGATTTAGATCATGTTCCTAGATGGAGAGTCAATCTTGTAGAGAAAGCACTTACTCTCAATCTAATATTGACAGGTAACTTAATGCCGAATAAAAGTCCAATGGACCACTGGTTGATTAACGATAAAAAGGTTAAAGCAGGGAAAGATACTTTAAGTTCTTCATTTTAGTTTAAAAAATATGTACATTCATGCTCCAGTCTTTGGAGATCGGACCAAGGACTTTTCTTTAATTATGGGTCCACCTATCCTTTCTGATTAAAACATACCCTTAAAATATTTTTTAAGATTTCTGGTTTCAGTTTCTTTAAAGTGGAGTGAGGACTTTAAAACATTTGCAAAGCAATCCAAGCGCATACTCTAGCTAGATTTATATCTTCCCCCTCAATCTTTTACAATTGTCTTGCCCACTCCTTGATGATTCCAGTATTCCTTAGCATCTAGTCCTTAAAAAATCCTTTCAAAGAATTAGACTTAGTTTAAGTAAGAATGATAAATTATTTTACACTTACATTTAGGTTTATAGGTATCATTAAAATTTCAAAATTACTATAACAAGTACAACTAGAATAAAAGGTTTGGAAACAAACAAGATTAATTCTTGACAAACATAAAACTGTAATCTGTAACTATAAATCAACACTCAGTATATTAATCAATCTCTAATGAAATTTTTAAAGATTAGTCAGTTTAACCGAGTATCTTTAACTGTATCAGGTGATATAATCAAGTCCTTAGTCCCGTGCTGTCCAATATGGTAGTTGATAGCTACACGTGGCTACAGAGCACTTGACCAGGTGCTAGTCTGAACTGAGATGTGCTGTAAATGTAAAATACATACTGAATTTCAAAGACTTCATATTGAAAAAAGAATGCAAAATACTGTGAATATTTTTATATTGGTCATAAGTTGAAATATTTTGAAAATGTCAGATTAAATAAAATTATGAAATTAATTAACTTTTTAAAAAATTTAATGTGGCTAATAGCAAATTTTAAATGACGAATGTTGCTCTCATTCTATTTCTATTAAGTAGCACTGTCCTTTGTTTAATGGCAATGTCATCTGTGAAGTTCTACTTGATAAAGTAAACCAGACTCTCTTTTTTATCATCTCTGTTACCTGAATCCAAGACATTTTGGAGTAGTGTTCTGTTAAAAACCTCTCTAAGTAGACTTTTGACTCTTTATCAGGAACCAATAAACTATGGCCTATAGGCCAAATGTGGTCTGCTGCCTATTTTAGTATGGCCGAAGAGCTAAGAGCAGTTTTTGTGTTTTTAAATGGTTGGGAGGAGGAGAGGGGGAATCAAAAGAAGAATAATATTTTGTGATGTGTAAAAATCATATGAAATTCAAATTTTAGTATCTGTAAATAAAGTTTATGGGCCTATAGCCATGCTCAGCTTATACATTACCTACGGCTACCTCACGTTATAAGGGCATAGATAGACGAGCAGCTGCAGCAGAAACTGTATTGCCTACAATCTATGTCATTTACTACTTGGCCTTTTACAGAAAAAGTCTGCTGACCTCTGCTCTATATCATCCCTTATAACTCATGGACATGGTAATTGCCAACTGCACCTACAGGATCTGGTGAAATAATAAGAGGAGAGAGTTGTGTTTCTATTTTAATCTCTACCCAAGATTAATTTATAAACAATAATGCCTCCGCCATTATTGTTCTTGACTCAAGAAAGTCGTCAGAACCCCAGCCATTGGGGCAATCTCTTCTGGAATGGTTTTTTGTTTGTGTTTGCTTCTGATATATGTTCTTTTTATTTCAAAAAGTAATAGGGTTTTGTTTGTTTGTCTGGGTCAGGTTTTACACAGATGGCAATCACAAAAGTGCTCAGAGATCTGTGGCATCAAACGTGCACCTATACTTTGACATTCGTTCGTCTTCCAGCTACACTAACGACGCTGCCCTTTGAGGGTTTGGGTGTTCACTGCCCTTTGATGTCCAGCCTCCCTGTGTAACATTTTCAGTTTTCTTTTAAACCTTCTACTCATTTGCAGGACTAATCCTCTACCCATGGTTTCCCAGATACCTACCTCAGTAGACCCTGTGAATGCAATCTTGTCTATGCCAATATGAGAAGCTATTGCTGCCCCAGCCGTTGGCCCAAATCCTGGCAAAATATTGATGACTCCTGGTGGAAAGCCAGCCTAACAAAACAAAATTAGAGGAAACGTAGGTTGTACGAGCTGAGGAAGCACATTAAATCAGATATGCTCCAGTAGGCCCCAACTGTATGGGAAGTGGGGAACACTCCTGAAGGTGGTTTCTCTTACCTCCTTGATGAGGGCTCCCATGTAGAGCGCGCTGAGTGGTGTCTGCTCTGCTGGTTTAATAACTACTGTATTACCACAGCATAGAGCTGGAGCAATTTTCCAGGCAAACATCAGCAGGGGGAAGTTCCACTGAAAGGAAAAAACTCAAGGTTGATAGATGGAAAAATATTCCTCCACAACTTTGTTTTCAAGCTGTGACTTCTCAGATTTCTCAGACTAGTCCTCAGCATAAATCTTGTCTCACCACAAAGTGTAGATGTTTGGATTTTTTTAAATTACTTCATTAAGAATACAATAGGACTGACCTTGAAAATCCAAATTACTATATTCCAAGTACCCACCAAAAGAAATCTCATGGTGTAAAGGGAATCTTTGTTTTTTCCCTTGTTTTGTTTTAGTTTTTTTATTGTTGTTATTCTATATGTTTTTAAAACTAGACTTTGGTTCCAGTAAGTTCTTGTGTATGAGAACTTTTTCTTGCATGTGTGATTTTTACACAGGAACGTCAGACTGGTATGAAAACTCTTCAGTGTGGAAGAACGAGAAGAGAAAGTCCCAGCTGTGAATTACATTTAAGTCAATGCACATTTCAAGGTAGCACCTCTTCTTACATATGCATATTGTCGCAAAACACATGATTGCAAAAAGATTAAGATACGCTTTTATTTATTATTGTAAAGTATATCTTTATTTATTATTAATTAATAAATTATTAGCATTGTCATACACTCAGGCATGAGGCTCAGCACTATCAGGTGTTGTTGATAATTTCATTAAGAAAGAAAACAGAAATCCTGGTCCCCTGGCTTCAGCCCCTGACCACAATGTGTTTCTGCCTGAAGCATCTCAGCTGCCATCCTTGAAAGATTTTCACTGGCCCTGGCAAGCTTGCAAAAATATACAAGTGTCTTGCCTTCACCAAACACCCAATTTCTTTTCCCCTTAGTTGTTTATAAACTTGGGAGTCCACAGTGATGTTTTAATTCCATCTACAGTATATAAATCTTGGTTGCTGTAATTGAGCTGGAGCTGGCTGACAAGCAGCTCTTGTCCTGTCAGTGAAAGCCGCAGCTCTGAAAGTCTGGGAAGGGCAAGAAGAGCAGGTTTGAGTTCCTGTAGTTAAGGTGACAGACCTCACCTTGCTCTGATCCAAGTGGGGTTTCCCTGGGTGGTTTAGGAACAGAACTTAAACCAAAACTCTCATTTTTCATTTTTATTCTCTAATAAATTTCACAGTAACCAGGAGTTTGTAAGTCATTAAAAAACAAAAACAAAAAAACAAACAAAAAAAAACCATTAATACCACTCAAGAAGCTTTGCCCGCAAAGCCAAGGATTATCTTGACTTAGTCTCTTGTGTTTTGAAAAGAGAAACTTCTTGACTATAGTGTAAGAGTTTAGTTTGAACCTCCCCTGAAATCCTTGCCAGAACTATTAGCTAGTATTGTTGCAAGTTTCGATGTATAGTGCCAAGGCTGTGTATGGGAGAGAGAGAGAGAAAAAAGACAATGTTTAATGTTTCAATCCAAACACAAAGCACTGCATCTATTTCCCTTTACAAGACACACAACAGCCTAGCATGGTTTCAATTATGACCGTGACGTTAATTGTACTGCTGTGTCTTCTGTAGAGTCTTCTATCTTAGATTCTTATGAAAAGAAACAGTGGGAAAGAATGGGGATTAAAAGACCATATAAAACAATATGCCTGGAAAGATGGTGAGTCAAAGTTTTAAAAAATAAACAAGCAAATATAACAAAGCATTAATTTTCCATAAGCCGAATGGACATCCATAACCAAGGGGCAGGTTATTAATACACTGGGCTTGGCTTTGCTTATTTTAATCATGAGAATTCCATGACTTGAGAACTCAACTCCTGGTAACGGAGCTGAAACCCTATTAACCTGTTCAAATAAGCATTTGCAGGGAGGCTGTTAAAGATATGTCAACAACATGAGCTCAGTTTTTTTCCCCCAGTAATGGAAAACACACATCGCCGAGGTCCATGTTTTATGTATCTTTAAGAGAACTGGTTCAAGTGAAAATAAATTATGAGGCGCGAGGAGATATACTCACCGGGATGATCTGTCCACACACTCCGATGGGTTCGTGTCTTGTAAAGGTAAAATAGTCTCCATCTGAAGGAAATGAGCATGGTCACTACCACAGAATTCAGATTACAAGAAAAAAATGCAGAGGGAGAATTTGGGTGAAGGAAAAAAAAACTATAAATAAAGTTAAGAAAATATCCTCCTTGACCATGTACGGAAGCTGGTAGAAGAGCTAGCACTTGACATAAGGTATCTCCAGATATGGCTCTCAGACACCCAAACAGAGTGCTGACCTCGAAAGCAAAATGCAGGACAAGCTGACGACACTAGAAGCAGTCCTGGGGATGGGCAGGGACTGGGCCGGGGGAGCTGGAAACTGGAAAATATTGAATATGAAATTTTATATTAAATATTAAAATGATGCTTATATGTAGAACAGTTATTCGATTTAAAAACTGAGATACCTCAAATTTTAAAAAACTTTCTAAAGTATTTTTTAAAAACAAAATACAATGCTAATGGGTAAACTTGAAATGCTAAGCTATTGGAAAAAGTGAGGAGTAAAAGTAAAATCTATTCATAATTCAACCCAGGCATCAAAATGCACTTCCTGGGCACTGGGTGAATTCAGGAATATGTAGGTCTATTTCAAGAAGGCGAAAAAAAAGTCCACTTAAAGAATGTTCTATCAATAAACCAAAGCCTCTGGCCTCAAACTAGCCACGGAAATAGGGATGATTTAAGAACCTTGTTTTCCTTATAAGAGCAAAAGGAAATTGAAATAAGCACCCCAGAAATCCAAACTAATTTTTCCTTAGGAAAATGCCATTACGTTTATCTGAATTATTTTAAATGGCTAAGGGAAATAACCAAAGAATGACTGGTTTTTAGACTATGTCTTTTCATTTCTGGTACTGGGCAAAGTCTTTGTTTTTCTCTCAGTTGCCAGTCCTGATGTTTGTTTTCTCTCTCAAAAGCTATCCCCCTGGGAAAGTAAAGGCCCTCAGTTAATACTGATGAAAAGTGTTACTATTACAGATAGGGATGAAGGTGGGGACAGGAGGAGTATGTGGGCTAGGGGAAGAGAAATGATGTGATTGTTCATCATTGTCTCTCAACACATCGGAATCACTAATATTCATTGCACAGATCATTTGAATTAAATTCAAAATTATACATTTTAAAATAATTAAAGGTCTCCCTTCCACCTTTCTTCCCGCCACCCTCCCTCCTTCTCTCACTCTCTCTACTGGACTTCTTCCCAGAATTAACAGCTATCTGTTGCTGGTGTATCTTTTCAAAGAATTTTTTTTTTTCACATACAAGTATATGTAGCATCCTTTTATTCCCCCCTCCCATTTTTAAAATACAAGTGGCATCACATTATTCACAGTCTTCAATATTTTTCCAATTTTTTTTTCATATAAAGCTAACATATTTGGCTGCCGAATGTTTTTGCACTGGCTCAATAAATAATGGTACTACTTGTAAACTATCCTGAGGGACACAGAGATTGCTTTCAGTTTAGGCTATTATAAATAATGCTGTAAACACTTATCATTTTATATATTTTGGCATATCTGTGGAATTTCATGGTTTAAGCATACATGCATTTCGCATTTTGAGAAATCTTGCCAAATCACCCTGCAGAAAAGTTACACAATTCATAATTCCAACAACATGGTATTTTTTCCTACCCTTAAACACTGGGATTTTTCAAACATTTTAATTTCAGTCAACCTGACAGGTGGAAAATGGCAATTCTTTTTGATTTGTATTTAATGATATATGGGTTGAATATCTTTTTATGTTTACTGGCCAATTTCCTTTTCTTCAGGTTTATATCCTTTGCCATTTTTCTATTGGGTTATTCATCATTTTAGTCACTCGAAGAACTCTATGTATATTAAGGAAATTAGGCCTTTGTTATGAGTATATACAAAGTTTTTCCCTAATCTGCTGCTTGTCTCCGAATTTTGTTTTATGTGTATTTCTTTAAATGGAAGAAATTGGAAAGTAGGCAGCATTCGGCAACTGTAGGAAGGAAATGATTGTAGACTATATCTTCATTACAACAACAAAAAACAGACAACATGTGGAAAATGTCCATAGGATGGCTGTAAGAAGTCTGAATAATGTTTTAAAAATCAAATGAACTATTTTAGTTTTGTATGCAGACAACTCAAGAATTTCCATAGAAATCATTCTCTACAATAGTCCAAATTACTACCCTTATTCAATTTATAAACCTCCAGAAAGGTGGTTGTTTTTTTTTTTTTTTAATATTAATACTTTTATGTTTCACAGTGTGGTTTTGTTTCCCCCACCCCCAGAAGATATAAATGTGATGTCAGGCTCTTCTTCTAAGGAAGGTTTTCTATGAGGAGCAATAACACCCAACAATAGGCTAGAGTTTCATCTTCAGGGAAATCCCTCCTAACTAGACTCTACAACTTGGCTAAGGTGATGGATTCAGGTAGATAATCACAGACCTTAAAATCAGAGTGTAAGATCAAGATGGAATACAAATGAACTGAGGAAAAAAATGAGACTATGAACTGAAGAACAACACAGGTGTTTGTTTAGCAGCAAATGTAGGAAACTGGAATGGTTCAGAGAAAATCCACAAGACACTTGCACAAGCATAGCATGGTGATTCAGTAAGCATTTCCACACACATCCCCACATTCTAAGTCCTTAAGAATTCAGTTATATTACTTACATAATTTTTCAAGTTACTGACAAAATAAAAGAGAGAAGAAGAAAATGTAGGCAAAAATCTTAAAAAGCTGACTTCATAAGGAACTGAATTCAATTCCATAATTGTGTCCCAAGAGATACTGAGTCGTGCGTGTAGAATGAAAACTTTCTTGGATAAACTGTTTATAGACTGGACAATTAGCTAAAAGCTAATACAAAGAAAAGGACTGAAGAATCTTCCATCCCTACAGTTCCTCTAAGTAGTTAATAAAGAAATAAAGGGTGGTTTTGATGCTTAAACTCTTCCCAGCAGAGAACTAAGTGAAAGACAAAAAAAGGGCCTTAGACCTTGAGCTCAGTCTGCATTCTCATATTGTCACCCCTACCCTGACCTGGGGTGCCTGGCAAACACAAGAGCTGTGCTTTCCATGTGTACCCTTGTCTACGGCAAAAGGCACCTCAGAGTTCCTTCACAGCTATTATGATCCTGTCCTCAATCTCACCAAGCTTCTAGACTAAAGTTACCCAAAGGCCAATTGCTCAAGAGCCATCTTCATAATTTTTGCTATATCCAAGTATCACTTACTCTATTACTTAATAATTCTGTTAAATCAACTCATCTTTTAAAAATATGTAAATAGCTACTTGTCAGCCTCACCTTAATGAAAATCTATGAAATAACTGGTTGTATGAGCTAGCAATATTTTCTTCTAATGTTTTTCAAATCTAATAATTAAAATAAAAAGTGTTCACTACTTTATTGTATAGAATCATCTTGCAAACTACGCATGCCATGTGGTATACAATACTGTACTTCTCAAATTTAAATGTGCACACAAAGCACCTGGAGATCTTGTTAAAATGCAAACTCTGAATCAGTGAGTCTGGGGGCGGGACCTGAGAAGCTGCATTTCTGTAAGTTTCCATGTGATCCTAATGCTTCTGATCCACAGACCACAATCCGAGTAGTGAGGTTCAAAGGAACCAAGTGGGTGAAGGGGAGTCCACAGGTATCAGGATGACCTACAGTTGCTGACGTCATTTCTATTTATTTTTTGCCTCTCTGATAACTCTACTAATTTGCCTGAAAGGAGTCTGAAGTGTAGGAGAATCTGATCAATGTTTTTAATACTTTTAAAATAGCAAAATAAGAACAAAAACGTATATAATTCTACAGAATCTTACAAAATATTTCCACATTCGTATCTCATTTCACACTCAAAACACTAAAAATATAGAGCAACTGTTATTATCAGAATTTTCTAAATAAAGAAAATATGGCAGAGAGGTTAAGTCCAGAGTGATATAACTAGTTAAGTTGTGGCTCCTGGACTTGAAGCTGGGTCATTGGACTTCAAGTTCATTATCCTTAGAAACATGTTAAGGACTTTGTGAATAAAGCGTTGAATTCAGGTGGATATCACAAACCATAGAATCAGTGTTATATCGAGAAGGAATACAAATGGGGAAAAATGACAACCTTTTTGTGAAAGGTAAAAATGATTCTTTGAGGATTAAATATGCGGACAAAGAGAACTCACATAAACTCCAGCATCTTAAGTTATAAAGGGAACTCTGCAGAGCAACAACCTCTTCCCTCAGGCTGTTGCCTCTCTCCTCTTCGCCTAGGAAGAGTAGACTCATAGGGCAACAGTGTTAACTTCTCCTTCTCTCTTCTATACCCAAATCGATATATGATTAACTCTTCTCTGCCCTCCAAAAAATAACAACCCATATTCCTATCTTTTATGCTTAACCATGCTCTCCAAATACTACAAGATCTCACCTGAATGTTCACACCTCATGAGGAATAAAAAATCTTAGAATTAGAGACTTTACTATACTATAAATTTGGTTGAACAATGGACCAAACTTTACTAAATATATGTAGATTGAGCCATTTCTAGAATTATATTTTAAAAAGTCTTCATCCTTGGAAATGAGTAGTGAAGTAAGCCTCTGCTGTATTTGTGGAACACAACTGAATTACTGTCATAGGTTCTTCGATGGGGGGTCGTTGTATTACACAGGAGAGATAGCAAGTACTTAGTTAATTAGAACAATTTAATTATTTGGATTATTCTTTCAGGGTAAACGTCACTTCTTTAAGCAGATTTTAGAGCTGCTTGAAAAAAATTTGACTTAATTTTTGTTCTCATAAGGTCTGACATTGGCAAAGTCTATAATAAACTAGACAGGTACAAATGGGCAATAGATATAGTCAGGAAAATCAAAAAATAATTGAAATGTGTCAGAAATTGAGAAGTTTATAAAAAATGGCCCTCAAGAACTAGCTCTCAATTACAATATTGAGTATTTTAAGAACTGTAGCTAATTTTATATACCTGTTTGCACAAAAAAATGAGATTTTTTTAATAGATAAAAATCTTTAACACAATTCAGTGAATGGAAGGCCATCTTCCAATCTCTAATCTTTGTACAGAATTACCTTGTGAGGAGCTGGGAACCTTTTTGATGACCCCAGTATTAAACACTTAGACCAGCTACACTGAACTATTCCATTATGTCCCTCAGAAGATTAGTACAGGTTTTGACAATGAACAGATCTCACTGAATATTTTACAGCTATAATGATAAAGTGTAAATGCCTACACAAACACTGAGACAACATTAGTATACAGTGGTGCTAACACTATTCTTTCCAGGAGTCTGCTGGTAGCTTCTCTGATGTTAGATTACACGTTCCTGAGTCTGTCAGGAAGTTATCTTAGCTCTATCACTACTCCATACTGTGGTCTTTAAAAAAAGTTACTTTATTTTTCTCTAGACCTCAGTTTCTTTATCAGAAAACAAGGAGATTGGTCTTAGGGATCCCTGGGGTCTTTTTCAGCCTTAACCTCTCAAAGAGGTTACATGCGAAGCTGACTTCATGACCTCCTGCCACCACCAATTCAGGTCCCACTAACTGCCCTGCATTCTCAGGTGGGCAAAGCAAATAGCTCCTCACTCTCAGTGAATAATATGAGTGAACGATGAGATCTCACCATATGCGTTCTCTGTTGACAGCACTAATCTAGACCTCACTGTTGAAGTCAAAAACCTTAGGATTAGAGTCAATGTCTGAGTATTTTTAGCTTATTATTTGTTTAACAAGTAAAACTAAAAGGGGATTGAAGTGGAGAAATGATTACATATGACATAGGTAATTTTCTAAACTTTTCTACATGCTAATGTATCATAAAGCTATTTTATGTCAGAATTCAGCTTAAAGCATGGGCTATATTTCTCTGCTTACACACCACAAAATCAATAAAATCAACACTTGTTACAGAGCAAAACTATATGCAAATCAGTTAACCTCCATTTCTCTCTCAGTTAATTGAAAACAAGCTTTGATACTTACTCTAGCACAAAAAGTTTATAAACATGAGAGGAACAGAGGATTATGATATAGTTTTAAAATAATCAAAATGGGGATAATAATACTTTCCATGCAGGGCTGCAATAAGATTAGAGATAATATAATGAGCACAAAGAAAGTATTCAATAAATCATAGTAATGGTTATTATTTATCATCATAATTAAGAGTTGCCATAATAGAAGGGTCAAAGCATAAAATTTACGATCAGAAACAATGGCTCCATTGAGTACTATGGCAGGAAATAACGAACATCAGGACCCTTGTGAATCAAACAGAAATTACATGATTCTGCGCTAACATCCAACTGTGGGCCTTGAGTGGGACATAACGGAAAGGAATGGGAGACGCTCTCAAGTCAGAAGGAGAAAAGCTGTCCAGCAGGTAACTCAAAAATGGTCATGCCATAACTTTTCCTCTCTCTTCTTAAGTTTTCTAGAGGGAGGCTACACTATAGGGGGAGGGGGAAAAAGCAGGTACTTGCTCTCTCCGACTGATTTCCCATTATGTAGTCAAATGCTCTTTCTAAATTGCAATTTCGATCATGACACTTATCTATTTAAAATAATTCAGTGACTCACCATTGCTATGGAATAAAACTCATAGTATGGTTTACCAAGACCAAGAGCCCCATGGTCTTCTGTATCTGGCTACACTTTCAGATCCACTGCCACACTGTACTCTCCTCCTTCCATGCTTTGTAGTGGCTACTACCACCACCTGTGATGGCCCTATCTCCATCATCACTTACCTACCCTTCTCCTCACCTCCTTCTCCAGGAAGCCTTAATACTGGGTGAGATTGCCTCTCCTATGAAGTCCCACTGAATTTCATGCTTCCATATCTGAATAAGCCACACTATATTGCAATTGCTTGTCTATTTGTTTGTTTTCTTTACAGTATTTACTTACCTGTGTAGCCCCTATGCTTAACACAGAACCTAAAACATAACAGGTGCTCAAAAACAAACCAAAAAAACCTATAGAATGAAAGAAATGAGTGAATGAGAAGTTGAAGTAGATGCCTGGTAGAGGAGGTGAAGGAAGAGCCCTTTACATTATATGGTAGATTGCCTGGCCTTCCTAAATGGGAAGGAGTGAAAGAGATAATAGTATAATTCTTCCTGCTCTTTTTGGTGCTTATTATTTAATGTCATAGAGGCTAAGCTGGATGAACCATGGATTATGATTCAGTGTAACAAAGCAGTCTTATATTTTTAATTAAAAAGTAAAAGACTTTCAGCTTTATTCTTTATGGATGACCTGACAGAACTGTGCTTTTCATCTCTTTTTTTTCCTCTAGGAACAATGGTTCAGTACTGGCTCATTCAGTGTCCACACCAACAGTATAGAACATGAATAATGAGAATCAATTGTATATTAATCTAAGAATCTACAGAGAGAGACTGACCTCTTCCTCTTATTGCCCTGCTGAACTGGCCTCCATAAGAAGAGGGCTTACAATGGCAGAAAGAGACTCGGGTTTGAATCTCATGTCTACTACTTACTGGTCATGTGATCTTGGTCATGACAGTAAACCCTTACTGTCTCATTTTCTTACTTGTAAAATGGGTACAATACTTCTTAAGATCCTCATTTAGCCTAACAAATAAATTTCGATTTTGATGCCTTCCGTTTCACCTTATTCCTAAGATATCTGTAAATCATTTGAACAGAAATTTAAATACCTGAAACATATTTGTTGTTTTAATAGTGAAATGGCCAGTGGGGAGGGGCTCCAAAAAAAAAAAAAAAAAAAAAAAAAAAAAAAAAGCTAGGACCTTTAATCTTGTTAATTTACCTTCCTGCATTGAAGTAGAGGAGACCAACCTAGAAAGGTTGACATGTGTCCTGTCTTTGACAAAGGGTTAATTCCTAGGTCCTCTAACAGGTTTGCTCATACCAAATAGTGGTTCTGCCTCACTTAGGCCATTCTTGAATCCTGCAAGTGATGCTGGAGAATAGTGGTTCTGTGATATCCTTAGAGCTGGGACTGAACTAAAATTCTGACATTCCCTAAGAGCAATCTTCCCCATCCTTCTGAGTCTGCTGAACAAGGGAAACCCCTGGATGGCAGGGAAGAGTGCCTATAATTGGAAGCCCATTTTCTAAAGACTAGCATTCCACATGTCCCCATCACTCATAGAGGTAATTTAAAAATAGTCCTCTGAAATCTCATCTCTGTCCCTTCTCCACTTTTACTGTGACTTTTTCTCTTCTTGCCCCAGGCCTAAATGAAGCATCACAATAGTCACTTGGTTAGTGCTGGTCTCTGCATCCTCTTCTCTTTACTTAAGGCAGAGGGCCAGCAGCCTAGGCATCAGGCAGCTGGTTAGGAATGCAGAATCTCAGGGCCCACCGCAGACCTATTCAATGAAAATTTGCACTTGAAGAAGATCCCAGGTGACATATATGCAGAGTAAAGTTTGAGAAGCGCTACTTTAAGCCATCCTCACTGTCAGCAAACCATCTTCTCTTCTGTTAAGTCAATACTTCTCAGCCTAGGAAGGCCCTGAAAAAGCATTCCAAAGTCCCTAGCTTTACTTTTTATTCTTCCTAGTGTCACATGTAAATCAGGCTGTTTTCTGGAGAACACAGGTATAGTACCTGGCACTGTACTTAGAAGCATCCAGGAGCCACTCAATGACCATGTATTTTCTTTCTTTATACCTTTTCACCACTCCCAATATCCACATGGTTCCTTCAGTCAGTCCTTTTTCTATCAGGATATCTCTTCCTCCCAGTATCTAAAATGAAGTGGCTCACCAGGCTCTAACGCCAAAATTTTGGCTCTACAACTTCCTGCTGGACGAATTAGGAAAACTACTTAACTTGTATAGGCCTCAGTTTCCTCCTCTGTCAATGATGATGTGAAAGCATTCAGTGTGATATTAGCTATCCCCAGTAGTCTCACTCAGATAGAGACCTTCCCACCAACTAACTTAGTTTAGTTTCCTTCCCCTTTTAAAGGACCAAGCCACATGACTTAAAAAAAAAAAAAAAAGGCATCAGGATGGTTGTTATTTTTATAGATTGTGCAAGTTATTCATGGTCATTATAGAAAATATAGAAAAATATTTTTTAAAAAGAAATATATCGTCCATAATCTCACCACTAAGAGAAAACAACTATTAACATTTTAGAGTATTTCCTTCCAAACAAGTAGATGTTACATTTCAGAAGGGTAAGAACTAAGTTGTAATCTTTTCGGAATTTTCCCTGACTTCTCCATGCCCAATGCCTCTCCACACTCCCAGAACTTAACCTGGCACAGTGCTAAGCATATAGGAGCTGACAAACACATACCTGTTCCTTGGCTGATTAATGTATTGATGTAAACAGCCTGTCCCTGCATTTAGGTATGGACTGTCTACATACAGAAATAGGGATGTGAGAATGATGTAATTTGTTCAGTTCAAGCTGCTGTAAGTATGCTCATATCTGTATTTTATGTGACTGCTATTTGTGTTTGGTGGGGTAAGTATGTTTCTGATGGAGCCTCATGTTTCCCTTTCGATGCACTCAAATTCCACTTACCTACAGGAATGGTCATCCCGTGAATTTTATCAGCCCAGCCTGCGTAATACCGAAGAGTTTTGATGACCCCCTGCAAATCCACATAAAAAGCTTGCAGGAACGGTTTGCCACCATTTAGGGATTCCATGGTCTGTAAGAAAAGAAGCAAAGAACTTTCCAGTAATACACTATATAAGTCTGAAGCAGACTTAAAAAAAAAAGAGGAAAAAATACTAACAAATATGAACAATGATGCATACCTGGTTAACTCTAATTTCCCAAATACAAAGGTTTTTAGCACTGTCAGTTTAGTTTAGTTTCCAGTAAAAACCACAATGAATGAATGAATATATATACACACACACACACACACACACACACACACACACACACACACACACACATATATATACATACATACACACATATATACATATATTTATGCATGTTCTTGTAGCTGTGTGTTTCCAGTAACCACTATCTCAATATATAAACACATTTCATTAACTGATGATAAAGAAATGTTCTGCCTGTCAAACCAGTTTCTGTTATATTAATGATCAGAGCTGCATGGGGATTTTTTTGGAGTCTACACCAGGAATCTGAATCCATAAAGAAGAACAGGGATATGGGCTTTTATGCAACTGATGAGAATATAAAACGTTCTCCACAGCTGCCAAGACCCCTGCTGAGAAATGGAATATCCACAGTGCACAGCAAATTTATTTATTACCACCAAATAAACAAGATCTCCTCTAGGGAAGCTCAAACTTTAACAAGTTGAAGGCTGGGGTTTTTTGTAAATATTTATGTTAACAGCCATTATCTATTAAGAGTGAAGTATCTGGTTCACTTAACAAAAATAGAGATATTAAGCAGTTTTAGATTATAAATGTTATTATTTTAAGGACATGTTCCTAAAGTGGTTAAATCTGTAACAAAAATAATTACAAATGAACACAGTGAAATGAGAAAAGAGTACTTTGACTTGAGGAATATTAAAGGTGTTACAAGTTTAAAAAAATGAAACAAACAAAAACATGTTGATAATTTCATGTCCTTCCTTCCCTATGAGGACATTTTGTAAGACACACTGGTGTGAAAATTATTTGAGTGCTGACAAAACTAAAATTAAAATATTCTCCTTTTAATGACATGAAAATATTATTATCTACAGTGTAATTTATCCACTTACTATGTGTATAAGATGGAAATCATTTTAAAGTATCATGTTACTTTATTGCCATATATTAGCTCACATTTATTAAAGGGAATCAAATTATTTCCCAATACTTGTTAGAACATTTATATGTTCATGAGATGTGCATTACATTCTCCACGCAGCTAGCATAGAGTCAAAGTCTACATAGCATAGAGTGAAGTACAGTCAATAACCAAAATGTGGGCCACCTAAATGGTCCCTATGAGCTATTGACAGCAGTCAAATTCACCTAAGCGGTGCCAGCCTTAGGTTTACTCTTAATTGTGTTTACCTGGCTGCAGGTCTAAGTTCAGTTTTCTGGCCAGGAGCCATTCCAGGGGATACTTCTTTTTAAAACTTACTCCTCTCGTGGCTTGATAGTGTTTAAAAGTAGGGAGGTCATTTAAGTGTGATCATCATGAGACATACGTCAGAAAAAGAATGGTGTCTAAATTTTATGACATGAAAATTGTAACTGCAGAAATTAACTACATCATCATCTAGTATGTACTGTTAACTTAATGTTGTAAATATTGTACATATTGAAGCCAATTAAACATATACTTACAGACCATCAATATACCCCTACTATTTATGTGCCAGGAACTGTGCTAGGATTACCAAAAAAGTGAAACACAATTTTCACTCTCATAAAAATCATGATTCATGAAGAGATAAGCACACAGACCAGATTCTCCAAGGTGTTCCAAAGAATTCAGTTTTGCACAATACTGATAGGTTAGCCAGAAAAATAGTATTGAGGCTTAAATCAGTTTGAGAAACACTGAGTAGGGCTTTTCAGAGTCTTTAATGTGTTTGGTGTCTTGTGAATCTTTAAGAAAGAGCCATTTCACCATGAAACACTTTTTTCACAACATACATAAACCCTTCCTTAAAGTACCAGATTAGAAATGTTTTAATAGACAAATAAATGTTACAAATAGCTAGAGTTCCAAACCATCTCCATAAAGGATTCATTTCAGTTCCCATACTCTGAACAGATCCCTGGGGAGGATGGCAAGAGGGAAGAACTATGGTGGACGTGACACTGAGAAAGGGTACTGTCTCCCTCTCCCAAACCAAGCCCAATAGGGACCTGTTATCTCAAGTAAAGGAAAGGATACAGTATTCATGGTTCGAATGTCCTGACTGAACAAGGATACCCCAAGTATTAACTGATCAATTTTGGGTCATCCATGTGGAGATTCTGGTGTATAGCACAGGCATTCTCCAATGGTTCCAGTTTCCAAAAAGCCTGTATTCTCTAAAAATTGACTTTTACTTTAAAAACAGCAACAACAACAACAAAAAATCCATCAGGAGAGGAGAAGTTTCTTATGTAAGAAAAGGATTATTTTAATGGGGAAAAATGTTGCTGAAAGTGACAGAGGAACAAAGAGAGAAGTGAATGGGAGGTCCATAACATGGCCTCTGTTTCTGAAGGATTCTCTTTAGTTGAGAGGGGTTGACTCTGGGAAGGTAGAAACAGTCCTATTTGATTCCCAAATGATCATTTGGTATTTGTTTTCTGGAAGCAGCATGGTAACTCTCCTGCTGCTCAACCATTTTGTTTTGTTTGTTGAGGGCGGAAGGAAGACAGGAAGGTCCTTACCAGGCATGGGAAACTATGGTTTTGTTCTTAAAAATTCAGTAAGAAGAGACACTCAGCTGGTCCTCCACTTCCCCCACCTATCACAAAAGCCAAACATCTCATTTTTCGTGTATATTATGTACTCCTTAGCTTGTTCCCCAGGTCGGTTTCACATTGTATTTTCAGAAAGACTGAGGAATCTAAATTTCAGTGGAATGGTAAATTTGGGGTAAAGACTGAATATTTTCTTTGGCTACTTACTGCAAGAATTGCTCTGTCTCGTTCCACCAGGTCTGCAAGCTTATCCAACAGACATCCTCTTTCTGAAGCATCCATTCGTCTCCACACTGAACCAAGAGAGAAAGCCAGGCGGGCTGCCTGCACTGCTTTGTCTATATCTGCCTGTTAGAGAGGAAGAGGCACAACTGAAGAGACAACACTCCAAATAAAGGAAGAACCATCTGCCCTCACAAAAAAGATGATGAGTGAAGGTCAGTGGTTATGTCTGGAAAACATAAGTTTAGTGCTCTGCTCTTTGGAAGTAGTTATTTAATAGGGAATATTTTTTCTGAGAAGGACATACCTTGTCTGCTTCTTGAACTTCACACACCTGTTCTCCTGTGGCTGGATTATAGACAGGGAACACTCTCCCGCTCTCTGAGTTCTGCCACTCATTGTTAATAAAAATCTAAAGGAGTAGATAACAAAATGGGATTGGTGAGACAGGTGAGAGAAAGCCAGTCAAAGGCAAAGTGTTATGGAAGTATTATAGTAATCATACTTATTCTATATGCTTGCTGGTATATAATTAAAGTGTAGAATTCAAAAAGTTACAAGAGATCCTTAAACAATATGCAGTCCTACCTCACCTCCAATTCAGGAATCTTCTCTATGATAATTTTACCTCAATGTGATTCAAAGATTAAATATAGTGAACCTGTCAACCAGTGAGAGAGTCAAACAAGAATGAAAAGGAGAGAGTCTCAAATACATACAAAACACACACTGAGGCTGATAAAATAGTTACCGACAGTTCAAGCTCTGACCAATACCCATAAGGAGTAAATCATATATTAAACTGACAGTGGTCAAATCTTAGGTCTTAATTTCTCTGTTACAAGCATAAGTGACTTCACAGGGAAACTTGAAGGCTGCTGAAATAAGCATTTACTTATTTATAGTCAGATCCTGAACCAAACAATGACCAAACTAACTAGTGAATTAAATACATTACATGTCAAATCCAAGTTAGATTTCTTTCTCTTCATTGGGTAGGCTACATGTAGGCTTAGCAAAGGGAAAAGATCTATAACTTTCAAATTGGTCTCTCTAAGCTTTCTTAACAGCCTTGGATGTCTCCTTTTTAAAAAAAAAAATTAAGATTTTATTAAAACAGCAAAGAAACTAATGGTTTAAGAAATTATTCAAGTCAATTTCTCAGATTTGTAAGACGTGAGTTAAAAGAGAAAATATAGGCAAAGAAAGTAAAAACTTTTTATTGATATTAAGAGAAAAACCCAATCTAATATTTTTGGACAATGAAAGCTCAAAGAATACACAGATATTTTACTCTATAAAATTTGTAGCATGCCAGTGAGGATTTCTGAACTCATGAGCCAGTCAGTCAACTTAGAACAAATACAATGATAAACTGATTTGTCATTGCTTGCCATTTTAGTAACTCCAGATGAGGTTAAATGAAGATAGATCTACAATTTTAAATATCAGGTTCTAGATTATTACAAAACTTTACTTTTTCCTGGATTTGATAAAACAATGAGCCTATGTTGAAGTTTTCTTTTCCTAATGGCTTTTTAAGACAAAGGAGGGAAAAGACCTTAAATCTGTATAGCACTTAGTACAAATGTATTAAGCAAACACAACCTTGTACTTGTATACATGTTATAGTTCTTAATATAGAATTTATAAATATGCCTAACAAAATATACTTATTTATTTATTTAATAAATACTCAGATACTTCTAGACACAGTGGAAGCTAAGATCACAGAAGAGTTCCAGCCTTGTAGGGTCTTAGAGTCTCTAGTAGTTCATAAAGACTCATAACAACTCTCACAGCAGAATTTTGTTATCTCTACAAAAGGTGAGACAATTGAGAGGCCAACAAGTTAAGAGTACTAAGAAGCAGCTTCCCATTGCGGCTCTAGTTCATAGTCTCCTGCTATTTTCACTATACCATGGTTTCTAGGATTGCCCAGCCCAAAGAAACACAACTAGTTATTGTCTAAATTCAAATTAGAGGTATAGTTCTTGGGATCCTGGTCTTGTTCTCTTTTCATTCCATTTAACAAATTTCCTAACAGTTCATAGCTCATCATAACTGCAAGTTTCTTTGAAACACAATATGATTTCTAAGGTAATAAAAAAAAAAATTACTTAAGTTAGTTTCATTAAGAACTCACTTCAGAGTATCATCAGGTTTAAGGAAAAAAGAGGTCTTACCAATATTTCTTATTTCTATTATTCACTATTTGCCTATTTGACTAAAACGTCTTAATCTCTGGTATATCATCACGATTCAATTTTAGTTTTTAAGCTTTTTTTGTTGAGCAGCTCTAACTATTGGTAAAGACTGATATTTCATGAGTTTTATTATTTCTAGGGGTCTTCCACAGATCAAAAGAAAAAATTATTTATTTTTTAATAAGATAAAACTCATTCTCTTACTACTATCACTTAAGTCCATTTATTATTTAATAAATCTAAGATACATTGTGGGATCTTAGTGATCTTTTCCTATATCTTAAAATATTTTGCTATTTCATCATTGCTTATCAATTATTTCTAATTATGCTAAAAAATAACAAATTAAAAGGGAACAAAAAAATTATGAAACTTCCTAGAAGTGAATAAACAAACACATCACCATTGTTTCATCACGATTTGGTTTTCTTATTGTATTGTCCTAGGTAATGCATCATCTCTCAAAAGGGTATAAAAGAAGTCTGGAGACACATCTTTGTCATTTTTTTTTTTTAGCTTTCACTGAATACAATTAAGAATTCAGAATTTTTCATTTCCATCCATAATGGGAAAGAGAAGAAAATTAACAAAGACATCTCGCAATTGTTAGGCGAGTCACAAGATGAAGGCAGAGAGACAAAAACACTAGAGACTCTAATGATGAGGGTGAACTTGAATGTAAGCAAAATCTTGGACTATGAATCTTTAGGATAAATAAATTTCTCAACTTCAAGAACCAAAGAGTAAACAATATATTTATAAAAACAAAAGGAAAATATATTTTAACCAGTTAGTCATTCAGTAGGAAGGACTTGGTCATTTATTGTTTTGCAACAAGAACCCGGATCATCTTGTTTTGCTGAAAGTACTCATGATGATTTTTTTATCTTTTATGATATGTGTGGATAAAAATTTACTTGATATGATTCATAAATGGACAAATGCTGAAGGCAGGTGTATACATAAAGGTGATCGGAAGGACAGATTCTGTAAAAATTAAAAAGTTCACTGGACTGATTAATCTAATTTATGTTTATCAAACTAAAATAAAAAATGTTTTTGTAATCATAGAACAAAAAGACAACCATTCTCTCTTTTCTATGAAATTATGAGCCTTCAAACTTTTCAATAGTATTATACTGTGGTAATGTGCACGCAAGGAGAACCAGAAATAATAAGCTATAATCTCCTAGAGATGTGTTTAAAATCTGGAATCAGTATTTATAACATGAATATTTCCCCATTTCATACATGAAAGCTGATGAGCAGATAGTTGTACTCAAAGGTCATTGCCCATTTCAGATACATATCCTTCCCAAACTGGAAATACATAGAAGAAAATTTGGTTTGCTATGTTTAAACACTTATTTTGTTGGTTTCACACTCTCTTTATTTACTTCTGTAAATTTTTCACAAAATAACTTAAAAATTAAAAAATATGAAGAATCCATTGGACCCAAATGGTAGATATGATGACTATTTCTCCTGGTATGATAAAGATTAAAATATTTGATATTTTTACTGCATTACTATTTTTGTAGACCTAGCCATATAATATGATGATTAAAAAACGTGTATTGACAACTTTATTGGTACACAAGGTAGCAAATATTTCCATAAGACTTGAAGGTTTTCAGCTTCTCTGCGCTATTTTAAAAATTCTGAATGATATCTAAAGTGTACTATGACTAGGGCTCCTTGGAGAAATAATTTATTTCAGGGTTGCATCAGGAAAACATAAAATGATCCTGGACTGCCAGATGTGGTGCCAGAAATCAAGTATATGCTCAAAAACTGATGGGACATATCAAAAGGACACAGGAGCCAACATGAAAGGGCTCCCAACAGCCACTACTGGAATTATTTAAGAAATAAAGTAAATAAAAACATTAACGGATTATTACTTATAGAATGAAAAAGGCATCCAAGAGACCATAATGATATAAATCTTTTAAATGAATAAATAAATGGGGGATAAGGAAAAGCTCTTCTTCACAGTAGAATGCCACCTAACAGCAGTGAAGGAATGATGGAATTAGATCATCACCTTTTGTCAATCACCACAGTAATAATTGCTTCAGGAAAAAATCATCAACAGATGGTAAAGTTAATGGGAAAAAGTACAATAAAAAATTGGATATTTAGTCTCAAAGTATCTCCCCTCAAGATACTTATTAATTACAAAGAGAAAAACAGTAACTTTACGTTGGAGAAAGTTGGCAGACAGCACCTTAATCAAGTGATCAAAGTTAACGTCACCACTGATGGGACAAATTGATATCATGTGCTCCTTATGTAATGCACTGAGGACACAGATTATATCCGTGGTATTCTTATTCAAAAGGCATAACCTGAATTTAATCATGAGGAGATATCGGGCAAATCCTAATTAAAGCACATCTTACAAAACAAATGGCCTAAATTTTTTTTACTTTTTTTTAAGTGCCAAGATCATGAAAGACAAAGACTAAAAAACTTCCAAGATAAAGAACACTAAGATGCATAAAAATAAGTGAATCATGTGAACATAAATGGACTCCTCGACCAGAAAAAAATACATATTACCGGAAAAACTGGTAGAATTTGAGTAAGGTTTTTTGATTAAATAACATTGTATAAATGTCGATTTCCTGATTTTTATAATTGCAGGGTAGTTATAAAAGGGGTAAGCATTTAGAGAATCTAGGTGAATGGTATATAAGAATTTTTGCACTGTTTTTGAAACTTTTAAAATAAATCTGAAATTATTTCAAAATGAAAAGTAAAAAAAAAAATGTAAAGGTTAAGTGGCCCTTTTGCACCTACCTTTCATACCATAAATGCCCCCAAACATATTTGTTAAATGAAAGAATAAAGATTTAACATCTTCCTTTTCACAGAAGTTCATCCTCAAATGAGAATTTGTAATTAATAAAGTAATTCAAGCTCTGCCTTAAAATATGGCCCAGTGCTGCCAAAATTATTCCTTTTAAATTTACAAATTATTTCAATTAAAATACTTTGGAATATCAGTATGAGAAACTAGAAAATTCTTCGCATTTTACTGAATTTCAGAATAGGTTATCAGAGAAGATGTAGCCTTTTGTACTCTAGAGCTCTTTAAAAGTAAAGATGTCTGCTTCTAGCTAAATGATTTGAGCTTGCTCAGTTTCTTCATTTATAAAATGTACAAATATTAACATAGCATTATATAATTCTGTGATGCTCTAATCACAGGCAGAAGAAACAGATGATTCATAAAAGAAGGTCCCTCTCTGCTCTAGGTTTCTAAGAGGATAAGATGAATTTGCTCATAAACCTAACTTTCTTTCCATGGTTGTGAAGAACTGTCCACTGACATTTTATGAGTTGCTATTGGTATTAAAAGACATAACAAATGGGGAGGCACTTAATTAATATTAACTGGATGGAATGTCTGCTGGGAGAGGACATGAATCATCATCTAACACATTTCCTGATAGGATTAGAAATAAAGTACCTCGCAACCCAAAATAAAATCTGAAGCACACTAAAGAACGAAGAATATATTTGAGCAGTGTTTTTATTATACTGTATTTAATACATTGAAAAGAATATATGTAACATAAATGTATATGTAATACATGAATACACATCATGAACACACCATTCAAGCATTAGAATGCTTTTAATATCATTGATGCTACTTGTGTGTTTCTTTCTGATCCCATCTTCCTGCTTGACCCACTCTGCCACTAGAAGTAATCACTATTCTGAATTTTTAACTTATTTAATCTTAGCTACATTTCTTTTTCTTGCCTTTATGAACTAAGTGTTAGGTACAGGTTTCTACGAGTATCTAATATGTCAATACTGTGAAATGCGTTGTTCAGATCAACTTGATCTTTATTAACATTTTTGCTGCTTGTCCTACCAATAATTTTCAATTAGCAATAATTGCTCCTCGGATAAACCTCATTGGCTACTATACTGCCACTGCGCAAAGCTATCCTACCAATAATTAAGAAAACTTTTTTAAAGTCTCTCACTCTGGTAGATTTGTCAACATATCTCTTAGCTCCATCACATTTATTGTTATAAATTTTAGAGTTTATTAGTGAATATGTTTGTAACTGTTAGATTCTCTGGTAAAACAGAACCATTTATCAATATGAAGTGGCTCTCATATTAATAATAAAAGCTTTGTCTTTTAAAGCTTATTTTGTTTAATATTAGTAAAGCTACCTAAATTCTTCTTTAGTATTTTCCTCATATACTTCTTTCCATCCTTTTATTTTTAATTATATCTTTATTATTTTGATATATCTCTCTAAATGATGTGTGGTTAGATTTTATTTTATTCAATATAAAAATTTGTCTTTTAACTGGCAAGTTTAATACATTTGTATTTATTGTGATTATATTTTGTGTTATATATTGTATGATACTTGAACTGATGCTTTTTGTCTTGCTTTGTTTTACTTTCTGTTTTCTCCTTTTTCACCTCTATTTTTAAGTTGATTAATGTTTGCTGTTGTTCATTGTATAAATCAATTTCCTCCTTTTATTGGTTTGGAAGTTGTACACTATATTTGTATTCTTTCATTGGTTGTCCATGATATTTTGTCACCATATTTAACAACTTGAAGTCTAAAGTTAATATATAGCTTAAGTTCCTCCCAAACAATTAAAAAGGCCTTAGAAGACTAAACCTATTGCGCTTCTCCAGGAGTTTGTTATAAAATATTATTTTATATACAGAAAATAATTTCTAATTTTTAAGAAAAATTTTTATTTTTATTCTCATGATTCTTGTGTGTTATTTTCTCATAATTCTTTAGAATTTCATTTAGTAAAAATTTATTGGTGATAGATTCTCAATTCTTAATAAATATTTATTGCACCCTCATTCTCAAAAGATACTCCCAAAAGACAATTACTTTCTTACAATACTCTTAGGATATTATTCTAATATTTTCTATCCTGCAATAATGTTTATGAGAAGTCTGCTGTCTCTGATTACCATTTCTTTGTTGATCATTTGCCTTTTCTATCTGGTTGCTTTTCAGATCTTGACTTTGTCGTTCTTAGGTTTCATCACAATACGTCTAAGTGTCAATTTCTTTTTTATTTACCTTGATAGCTGAGCATTGTGCTTACAATGTCTGTGAAATTTTGTCAGTAAAAGTTCTGGGATAATATTATTTATATTAATGTAAATATTAATATTATTAATCATTATCATCATATCTTTGAATATCTATCATTGTTCTCTCCTTCTGAAACTCCAAGTGTTACACCTTTTTAGTCCATCTTCAATGTCTTTTAACCACTAATACTTTCCATCTTCTTAATATGTTTTATGCAAAAATAACTTTATTGCTTTTCTAAATGTGCGATACATTGTTTTAAACAATTCAAACTATACAGGAACATACAAAAAAGAAAGTAAAAAATCACCTCAAATTTCATCATCCAGAGATAACTGAAGTTCACATACTCATGATGATCCTTCTAGACATATCTCTAGGCCACATATGTGTATATATATATAATTCTACAAAACAAGATCAACTCTACATGAGCTTTACAATGTGCTTTTTAAAAACTTAACAATATAAGAAGACATTTTTGATGGTTTCTTTGTATACCAACATGTGTTTATGCATATGCATATACATGTGTGTATGCATGCATTTGCTTGTTTATAGTTTACTGTAATCAAACTGTTTTCTACTGAGGGACATTTAAGTTGCTTCCATCTACCTCCTTTTTCCTCTCCACTACAACTGAGTAATTTCTTCAGATCTATTATCCAAGTCTCCTTACCTAGGTCTAAGCTAATTTCAATGTTTATTTTTTTATTTCTAAAAGTTATGCTTTGTTCTCTTTCAAATCTGGTCATTTTGTTTGGGTTTTAAAATTAATACTTTATTTTTAGAACAATTTTAGGTTTACAGAAAACTAAGCAGATAGTCCCATACATTCTCCATTCCCTTCCTCAGTTTCTTTTATTTTTAATACCTTGCATTTGTGTAGTACATTTGTTACAATTGATGGATCAGTATTGATATATTATTATTAACCAAAGTCCACAGTTAACATCAGGATTCCCTCTTTATGTTGTACAGTTCTATAGGTTTGAAAAATGAATAATGTACCCACCATTACAGTATAATACAGAATAGATTCACTGCCCTAAAAAGCTTGTGCTCCATCTTTCCCTTAAACCTCTGACACTTATCTTTTCATTGTGTCCATCATTTTCCCTTTTCTAGAATGTCATTTAGTTGGATTCTTACAGTCAGTAGCCTCTTCAGACTGGCTCTTTCACTTAGAAATTTGCATTTAAGGTTTCTCTGTTTTTTTCATGGCTTGCTAGCTCATTTTTTTAAAAATATAGAATAATATTCCATTGTATGGATATGCTACAGTTTGTTTATTCAGTCATTTTTTAAAGGACATCTTGGCTGCTTCTAGTTTGGAGAAATTATGAATAGCATTGCTATTAACAGCCATGTGCAGGTTTTTTGGAGCATAAGTTTTTGACTTATTTGGATAAATGCCTAGGAGATTGCTGGATCACACAGTAAGACTATTCTTAGTTCTAAAAGAAACCATCCTCCAAAGTGAATGTACCACTTTGCATTCCCACCATCAATGAATGAGAGCTCTTTTTGCTTCACATCCTTATCAGCATTTGGTATTGTCAGTTATTTGGATTTTAGCCATTTATAATAGGTACATAGTGCCATCTCATTGTTTTAGTTTGAAATTCCCTAATGACATCTGATGTTGAAAATCTTTTTACATGCTTATTTGCTGTCTGTATATCTTCTCTGATGAGGTGTCTTAGATCTTATGTCCATTGTTTAATTGAGTTGTTTGTTTTCTTAGTGTTGAATTTTACAAATTCTTAGTATATTTTAGATACAAGTCCTTCCTGATACATGTGTTTTGTAAATATTTTCTCCCAAATTGTGGCTTGTCTTTTCATTCTGTCGGTGTCTTTCACATATCAAAAGTTTTTTCTTTTAAGGAAGTACAGTATAGCAATTTTTCTTTTCATGGATCATGCTTCTGGTGTTGTATCTAAAAACTCACTGCCAAACCCAAGGTCACCTATATTTTCTCCTATGTTATCTTCCAGAAATTTTATAGTTTTGCATTTTACATTTGGTCTATGGTCCATTTTGAGTTATTTTTTGTGAAAGTTTAAGGACTGTATCTGGATTCATTTTTCTGAATGTGGCTGTCCAGTTGTTCCAGTGCTATTTGTTGAAAAAACTATCCTTTTCCCATTATTGCCTCTGCTCCTTTGTTAAATATCATCTAACTATATTTGTGTGCATTTCTTTCTGGACTCTCTATTCCACTGACTTGTCTATTCTTTTTCCAATAACACAATGTATTGATTGCTGTAGCTTCACTGGAAGTTTTGAAGTTGGGTACTGTCAGTCCTACAACTTTGTTCTTCTCAATATTGTGTTGATTCTTCTGGGCCTTTTGCCTTTCCATATAAATCATAGAATTGCTTTGTTGATATCTATGAAATAACTTATCAGGATTTTGATTGGAATTACATTGAATCTACAGATTAATTTGGAAAGAACTGACATCTTAGTATTGAGTCTTCTTAACCATAGAACATCTCATAAGCTCTCCTTTGCTTTATTTCATTAGAGTTTCAGTTTTCCTTATAAAGATCATGTACATATTTTGTTAGATTTATACCTAAGTATTTCTCTCTTTTTTGTGGTAATGGAAATGATAGTCATTTTTTATTTCACATTCCAATTTTTTGTTGCTGGTATATAGGAAAGCAAGTAACTTTTGTATAGCAACCTTGTATCCTGCAATCTTACTATAATCACTTATTAGTTTTAGGAGGGTTTTTGTTGTTGTTGTTGTTGTTTACATTTTGGGGTTTTTTGAGGGTCAATTCTTAGGAATTTTCTATATAATCAATCATTTCATTATTGAACTAATATAGTTTTTCTTCCTTTGCAGAATGTATACCTTTTATTTCCTTTTTTCTTATTACAATACCTAGTACTTCCAGTACAATGTTTAATAGGAATGAAGGAGAAAACATCTTGCCTTGTTCCCAGAGAGGGAAAATAACTAGTTTCTCACCATTAAGAATAATGTTAGCTATAGGTTTTATGTAGATGCAAAGGAAGTTCCCTTCTATTTCTAGTTTGCTGGGAGTTTTTATCATAAATGGATTTTGGATTTTATCAAATACTACTTTTCTGTATGTATAGATATTATATAATTTTTCTTCATTAGCCTATTGATGTGACAGATTATAATAACTGATTTTTTAATATTAAACCAGTATTGTATACCTGAAATAAATCCCACTTAGTTGTGTATAATATTTTATACATTACTGAATCTTATTTCCTAATATTTTTAAGTATCTGTGCTTTATGTTAATGTGAGACTTTGGTTTATAGTTTTCCTTTCCTGTATGTCTTTATCTGGTTTTGGTATTACAGTAACACTAGCCTCATAAAATGAGTTAGGAAGTGTTCGTTCTGCTTATTTTCCTGGAAGAGATTGTAAAGAATCTAATAGTAGAAGTTACCACTGAAACCATCAGAACTTAGTGCTTTCATTTTTGGGAAGATTATTAATTACTGATTCAATTTCTTAAATATATAGACCTATCTAGGCTTAGTCAATATGCGTCTCCATCCTCAGTTCCCACCAACAACTATTTTTTCCCTTTGCGTCTCTTAGGTCAGCCTCCAAGAAGGGCATCTGATTGGGTCTTTTCAAGCCAGTCTCCAGACGTAAATTAAATGGCTGCCCTTGGGTCTAAACATCTGGAACCAGGAAAAGAAGTCGTGTTGTACCATTTGAGGACATTTAAGGGCCAAGTCCTGAACCAGGATAACCTCTCTTCAAAAGGACTATGGAGTGGCAGTGACAAGTGGTGAATATTTCAAGAATGGGTGCCACTTTGGTAGATGTTGACATTTTAAAGATTACTTTTTTTTTTTCATCATAATGCCTTTGGTTTTGGTATAAGGGTAATGCTAGTCTCAAAACACAAGTTAGTAGGTAGTCTCTCTTCTTCAATTTATTTGGAAGATTTTGTGTAGAAGTGACATCTTTTTTTCCTTAAATATTTGCTAGAATTAAAAAGTTAAAGCATCTGGACCTGGAGTTATGTATTTTGTGAGGTTTTTTAGCTACAACTTCTTCAGTAAATATAGGGCTATTCTAGTTATCTATTTCTACTTGTATGAGTTTTGGTAGAATGTGTCTTTCAAGAAATTGACCCATTAGTTGTCAAATTTGTGGGCGTTGAGTTGTTCGTTATATCCCTTTTTATCCTTTTAATGATCCTTCTTTAAATTCCGATATTGTCTGATCTCAGAAGCTAAGCAGAGTCAAGTCTGGTTAGTACTTGGATGGGAGACAACCTAGGAAGACCAGGTGCTGTAGGTGGATAAATTCTAATATTGTAATTTCTGTCTTCTCTCTTTCTCTTTGTTAGCCAGGCTAAATGTTTATCAATTTTATCAAACTTTTCAAAGAGCCAGCCTATGTATGGTTTTATTGATTTTCTTTACTATTTTCTTGTTTTGAATTTCACTGATTTCTGCTACAAATTTTTTTAAAGATTTTTCTTCTTCTTGCTTTAGGTTTATGTTGCTTATTTTTTCCCCCGAAGGTAGAAGCTTAGACTATTTCTTATTTTCTAATGTATGTATTCAATGCTATAAAGTTCCCTCTAAATACTGCTTTCACTGCATCCCCCAAATTTTGATAAGCTGTATTTTCATTTAGTAAAATATTTTTAATTTCTCTTGAGACTTATTTTTTGATCCATGTGTCAGTTAGAAATGTGTTGTTAATCTCCAAATATTTTGGGATTTTCCAGCTATCTTTCTGTTATTAATGTCTAGTTCAACTCCATTATGGTCTGAGAATACATTTTCTATATGATCTGTACTCTTTTAAATTTACTAAAATGTGTTTTATGGCCCTAATGTGGTCTGTCTTGGTGAATGCTCCATATGAACTTGAGAAAAATGTGTATTCTGCTGCTGCTGGACAGAGGTTTACTTTATCACTCCTAGAACCAGTATTGACATTTGTTTCTAGAAAACCCAGCTTTTGCATTTTCCTTCAGCTCCCTGACTAAGTTTCAGATAATTGTTCTTTTAATTAACCAATACATTAAAAATAATCTATGCAAGAATAGATGTTCTTACTATTCCTACTGAATACTGTAATAATATTTGATATTATACCATGTAATAAAGCAAGAAAAATAAATAAAATATCAAGAGGTTGAAAATAAGTAATGTCGTCTTTATTTTCAGACAACATGATTATCTGTATAGAAATTCATAAGAAATCTAAAAAAAAATTACCATAAAAAAATTACCAGAAGTATAAATTTAGCAACATCCCGGGATACAAGATCAATATACTATTGACAAATGATTGGAAAATAAAATTTAAATACATATATTATACACACATACATTCATTCATCCAAGATCTATCTGCATATGACAGAGGATCCTTTAGAGTGTCAGTTTACTATAACTCCAGATGCAGAAATCTTGAGCAGAACTTTTGGCAGCAACTATTAACTTTCTAAATTTTGCAAATTTAAAAAATAATAATCTAAAAAAAGAGTATAAAGAAGACTTATGGCTCTTAGTTGCAACGCAATCATTTTATAAAATTCAGGAAACTGCAAAACTCTCTCCTGCATCCTCCTCTGTGAAATAGGTTGACAGAACAAAAATACTGTGAGTTGGAACTAAGAAGAATAGCTGAGCAGAAATCTGATTTCACAGAAAAAAAAGAAAAACACTACAAAATGTTTATTAAAGGCCTATTCTAAACACAGAGTTGTTTGTAGGTACTACTGAAAATCCACAGAAGACATGTATTCTGTTGTCCTGAAGCTTATAATCAAGTTTCGAAGACAAGATTACTTTCAGGAAAGTTAAATAACGTAAGACAGTCTATGATTTAGTGCCAAGATGAATGGTAGAGATAAGTATTGCAGGAGTTCTCTTCAGTGAAGGAAGATATCGGTGTGGGCTGACATGATAGAACACTTCAGGGAAACAAGAAATGAGGGTGTATGACTTGGTGGAGGGAATGGATAAGGTAGAAGAAAGAAACTCTATCCCCAATAAAATGGTTCATCCGGCCTGATCAGGCCCTCTTCCTCAACTTTAGCTCCTATCTGAGGAATACACAATAGCTTGGTTTAAAGAGTATGACAAAGAAGGAAGAAATCAAAGTTTAGCTTCTCTCCTTTCCTCTTGCCCCCACTACCAGCAGCCTCAGTGCTTGAGCAACCCCTATATCCTCAGCACTAGCCTCTACCACTGCACTGACCTCAGAGTAAGCAGGGTGGTTTCAGGCAAGCAGGGCCCAGAAACCACAAAAATCCATAGAGTCAGAGTATACAGGTCAAAAACTCATAAAGCTTGTCAAACAGTCTTAGAAAGGAAGACAAAATAAGAGAGAAAAAAATTAAATATGTTATAAATTAACATTTAGAAAGATCAGTAATTAAAGGTATGTAAATTCTGTAGAGGAAACAGGAAGAGGAGACTTTTAAAAGAGAAGTACAATGAATATTGAAAAAAAGTGGTAGAAAATAAATATTTTCCTTTTTAAAAATTTTATTTTATTATTAGTTTCAAGTATACAGTACATTGGTTAGACATTTATATAGTTTATAAAACGATCCCCCTAATTGCTCTTTCCTCTGGCTCTCTATCTAGCCATTACATTACTAATAACAGCATTCCCTATGTATTTCTAACTATTCATTGCTGAATAACTAGCTTTCTTTTTTTTTCACCATGAAAATGCTGTTATAAAAAGCATTAAAATGAGACCAGCCAGAAAACACATATAGCCTGTGGCATGAGAACAATTTGATAGCTATAGACTTATGTCATCAGAATTCTATTTGCAAACATACACCATGCTCTTAATTTGGGTCAATTTTTGCACTTTGCTAGTATCCCACACAATAAAGAAGGAATTATACTGTGGGGGGAAATGTGTTATCCTTGGCTAGCATATTCCTGATATGCATAAGCATGTGTACCTGGGTCAAAAGGTTCTCAGAAGCTATGCAAATCAATGCAGAAATAAAGACAAGGAGTCCCTGGCAATCGGTAGGGACTTTTTTGTTTTATAAAGTCTAGTCTAAACACAGCTGAACTCATGAGGATATGTCTCTTAAGATATGTTTCCATGGTCTCTTCCCTTTAACACCCTTCTTCCCTTCCTTTCTTATCTCCTTCAACAGTTTTTACTGAATGCCTACTCTCTTCTAGGTATTGTACTTGATAGTGTCTCCTTAGATTTCTGTACGTTCTTTCTTTTCCAGGTTGAGCAAATTATGTCTTTCAGGCTGAATATATTTGCCTGTCTCTAGTCTATGACTTCAGAAGTACGAGAGGGCTAAAGGGGTTCCTGTGCCAGTCATCCCAAAAGACAAGGCTTCCATGTAGAGCATCAAAACACACTCAAATAATTTTGTAAGAGAAAATAAATTACTCCCATGACCAATTCACTTGTAGAAAACAGATCTGGCTAAAACAAACTCAATTATGTATAATCAGGGTACCTATCTAACTTTTTACTGTCCCATACTTCCCATATCTGATAATGCTATTGACATCTGTTTTAGGAAAAATAATAGAAACAGCCACTTGGTGTGAGCAGCCTCGGCCGAGTCACATTGAATTATAGCATTTGTTACTCTGTTGAAGCAACATGGCATTAAAGCCAAGTACACACCAATGTCAGTTGTGACATATTCCCACATTGGAAAAAACTATACTTGCCATCAGTGTTGTGCAGAAGGCAATGGGAATTGCTACTGGTAATGGTTAATGTTCATTTCTTCCTGTTCCACTTTCTATAAACAAGGTAATGCCTATACAAGCTCATTACTGTAAACTGAGCACATTTAAATTGGCAGTAAAACCAGAGTATTTACTCTAGTGCACATATAAAGTGCCTCATCCAATGTTTTGGAAATGTTTCAAGTTTTGAAACCAAGCAGCTGGCAGCTTTACAAGCCAAACCTTACACTTAAATCACTCACTCTGGAAAGTTTTTTGGTGTCCTGTGTCAGGTAGTACCATTCAGCAGACATTCATTCCCGGACCCCTTGGATTCTTTCGCAATAAATTTGCATTCACGGGGCTCTTATAACTCTTCCAGCACCACAGACTCCAATGGCTGTTGATTAAATGTATATATCCCATGCATTTAATCTGACTTTCATTATGGCCACTTCGTAAAAACGCCACAAACTGGACAAGCGATGACACATAGCAAGAATCTGGAATCCCTGCAAAGCCTCAGATTAGGTTTTTTTCTCCTTCTTTATTAATAGTGACCATTTTGTGGCCTAGCTCTAAATCAGCAAAAGTATTTGACAGCAAATGTTCCTATCTATGGATTATATATAACCCGTCCTAAACGCCAGATGAAAAAGGGATAACCCCGGGAAAGAAAGGGCTTGCTTCATGTAAATCATGTTACAAATTGGACAACACCCAGAGAGTTCATTGTTCAACCTCAACTGTGAAGGCCATTCCAATTTACTATTCCCCTAGAATCGATGTTAATTAAGGCAGACTGTGACCATAAATCAGCCTGGGAGTTTTACAATGTAATTCAGCATTAAGCATATATATTTATATTAAAAGTAACTGATTAACCACTAGAGTTTTTCCAGAAGTTGCTGAGGCCATTTCTTTATAATGAAGACATGTCACCTTTCATTTTTGTGAAGAGAAGAAATGAAAGAAATATAATCTTCTGAAAAGGTGTATTAAAGCTAGTAAGTGACTCACAACACTGATTAATGGGAGAAAAAACTGAAAAGAGAGAGAGAAAAGAAGAAACGGAGAGGAGGCACTTGGCATCTCTGTTCTCCCTTGAAGTGATTAATTCTTCCTTTATTCACAATCATTTTGTGCATACCTCCTACATGTCAGGAAGTATGCGAGGCACTGAGGGATACAGAAATACGTAAGGATCAGCACCCACCCTTGAAATAGGTGTTCAGCACTGTAGTGGAAAAGATCAACAGCTCCAAAATATGATGTGGTCACAACATTCAAAAGGATTTATTTAATACCCACTATGAATATGCTCCAAAAAGAATATATTTGTATAAAGCACTAGACAGGTAATCTGTGTGCCTCAGAGAAATCCAACCACAGAATCATACCTTCGTGACAGGAACAAGAGGTCAAATGCTTGTGTTCTAGTTTTGGTTTCTCCCTAAATGTTTTGCAAGTCTCCCAGCTTCCCCAACCCTCAGTTTCTTTGTCTGTGAGAGAGCCAGACTTGGTAACCAAACGCAGGCTAAGCTAGGCACTCATGATACAAATCTTCTGTCCAGACTCTTGACAAACATTGATACTTGATCACTGCACCTCCCAATCAAACTTTTGAATCCTTTCAACACTGCACTTTAGAAAGCTGCTAGCAGTTGAACGGAAGATGTCATCCCTAATGACTTTTTAGTTGTAATACTCTGTGTATTTGAGGTACTGGCTATAGAACCCCTATGGCCACTAGTGGGCACTCAATAAGAAAGTTTATCCGAGGTTCTGTGACACTGGAGGTTTATCTTGCTTCTTTCTTCTCTAAAGTATATGCTAATGTTTCAAACCCATTTGAATAATATATCTCCCTGCCCATAGCAGAATCCGACTTCCAGGTTCAAAAGTGACTGCCTCTTTTTCCAATTATGTCTAGTACTTGGACATGTAACTAATGTACTAAAAAAAACACTATTTGAAAATGCTAAATTTAGTGGAAGAGTCCTACATCAAACATTTAACAACCTACGCAAAGTAATCGCCAAGAAAAACTGGAAACCTCATACCTCCCCGCAAAAAAACTGGTTTTAATTTCTTGTTGTGAAATACGTACTATGACAAGATCATGCTTTAACAGCCAAGTCTTTCTAAAGCACTATTTTAAAATGCACTGATAAATGAATATCTTTTTCTTGGTCTAAATATAGTGGAGGCCACTTGGGTTGGGAAGAAATAGATTCGCAGAGCTGGAAGTGGCCTTAGATATAACCTATGCAAATGACGTTACACGAATAAACTTTTCAAAAATCTAATGACTCACCCAAGGTCACATACCCCACTAGTGGCTGAATAGAGACTAGAACACCCATATTCTGACTCCCATCACAGTGCTTTTTCTAAATTTAATTTTTGCTGATGTTTCTTTATAAAGAAGATTTGATGGTTGGCCAGAGAATAAGAGCAAGTTTCACCGCATCTCTTTCACAATATCTTCTAAAAATTATTCAGCACAAGGAATTTTGCTTGAGTCTTTTTTTCTTCAGCACAATCAACACAGGTGACTGCAAAATAATTTTTCATTTCCTTTCTTGAAAGCAAAATGTGTTAGGGAAACAGTGGTGATTTACATTCCTAATGTGATTCTGCTTAGAGGTGACGTCCTGGGACATGTGCTGCAGTCTCCCCAGGTGCAGAAGCAAGAACTTCTGCCAGAAGACAGACAGCAGCCAGACTATTGTGATCCTAGGATAGGAAATTATTTTCCAACATGCATTAAAGAACAGTTTTGTGCTCTTACAGTCACAGGACTATATTTGAGGATCTAGGAAGGGGACTTCAAAATCAATCCCTATCCTAATGATTTCCCACAGGAGGGCTGGTTTTGGATGAGCAGAGGAAAAAGGGAATAGCCAACCTTGACTGATTTAGGAGCTGGTCAGAATTGCACTGCATCAAAGTGATTCTTTTTTCATATGTTCCTTTCTCTGTAGAATCTACGTATCCAAGGCTAAATAAGAAAAGGGCATCAAATGCCAAAGTCTTTACAAAATGCTCACAGATGTTTGGCTCACAGTTACTTCTCCCAGCAAGGGAATTAAAATAAAAATTCATAATGGCACTTTATTAGGACACTCCACACAGGCATTTGAAAAAAAAAATTGTGAATACAATTTCCCTCCATAAATATTTCATAGCATCTTAGATTCTGGGCACCTGGGCAGGAAATGTCATATATTTCTCCATCTCAGAAATTCTATTCCCTTCCTGGTGGAATGCTTTTAAGAACTTTAACAAGGACAACACTGCACTGCAACAAAGGCTTTCTGTCAAAGAGATGTTCTTTCCCAAACCTAAAAAAAAAAAATAGACATCTCATAGTGTCCAGGAGAGGTGGTCTGAAATATGAATGGAGTATATGGTTGTGTCCCTGGATTAAAACAGAAAAGACATAGAAGAGGGCTTTTGAAAGCCAATTCAAGGTGATTGGGTTGGTTTATACAATTTTTTTCCCCTAAAAGAGACCATCGGGATAGCAAAGTAAAATGCAAGTCTATTCTCCCCAAGACAAGTGTAGAGACTGAAGTTGCTTAATTTATTCAATCATGAAGGTTAAATGTTATGAAGATTGTGTCTATGCATGTAAAGCAAAGTAGAGAAATAAGGAAATTCACCGAGGACTGCAGTGATGAATCTTGCATCATGTATTTCTTTATCTTCCTTATAGAATGGTGGTACTAGAGTTGAAAGACTGCCATTTAAATACCAGTATGTCTTTTACCGCTTGAATAATCCTGAAGGATCTTAGATTCTCAAGCTCTTTGAACTTTGTTTTCTTCTCAGTAAAAATACAAAAAAAAAAAAAAAAAAAAAGCCTGTCTACCTTGGAGGGCTGTTGCATAGTTAAAATATGAATGTGTCTAAGGCTTAGCTGGCTAAAATAAAAGCTTCTCTTCTTCCCAAGTTCCTTGAAGAAGGATCTCTTGGCTTCATTTCATTTCCCCTACATTCTAACACACAGTCAGTGTTCAAAAGATATAATAAATCATAGTACTGGGAAAAGCAGTGAAGATGTAATAAGGAATTCAGATTGGCTGTTAACAGGAATCCGATTTATCTAAAAGTTAATTTAAGTTGTTTTATAAATCTCAGCAGTTATTTAGATAAAGAGTCAAAACAGTGCAGCTTAGCTGTGTAAGCCAAGCAACATCTCTTGGCCACTTCTGCAGCCAGAAGATAATCGAGGACAAATCAGGCTTACCATACTTTATGGCCCATAGCAAAGTGGCCGTGACTATATAGAGAGGCTGCCATGAATTTTCTAATTGGGGAATCTAACTCCCTGAGGAATAATTCTCAAAGCAGCAGGCATTAATGGGAATTAGGTGTAAATAATTTCCTATCTTCGATGAATCTTTGACATAAAGCTGCCATGTTTTATTTCAGTAATAAAATGTTTTGTTATTTTAATAGTGAATGCTTCAAATGATTTGTATTAAACCCTGCAGTAGATTGTGCCTTGGAGAGTTGAATTTTACTCACCTTGCCGCTAAACTGCTTTTGGTTCATCAAAGGAGTGTACCAGATAGCAAATCAATAACCAGACTGGCCTATTTATAGGAAAAAGCTCAATTAGTTTTCATTAAGCAGTACAAAGAAGTAGTTTGAGGACTTGTCATATTAGTTATCTCTTTTTACTTGATTGCTCCATTGTTTCTACTGATGTACTTTTAAGAGATTTCCAGACACCAAAGGGCAGTACTATTATTTAACTATATAAAATTAAATTTCTATTGCTATGAAAAATTGTATTGACAACCTCCTTGTGCTGCTCTACAAAGTAGCACATAATTGAATATTATAAACAAAGAAAATAAAGGTATTTTTAACTTCAATAAAAAAATCCCCACCTTATTTTATTCTAATTAAGAGGTTACCTATATCAAGTAAAATAATGAAGCTAATGACCAGATTACTTATGAATGGGAGTGGGGAGAACCTTCTTATTAAACTATCTAGATAGAGCAAAAGTGGTTCTGTTGACTTCCATTCTTCACTCTGCTTCACGCCAAAACATCTGGTTAAAAAGTGAAAAAACACCCAAATGGCAATGTATAGGAAAACACTTAGATGATTGATTGCATTTTTCACTTGAAAGTCAATGTTTTGATATTATAGAGACGTGGCCTTTGTTTAATAGGTGTCATCTTTTACTGTCAAAAAGCATGGTTTTATAAAATTTGCTTTGACAAGGACTAATTTATTAATTCTAAATTTAAATGAATTAACAATGTTAAATAATAGATAGACCCAATACTGTATGTCCTGAACCCCACTTATCCTGAGTCCTAGGCTAAAAGGCAGGAAAAAAGAAAAGACTTCACTAGAAAAGACTGCAAACTAGACTTGCAAAATATGTAGATAACACAAGGTCAAAAGAAATGAGAAACTAGAGGCAACATTTTAAGACATCTGAAATGTATTAATCTAAAATGATTGCACCAGAGTATTTTAAAATAAATGTTGTATGTCCAACACATTAAACTAATATGCAATGATTACACTAAGTGTGTTGATGTTGTAAACAGAAATAAGTTAGGACACTAACATAACACTTAGGTAGCAAAGATGCACCCAGCTTCTCACATATCCATCTAACCTCAAGGTGTTTCTGAAAGTGAAAGAACACTGATGAGTACAGAGACAAAAGGTCATTAGTCAAGTCATGTTCCCCAAAGGACAGTTCAGTTTGGCCAGCCTTTTGGGGACAATGAACTGGGAGGTGAAGTAAGGTGGGGATTTTTAGAATGAAGCTGCTTGGATGATGTAGATTAAAGGGCTCTGGGTAATTCCAGATTAGGGCAGACCTAGTGTTCCATTTGACTCAGGATTCCAAGATTTGTAGCAGAATATCTCTACCACAGACCAAAACTGTAATTTTCCAGTTTCCCTTAGTCATACCCATTTGAATAATATATCTCCCTGCCCATAGCAGAGTCTGACCTCCAGGTTCAAAAGTGACTGCCTCCTTTTCCAATTACGTCTAGTACTTGGACACATAACTAATGTACTAGAAAGACACAATTCAAAAAAGAGAAATTTAGGTGGAAGAGTCCTGCATCAGACATTTAAACACCTATGCAAGTAATCACCAAGGACAACTGGAAACCTACTTCCTCCCAAAACTTTGGTTTTAGCTAGTCATGACCAACACCTAGGTTAAATCTTTTGGGTCATCTTTAACCACGAAAATGGGCAAAGGTTCATTTCTATCTCCTCACTGCTCTCATACGATTTCTCAATGGGTAGAACTGAGAGATTCCTAGATGGTGTGACTTAAGGGTGTCATTTAAACTTTCTGGGGCTCAATTTTCTCATCTGTAAAGTAAAATAATAAAACTACCTTATCCAAAGGTCCTGAGGATTAGATAAGGCATTGGATTACTGAAAAGCCTGGCATAGTCTACACTCAAACTTTTAAGTGATTCTGATTCTGAATGTAAACAATCAAATAAATGCAATTTATTAGTGCTCTCAAAAAGCTAGTCACTTCTTGTTCTACGTTTGTTTGTTTATTCATTCACTTATTCTTCTCTCTATAGCTAGTTGCTAAGACCTGTCTGCCAAACCATCAAAGACACACAGGACAAAAGGATGGGGGGAGAAGGTAATGATGGTGAAGGCTATCTAATACATTAACTGATATCCTGGAATTTCTCATTGCTACCCTTTTCTGAATGCCATAAAAATAGGCTAATGCTGCAGATTCAAACATACTAAGGTGGGGTGGACCTGAGATGGTCTGAGCAGTGGTGTGGAAAATGCGCTTTGAGAAGAAGAAACTCGGGGAAAAGGCTTTTATGCCCTCTTGTCAGTCTTGAGAAACCAGAATGTAACATGATTTCTTCTTGTCTTCTGCTTGGAAACAAATGTTCTATTGCCTATCTTCCCTAGGTTTAATTAGTCTTCTGACTTTCTCAGAATTCAGCCTGTTCATTTGCAAATGGAGGACATCAGAAAGGCTAGTAAGTGTGGGTGTGGGTGTTGGGGTGGGGGTAGGCTGAAGTGTTTATTTTCAAAGCCACGGGGGTCCCCATTTGAAAAAGCACCCAGCTTATCTCAGTGTTTTTGTTTGTATGATTTTGAATTAAAAGGTTGGAGCAATTCATTTAGGAGATTAAGCTGTCTTTACAATGGGCCTAATTGACCTATTTATTCATTAGTATTGCTAGGGTTAAAAAAAAAAAGGTCTTCCTAATATATTCTTCTTCATTATTCAAGTGCAACAATTTTAAAGAATTGCTTTGGTCTTTGATTTTATTACCAATTAATTTTACATTAAAATGATGTTTATTTGCTAGTCACAGATAACAATCACAAACTGTGTGTATAACGATTTAGGGTTGCCAGTTTTAGCAAATAAAAACACAGGATGCCAGTTATATATGAATTTCAGAAAAACAATGAATTAAATTTCAGTGTAAGTATGTCCCAAATCACTGACAAATCATGAGGCGTACTTATATTTTAAAAGCATTTGTTATTTACCTAAAATTCAAATTTAACTAAGATGCCGTATATTTTATCTGCAATCCTACCAGGTTTTAATGGATGTTGTACATGTTCCAAGGATGCCAAATGAAAACTAGGAGAATTTTCATTTCATTATTATACTTAAACTTGCTCCCTGCAGAGTTGAAGTACTTCATTAGTCAAAATAATTCCCAGTTTATAAAGAGATAAAGTGATACCTCAGAAAATGAAGTGAATTTTGACTTCAGCATGAGATCTAGTTCTAACTGCCAAAGCCGGTTCCATTTATGTTAATTAATTCCATTTATGGTAATCTCATAAAAAAGAAAAAGTAAAACACAAGAGGGACAGCTGGTATCTTCAGTTGAATTAGAAGTTAAAGTCTAGAACTATTTAATTTAAATGCCAATATCATCTTTCATTTACGTCACAAAGCAAATATCCTATGCAGAAGAGCTGAAACACCCCAGGGCATATTCTAAGGTTGAAGATACCTTTGAACCAATAAGTAAGTCATTTCACCACAGGAGACTAAACACTTGCTTGTGACAGCAAACAAAAAGCAAGCTGAATTTTGTGTAGCGCAATCAGTTTCATATCTCTGTTGATATAAATAAATAGACGAAGAGAGGAATTATTTTTTTAATTGAGATTAAAATTTTTGCCCTTGACTCAAATCTTAGCAAATACTTTCAAACACAATTATACCTGTTTTGTACTTAAATGATAAATTCTTCTCCGCTCTTGACCATTACAAATATGCAAAAAGGTCTATGTGTTGCCTTCCCCTAACCCAGGAACTGAAATGTAATATTTAGCAGTAATTCATTCCGAAAGCCTGAGTTCATAAAAGGTAATAATGAACTAATAAGCATAACTGTGCATAGCTTATAAAGTCAAATTCATTAAAGTCACACCTAACATTCAGAAAGTTTTCTGTAGTCCTGAAAAGAACTTAATTTTTCTTTTTCTTTTTCCTTTTTTTTTCTTTTTCTTCTCCTTTTTTTTTTTTTTTTTTAATAAGCACCTTCCCAGGAAAGGAATAAGATGAAAAGGAGACATCAAATGAAAAGCTCAAATTAAGCTTCAAACATTTGATCAAGAAATCCCTAAATGCCATTCAAATAAAACATTAGAAAAATCTTGGACTTAATTGTGAAATAAAGCTCATTTTGGCAGTTAAGTCTTACTAAAAAAAAAAAAAAAAAAAAAAAAAGCCACTGAAAGCTGCCACTTGACCTGGAATTCCTCTACAAGAAAAACTGGCCATAACTACATGTGAGACCTGTATGAGAAACTGCCAGAATGTCAACTTCATTTGCAGTGGCCCCATATGGCCTGATCACTCTCCCTGGCATGATAAATCACTGGCAGAATCCTTACCTTCCTACGTTTGATCTCTGCTCAGCAAGATGTGGTTTTGATGTGAAGAACTCCAGATCTCTTAGGTCAGAGACAAATAGCAGTGGCACTGACCTGCAAAGTGCTAAGTCTCTATTAGACTCAAGTGAAAAGCCGTAAGCTTCTGACAAGCTCCCTCTCCACAGAGTTTAAACGAACCACCATGGTTTTCATGAGCTTAGGCTGACAGAAAAAGCCACTGAAATGGTTTGGAAGGAAAGTGCCAATGAACCTCTTCTTTCTACCACTATTATCAAGCATTAAAATCAATTTCCCCTAAGATATAAAGGAAGAATTATCTTGGGAGTCACTGCTCTAATTTACAGTCTTTAGCAAACACAAAAATTTTGATTTCCAGTGGATCTTTATGACATTGCTAATCATTCACTAACACAAGGAGAATCATTAACAGATTTCTACAGACTACTCTTTGGTAATTATAAGGGCACCCTTAGGATCCCTTGGTGTAACATTATCAAACATACGCGTCATTTAGCAGTAATAATGAAATAAAGATCTGAAATAACCCTTAAAAAAAGATACATTTGAAAGGCTTCTTGCAAAAGTTGGTGTGTTCAGATGTCATTTGTCACTATAAAAATAACTGCAGAATCATTCCAAAAACTATAAGATTAAAATTGCTATGGAATTTTAGTTGGCCGAAATGACGAAAAGTTCCAAGAAAGCAAAAAGTGTGCCATCATTTTAACAGCTGCATTATTTCAATAGCTGTCCCCTTTATACCACTCACACAATTAGAGATACTCATAAATAAGCCCCTCATTAGCTCTCTGTAGAACTAAATTAAGGACTTTGGAAGGGTCCATTAAAAGCAAAATATTTGGTTTCATTTTTAGCTAAATGTAGTTTATGTACCCATATTTGCACATACACATCTATACTAAACGTTGAACAATAATCCCTGTCCTTAATTCAGAAAATCAAGAGTTCCAAAAATCTGTTTTGTGTACTTCTTTACTAAACCTTCTCTTTTTCTCTGTTGGAATTCCTGGTAATGATACCAGAATGTGGGCAAATCTCATTAGTCTCCCTGCTGTTTACAAGACAGGATTTATGCTCAATGTGCTGAACACAATGACACACGTCACTAAATGGCTAGAACTACCACCCAGGCTCTATTCTGAGAAATTTTTCACTCAGTACAAATACCTATCAGCACGGAGAAGCATGGAAGAGCAATTATAGCCAACACATGTAGTCTTTTAAGAGTACACCAATAAATACCCATTTGTGAAGGTTAATTTAATGCAACCCAGGGTGTTATCTGGAATAGTATATGTCACCAATTCAATCCATTAAGTAATTACTAAAGTCTCAAGAGAGCTCTCGGAAGTCAAATGTGGTTATTCCAGGTTCATTGCTTCTGATCTCCCTCAGGACTATTTAGGCCAACAGCTGGAAGAGCTGACTACAAAGGTTCCCAGGCATAACTAACCATTTTATGAAAACAGGTAGATGAATCTAACCGAGGAATGAGTCATCAAGAGCCTGTCCGTAGAGAAATACTTAGGGAAGCAAAAGAGAAGCAGAAGAGCACAAAAATAGAAAAGGACATGAAAAAGATGAGAAGAGGGGTAAGTTTGACTGGGAAATAGAGGGGAAAGAAACGTGTTCTCTCTAAAAGTGAAGACAGAGAAATTTGGAGACTATAAGATCTAGCTTAAGAAGACAATCCATCAGCAGTTTCTTTAAATAGGATTTCTCAGCCATTTACAATGAAACGTTAATCGTGCATCACAACCACCACCACCCTCTGTCACTGAGACTCTTAAATTTGGATATTGCATGAATTTCTGGAGACTGCTCTCTATTTCTCTATTTTGCATCCCCATTGAGGTTACAGGCAATAGACAGATCTGATAATAGTTGAGCCTTAGTGAGAAATGATTGCTCATAAAAGACAAGATGGAAGATATCCAGCGAACTCACTGGCAGTGTCTTCCCACACAGGTATTAGTCAAGTTACACAAATGACAGCCTAAGGGGGAGAGGGAGCATTACAAAGAATGTTAAATATATTCGCTTTCAACAGTCTCATATATCCCTGCTCCCAAGTGAACATAAATAACCACAAAATAGAAAAGCACTTTTTGAATAAAAGAAAAACAACAACGAAAAAAACAAAAACAAAAACAAATAAGTGTTATTAAGTGCCCTGTGTGACTACCCAATCAGTGAGAACCTAAAAAACATTCTTCACCATAGCCTAAAGAATCGCACCTACCCACGTGATTCATACCTAAAGCATCAGTTATGTAAACACTTTTTTGTTTTTTTGGTTTGAATGCACACTCTCTCATCTTTACCCCAGGGTGAGATTGTTGCTAATGGTAGCTATGACAATATCAGCTAAAACTAAGTTTGTGATTTGTAGCTGGAGAATTGGGTTTGGGATTATCCTGTAAAACACTCAGCAGAGCTTTAGGATAAGAGTTCATGCTTTTGTTGTGCTTCTTGAGCTTGCTGTTGTTATGAAAAGGAGAGGAAGAGAATAATTTGAGTCCTGGAATTGCCACCTACTAGCTATTGAGCTTTGAAAAATTATTTAAATTAAAAATTATTTATTGAATATGTTTGATTTTCTCACTTATACAATGAGAATATTAACATAGTATACACATCACAGGACTGCCACAATTATCAAACATAATCATATGTGAAAAGCACTTTAGAAATTGTAGTATTAATAATAAAAGCTGTAGCTATTAGTAACTATTAATGATAAAATTTAACAAGTATTCATTCAATAAACATTTCCCATTTACACTATGAACACTGAGCTAGATACTTCAGAAATATCAAAATGAATAGGAGTTTATTATGTAGTATAGTTTAGGAATAGGGAGTTACACAGAAAATATATAATGCAAGGCAAAAATTGTACCATTTAAGAGTAGTACAAACAAGTAATATCAGCATTCAAAGAATACAAGTTTATCCTCTCAAAATAAGTGTGGGGCCAACTCTGTTAGGTGTTACATAAGTACTATACACAGAAAGGCAAAATTTAGTTTTAAGGTTGGAGAATTTCATTCTGCCTCAGTAGCTTCTTCAGAATTAGATGCACACATGCACAGATCAAATAACTTATAAAATACAAGCACAAAGGTGAATATACAACACCAGCTTTGAGTTTAAAATACAATGAGTTAAAGCATTAACAAAATACAAAGCAATGCTATTTTCAAGCCTGGTGCTAGGGAATAATTTAAATTATCTGAACTAACAAGATGAAGCACAGCATTGAATTAGTTATTCAAGAAAAAGGCCTTTCTATTAGAAATTCTTTTTCAGCGATCCCAGGCTTAGTGAGGTTCCTCCTCGCCTCTCGCTGCTCTGGGCTGCTGACTCCCAGACACTGCCATGGCAGAGCTGGGCCTTAATGAGTACCATCAAAATGAACTTATTAATTATGTGTTTGCTTGTTCAAAAAGAGGGTTGAGATCCAAACCTGCAGATTCCTGCTTCCAAGATCTTAAGGACAGCAGGCTTGTGGAGGAGACCTTCACCATAGATGAAGTCTCTGAAGTCTTGAAAGGTGGTAAGCTGTGGTCCACAGCAAGATGGAGTCTGACTTCATCAACAAGACCTACACCAACATGTTCCTTCTGCTGCACCTTTCCTCACAAGCTGAGAAGTGGTACCTCAAGCTAAACAGATTATCTCTTAACTTGAAAACAAAGAATTATTAGTTGCAGAATTCGAAAAAGCAGAATGAACATCTTCAAATAAAAAGCTCATCATAGATATAAAGCTGAAACTTGCTCCACTTAATGAAGGTGGAACAGAACTCCTAAATAAAGAAATTTTAAAACTTCAAGAAGAGAATGAGAAATTGAAGTCAAGGCTGAAGACCATTGAAACACAGACTGCAAATGCACTGGATGAGAAGTTGAAACCAGAAAAAGCACTGCAAGATTTAAAGCTTGATCCAAAAAATCAAAAGGATTTTAAAAAGGCCCAAGACTTGAGTGACCTGGAAAACAGTTGCCACTTTAAAGAATGAGTTTCAGAAGACACTTAACGAACGACAAGACAGAAAACCAGAAGTCCCTGAAGAAGAGTCTAGTGACAGGCAAGCAGTACCTAATCCGGGTTCAGGAGCAGCTGAGCATGGCTGAAAAGGAATTAGAGAAGAAATTCCAACACACATAAGCTTACTGAAACATGAAAGAGATTCTTACAAAGAAGAATGACCAAATCAAAGACCTGAGAAAAAGATGGGCAAAATACAAACCCTAAGATTAGAAACTGAAGATTTCATCCAGAACCTGCCACAACATGAAAGTACAAGCCATTTCTCACCTCAGGCCTGTTTTGAAGCAGTATGGTACATTCCCTCTCTTTATTTTTCTAATATTTAGACTTGGCTTCTAATATTTAGAGCCGAGTTCCTATTTTCAGTTGCCTGAGAATCGAGAAAACCTACTGATTCTGGTCGGTGGTCCCAAATTCCTCTGTGAGTGCTCCAGAGCCTTAGTTCAAATGCATTTAGAATTCCTTACAGTAAAGAAGAGATTTTTAGAGTGAGAATAAGTACCTTATCCTCATACTAATGCTAGTATAAAGAATATGCCTTTTTAATAACTGTTATAGCTAACAATATCTATATTTGTGCATTCCCCAGGGTAAATATAGTGTTATTAAAGATAGTTATTACAAATGGATCTTATTTTTTAAGTGAAAAAAGAAATTCTTTTTCACATTATGTTTGTTGCCACCTTTCCAGTTTTTCCTCACTTCTATAAACAAAGCGCATAGTGAAGAATTCATCTATTTACCAGGTAATGGCTCTTTAAAAATGAGTGGTATGTGTGTGTGTGTGTGTGTGTGTGTGTGTGTGAGAGAGAGAGAGAGAGAGAGAGAGAGAGAATACAATGGGAGGGAACATTTGAGTACTTGCTCTATTCTAGGTAATATAAGAAAGGTAGGAAATTAGTCTTGACATGAAAAAGTTATAATGATCATGTTATCCTAGAGTTTTGTACAATGACTCCTTATTAAAGGTAGGTTTATGGAATCCACCACTGTTCTTAGGTTAGGGAAACCAATGTGTATTAAAATCATCCACCAAAGTAAGACTAGTTTCTGACATTTTCCCATTATGAAGAAGACTAGGCTTAGAGAAAAACCCACACATTCTGAACCTCCTAATCTTATTCCAAAGCTACACAGAATATAATTTTGAAAAATTCTTTACAATTAAAATTGTCTGAATTTCCTATATGTTACATCACTGTTCTTAAGACTTATCTGTGTCCTTACACGTAAATAAATATCAATTAAAGGTGAATTAAAGCACAAATGCAAAAAGTAAAAATTTTAATAATAAAAATAAACTTTGAGAAGACTATAGAGAATGTCTTTAAATTTTTAGAATAAGAATGGATTTCTTAAACAAGACACCAAAAGCAAGAAATATCAAGGGGAAAAAAAAAAAACAGAAAAATTCCTCCATTTGCATTTAAAACTACATGACAATTACACCACAAAAGGAAGAAGAAGCACAAGAGGGGAAGAAAATGCTCACAAAGCATGTAACTGCTAGAGGATTATAATCCCAAATATATAAAAATTGCTGCAAATCAGAAAAACCATATACATACACAAAGAGAAGTGAGTAAATGATATATTGGCCAATTCACAAAGGAGGAAAGCTAAATGGCCAATGAATATATAAAAAGATGTTCAACCTCACAAGAAATCAATGAAAGGCAAATTAAAACAGCAATAAGATAACATTTCACACTCATAAGGTTGGCAAAATTTCATAACTATGAGAACTCTAAGGATAGGTGAGGATGTAGAGTAAGGGGGACTCTGATACACTGCCGGTGGAGGTGGAAACTGGCATAGCCATAGTGGACAAAAATTTGGCAATCCGCAATTAAGCTGTAGATGCATACACCTCATGAGCCAGCAATATCACTTCTAAGTTTATATCCTAGAAGTTCTCCCAACCAGGTATATAAAGAGATACCCTGAGGAATGTTTAATGCAGAATTATTGTAATAGCAAAATGTTAAGGGTATCTTAAATGTGAATAGGAGAAGAATTCAAGGTTTTGATATATCCAAAGAACGGAATACTGTGCAACGATGACAATGAATGAATTGCTGGTACATGCAACAATATGGATGAACCTTGCATACATTATGTTTAGCAAACAAAGCCAATCGCAGAAGGATATATACAACATGCTACTATTCACATAAAAATATTTAGCATGCAAAACAATAGCCTATACTTTTTGGGAATACATATACACACACCTATGAGAAAGATAAAAGTCTCTGAGGAAGGAAGAGGGAGGAAGACAGTGAAATAGGAGAAGTTCATGGGGGGAACTTCAATGTACTTCTTTTAAAAAATTAGAAACAAACATTGCAAAATGTTAAGAACCAACAAATCTATATGTAGGTACACACATTTGTTATATTATCATCCATAGTCTCTTGTATGATTGAAACACTCCATTTCCTCTCAAGTATGTCTAACAATTCAGTGTGCTATTGATCTGCTGAGCCACAAACATCTCTTTACCTTCTGAATCCTCATGGTGCTGTAAGTGTACTCATCTAAAGCGTTTAGCATCTTCTATCATGCACCATAGTTAGATGCGTGCATGTCCGCACCCCACACCCAAGTGGGAATCCTCTCTGGCCTCTTTAGGGCAGAACCCACATCTATGTATCTTCATGCCAGATGGCGGCTAACAATGCTTTGTGCATAAGAGGCCCTAATAAATGTCAAATTAATAAACAAATGAATAAATTCAGGGAAGGAAAAGGGTAGCTCTGGCGGCAGTTAAAAATAAAAATGACCCCAAAATAATACAACTAGATAACCTTCCCTGTGAAAATTACATTATATTGGTACCTCGGGTATCAGACTCTAAAATATAAATGAGGCAGAATTCACTTGTTTCAGGCTTGCTAGGGAATTTAACCAGTCTCATACTGATTCCTGATTTCCTCTCCAAAAAAGGATTCAGTGAGGAAGTCCAATTTTCACACCTGGGGAAATAAGACTTTAAATCATCCCCTGGAGATTTGTATAGACATTTCATAATTCTGTCTTCCCAGGCAAGATCTTAATTCCTGTCTTTCTTCTCACCCTAAACTCTCCATCATTACATACCCCTCAGCTCATAGATCTGGTGTGTGTGTTGGTGCTGGGGATTCGGGGAGTAGGGAAATAGTTTATTTTTGCCTATTAATGGGTTTACTAAATCCACTGTATTTTGCCAGATCCACTTACATGGAAGCAGGTTCCATCCCACCTATGGAAACTGGCACACAACTCATACCATTTTCTGACTCAGTTTAATCTTTAAGAAACCCCTAGAAATCACCTAGGGTAAAAAATCCTAAGGGTCGTTGGATCTGAAATCAGAAGACTTAGGCCAGATGAATGAAAATCATGTATGAGAAAAATATACAAAAATACAACCTTTCAATTATTTTGAAATTTTGCCTATATTTTATATTCAAGATTGGAAAGTGTTTTGATAGCCATGATACCTAAATTCTTCTAAATAAGAGAGGTGTTTTCATTTTCAACTGGACAATGGTGTTCTTTCCAGAGATCTAGACATAAAGAAAACTACTACTTTGACTCTTCAACAGTCAAATTGTGATGAGGAAAGGAAATAGAGCAGATAACTACTTCTGAAGGTAACAGAATTGAACTGGAGGAAAAGGAAAGCTTGCTTCTATAATAAAAATTAGAATGTTCACTACAACATTCTAATTTTTAACCACATTCTACAGAGGTCAATAAACCCCCGTGTTTAGCCACAGGGAAATTTTGTTGAGAGCCCAGAAAAAGTCTAGATGGTGAGAGCCCCCAATTATTATTACAACTGGAATTCTCGAAGGCTGGAAGTATTTTAAAATCATGTGACATAACAGACTTGCTGTAAATAAACTCATTAAAAGTAAAGATCACGAAAGGAAACAATTTGAACATAACTCCATCTTAGGGGCCGAAAAACAAGCAATAGAGAAATGCCAGAAATAAGAAATTTCCAATTTGGATAATCTCATATATTGAAAAGGTAAAATGGAACAGAGCTCAAAGTTATGTCTGAAAAGGCAATTAAAAATTAATCAAGGTGACATTATGGCAATCACTTCTATATGCGTTAAACTTGGTGTATGAAGAGAAATGACTGGCTTTGAAATGACCTGTCACGGCCGAGTAAGAAATTAAAAAAATGCTAGAAGGGCTTTCAAAATAAGTCACCTTGTGGTGCTTTTACTTTCTGAAACGTGAAGTGCCCCAAAACTGGGCAGTTAAGACAAGTGAAAGTCTCTTCAATTTTAAATTATATAACCTAACATTCCTGCCAATTTCCAAACAGTATCTACCTTCTGGGTATGTCCTCATATGTTGCCACACTTCCCAGATTCATGAACCAATGACTTGGCAACATCTTTGCCTAAACCACTTAAAGTAGCAGAAATGGCTCTTTGTAATCTGATATTTAGGCCCAGTCAATTGGGTATACTGAGGCATATTAATGCTGAATTTTGGCACGTGTCAGACATCTAATTTGATTATCAGAATATAGTTATGCACCACTTAACGGCAGGGATATGTTCTGAGAAATGCATTGTTAGGCAACTTGATCTTGCATGAACATCGTAGAGAACACTTACATAAACCTAGATGGTATAGCCTACTACTGTAATTGTGTTACACTTTCTAAAATGTGTTTTTCAATTATAGTTGACATACAATTATTATACTAGTTTCAGGTTTACAACATAGTGATTAGACATTTATATACCTTACAAAGCGATCACTCTGAAAAGTCTAGCACCCATCTGGCAGCATACAGAGTTCTTACAATATTATTGACTATATTCCCTATGCTGTACTTTATTTTTATACCACTGGCAGCACAGTAGGTTTGTTTACACCAGAATCACAACAAACACATGAATAACTGCAGTTTAAGTCTTGGCTGTTGGCTTTTCTTTTTGTAATGCCAAGTGACTGACTTAAGCTTCGATTGTCCAATCATCCACTTCAAAGAGGCATCCACTTCTAGGAAGCCTACCTGGAATGCATAGTGCCAGCCACACGACTGGATAAAGAGCCAGGCTGTTCCTTGCACTGAGGCTGCTTTGGTTTAGAGATCTTGGTTGATTTAGATAACTGACCATTTGGGCTACTTGTTTCTTATCTTCCCACGCTCTAAATTCCCACTTTTGTTTGAAATTCACCAATGAAGAGTGAGCCCGGGAAACCCTAGCGCATGCGCTCTCTACTCCGACCTTGCTGTGTGCTGTGGGGTGCGCCTGGTAGCTCCAGGGTCTGCAAGTAACAAGCTCTTTTTCCTTCAAAGTTACCTAATGCTTACCGCTGAAGGGTGACTTGCAATCATTATAAGAAGGCAAGGGTAGGTCAGTGGTAACATTGATTTAATAAGGGAAGTTCAGGGGCCAAATGAGTGTCCCCAGGCATTTCTAGCTGATAGCATGACTACCGATAGGATGAGATGGCACAAAACAGTAATGCCTGCGACATTATGATAGCTACGTCACTAGGAGATAGGAATTTTTCAACTCCATTACAATCTTATGGGATCACTGTCATACATGCAATGCCCCATTGACTAAACTGTTGTTATGAGGCACACGACTGTACTGGCTGGGAAAATGTTTAATTGGCGACTTTTTAGGAAAGCTAAGAACTTAGTAAGACGATCTCCAAAGGATCCCATTTGATGAAAATCCAGTGTAAATGTAAAAGGTACCCATAACAGTAAACTATTCTAATTAAAATGGTAAACAATGGCCTGTTATGTAAAACTTTATTAATCATACGATTCTGATCTCTCTTAAAATGGGCCTCCCTTAATTTAGAACTACAAATGCAATCATCAGTTTACAAAAATGAAATGGACTTAGCCTTAGGCTTCTTGTCATTATATGCCATTTACTTTAACACTTGCTTCTTTAGTCCTGACAACAATTTTGTAGAATAGATACTATTATCTCAATTTTGATAGATGTAGAAATTGATACCCAGTGAAGAAACCTCCTAAGAGGAAACACCATCCATACCTTGTTTACCATCACCTCTCTAGAACCTGGCACCATACCCCCATACTGTGTGGTGAATAAATGTTAACTTTTCACACAGCAAGATTTGATCAAAGGCCTATTTTAACTCAGAGCCTTCTCTTTTCTAAGTCAAGGGCTTGTATGCTTTTTCTAAGATGCAGGCCATACAGTCTCTGTGCAAATACTTGACTTGGCCACTGTAGTCCAAAAGCTCCCAGAGACAATATGTTACTGAATGGATATTGCCATGTTCCAATAAAACTTTATCTACAAAATCAGTCTGACAGTCTGAGTTTGCTAACTCTTGCAAGCTGTCATTAAGATAACTAAAAAGACAAAAATATGTATCGGTATTTATAGTTCATTATCCAACTGAGAGACTGACTTGAGAGAGATGTGCACGTTGATATTTGAGATGTTTTTGGTTTGGTCATCGTGCTTGTCTAATGTAACAGAGAACTAACTCTGCATGTCTGGCTTCACTAAAGTCTGGCTACAAAGAAGTTAGACCTCACAGAACAGGCTTCTCCGAGAATCTTCTACTTTCAGTTAAAAGAAGAAGAAAAAAAACGATCATTCCTCACTTCATAGAAATAAAGAACAGAAGAGCCTCAGCAAATGATGATTCCATTTGGTAACATATGCCCCTATGGTAGAAGGCATTAGGGCAGGACCCCAGGAGGATTATCTAATTCAAGTCTTAGAGTGAAATTGTTCAGCTTCCCTGGGTTAAATGGAAATATAAACATCAAAAGCTGTACAATAACAAAGTTTTTTTTTTTGAAAACCCAAGGTTGTCTATAAATATGAAGCTTGATTAACAATTTCTGATTAAGCAGATAATCTGAATAGAAGCTTGGAAACAACTAGACCCACACCATCTTTTAAGAAATGATCCCTGGAATAGGCAAGAATATTGCTGCAGATTTAAACAAACAAACAAACTAAAACCCTCATTGAAACAACAAAAATAGCAATTTAAAGTCAAGGAATCAAACGCCACAGAAAGTGGCGGCTCCTTCTTCAGAGAAGTAGAACAGTTCACATTCTCTCTATATTTGCAATAGTAGCAACACGAAAAAATAAAGATTTAATATCTCTCTCTCTCTCTCTCTCTCTCTCTCTCTCTCTCTCTCTCTCTCTCACACACACACACACACACACACACACAGCATTTGACTGTTAGGAAAAGCAAAGAATACGATGAGGAAAGCTCTACCAATTTTTTAAAAATCAAGGCCAAGATCTTCCTTATCTATTATTCCAATTTCTTCCTAGTCTTTCTCCTTCAAAATGTTTTGCAAGGATCAAATAAGATAATATATGAAAGTGCTAGGTAAACCATTAGGCCCTATAAACAATGTAGGTAGCACTGTAAGTATTATTATCATTATTGTTATTCTTACGTTGATCAAACTGAACTACCGCCATTGATCAACTGACAACCAATTTCTGGCACTCTATCTTTCTAATAAGATCTTAAGCTCCTAGAAGGTGGATGCTTCCACAGCCCAAATAGCATAATGGAAAGCACAGTTGTTAGGAATATGGCCACTCAAAAATCTTTGAACTGAATTAAAATTGACCCCAGAAAACAGATGTTCAATAAAAGGTTGTTTAATGAATAAATAAAAGAATAAGTCGTAGTTACCCAGAGTACATTAGCTCTGATTATCAATTGATTGCCTTTTATTTTTTCTCTTCTAGTTTAGTAGGTCAATACCCTATAAATGTCTCCTTCTTCCCTCTGTTCTAGCTCCCCACAGAATCAGATGCTGGAGAAAAACATAACACTTTATGTTACTGTTAGTTATGGGCATAAACTCTCACTGAAAAAGTGATCAACAGAGAAAGAGCACAATGTGTATGCAGTGGGGATGTGGGGGGACAGAGGGACTAGTAGAGCCGGAATTGATGATAGAGACAATAGAGAAAGTAGAGGTGGGGTAAAGCCAGAATGTCTCCAAAGACCTGAGATTCTGGAAGAAATCTTCCCTGTAGTTACAGGCAGTCAGTAAACTACTAGCCTTGATTTTACAATGTGTGTACTCCTATAATATAATCAGCCACATGAAAATTCTAAAAACTAAACTGGTAAAACAGAAACAACTCAAAAAATCTTTAGTTCATAAAAGCATAGCTAAAAGCAATCAGACTCCTATGTTAACTGTTAAGCATTCTCAGGATACAAGCTAGAGTGTATACATTCTCACTACTTTATATTGGTGAAGTTATTACTGTTTCTTGACTAATGCAGTCTTTTTTGTTTGTTTAACGTATTCCTTAATAAGGATTCACTTTTAAAACTTGGGGGTCTATCTTGCTATATTAGGGGAGTAAAGACAGACATATTCCAAAGACAGTATTGTCATTGATCTTAGTCTAAAATGGGTACTGGACCTTCAGAGAGGTAGGCTTTTCTTAAACACTAAACGTAATTGCCTGAAAGTCAATATGAACAAAACCATGATTTTAGCCCCTCCAACATCCTTGGGTATTGAACTTTAATTTTGGAGCATTTTCACTGGATCTCTGACAGAAAAGGCAATAACTTTTATTTCTAGTGATCTCCCCCATTCCCCTTTTATTGAAAAAAATGTAAAATACTTTTAGGAGAAGAAAACGGTGAAAAATTGCAGAAAACAACATCACAGGGAAAAGTTTTCTAAATGTATGCTACTTGACATTTTCATAATTGGACCATTTACACGTTAGTAGTGACTTTATTTACGTTGGTCCTAAAATCAGATTTAAAAATCCTATCGCAATAGCCTTCACCATTTATTCGTTTAACAAGACAAAAATGATTAAGGATCCATCTGTTCGTCTTGTACCATTTTCTGACACAAATACTGTTGTTTCCTATGTGTTATTTAAAAAGCCCTCCTGCATCATAATTGTTTAGCCATTACCCTTTTAGAAATTCTTAGTGAATGTAGTATCACTGTTCTAAAGAATTGTCCTTTCTACCTTGTTCATTCTTCTGCTTAAAACTGTTAATATAATTTCCCTCACTTCTGATCATAAGTGAATTTTTAAAAACTCTTCATTGATCTTAATTTTCCTTTTAAGTAAAATAGCATTAGCCATTACCCTCAGCTACTAAAAAAGCAGCTTCTACTCTTTGTGTTAAAAAAGCTGCTTGCCCACAACGCTTGTCTCAGAGAATTTTCAAGTTCCACTAAAGAGCTGAGGAAGAAAGCTGCTAGCAATGTTCAAAGATACCTGATTTTACAAGGTTTTGTAAAAAGAGGTTGCTTGTAGATTAGTATTACTCAGTGTTTATGAGGGTTGTTTGTCAAGCCAAAAATAGGGTACCTCCTCCCCACAAATTAAAGAATCAAGTTACAATCCATTATTTCATTTCTGATTGTTTTTCTTTGTAATAAGTGGGAAAGTGGATACTGGATAAAAGTCTCCCCTGAACGTAAAGACTCCACATTAAAGGCTTCAATTAGCTATAAATCAGTTGTCTTTCCTACTGGCGTAGAAGAAGAGAAAAAAAGAGAGTGGGGTAGTTAGACAAAAAGAGAACTGGAAGAGCCTCCAAATTAAATTCCAAGATGCCTGCTGCATACCTAAAACTCCGTCCAGGGCAGTGAGGAAAATCCCATTAAATGTAAAGCTAAAATCAAACCCTTCCAAATCTGAGGGTTAGGTCCTCTCTCACATGTAGATCTTGTACCTTAAGACCTTTAAAGAGACTAAAGAGCTTAGGAACCATCATAAAACAAAACTTTTATGCTACAGGCTTTCCCTGCCTGTTCTTAAACCGGGAGATATTCCACACATTGGCACTATTGTTACGCAAACAATGCCTAAACAGCTATAACTATTAACTACCTCTCGTTAAGAAGACTTTCAAAAATTTGTCACACTATCTAAAAAAGCTAACAGGTACGTGAAATCCACCTAAAAAAGCTAACAGGTACATGAAATCCATCTAAAGCTGCACCCGAAACACAAATCACCTTGTTTGTATCCTAAAACTCAACGCAAGTAAAATTTCAGTATTCTCATGTTGTTTTTCTGTATTTCTTTTAACCATTAAGCCAAAACCAAACAATTCACTTCTCGACAAAATTAAGTTTATCTTGTAATAAGCATGATGGAAAACAACTTTTACCATATTATCTGTGCTCAGTGTGTGTTTAAGTTTAATCGGGATAAGTTTAGGGTAGAAATTCACTGAAAGAGATAGAAAATCAAAAAAGAAAAATGTAAAATGAACTCTGAGAAACATGACTTTAAATCCCACCTCTCCCTCCGCCCAAATGCAATAACATTATAACCCCTCGTGTGCGTATTTAATAAAATTTTCTATGTCGAATTTATGGAAAGAAAGTAAATTCAATTTATATTAAGTAGCGAACGCATATTCTTTCAAATGTGGTACAACGAAAGAAATTTCTGCCTGGCAAACCCAAGATGTCAGAATTCGTTATAAAGAATTTTTTTTTTTTTTCAGTTTAAAAGCGAACCCGTTAATCTGCACAAATTACAAGACTTTCCAAGTTTTCCAGGAAAATTGCCACTGCCTACAAAATTCGAATGTAATGCTGAAATTGGATCTACTGGTACCCAGCAGCCAGTTTCCATGAAATCCGTAACGGCAGCCCAGAGCGCGGCACCTCTTGACAATTCGTACGCGAAAGCCGCTCCGCTCCGTCCGGGCTTCCGAGGACCCGAGTGGGACCCGCGGCTGAGCGGCCCCTGAAGGCGGAGGGCTGAGAAGAGGAGATGGCCAGGCTGCGTGGCCAACCGGGCGGGACACCCCTCTTCCCCCTTCGAGGAGCCGAAGCGGTGCCGACGCCTTCTCCGCAGCGGCCGGGACCCAGGGAATCGGATCTGAAGGCAGCGACAGATGCGGTTTGGGGAAGGAGCGGTTGACGGCGACCTCTCTGCGCCGCGCTTCAGGTTGCGGCGAGTCCCCGAGATATCCCAAGTCCCCGGCAAGACTTCAGAAGCCCCGACCCCGGGGACAGGGCGTCCCCTCTGACAAGTTGGCCCCTGCGACCCGGCCCCGATCCCGTCAGGCCGCCCTCGCCCCCTAACAGAGCATGGAAAGGAGGTGAGGAAGGTTCTAGAAAGTCTCTGTGGACGGCCAGTCCTCGCCGGCCGCTTACCTTGGTGTACTTGATCTCGAGGTTGGGCGTGGGCAACGGCAAGAGGTGCAGGGAAGCCATGAGGGCGGCGGGGTCGGCCTTCACCTCGGCTGGCATCTCAATCTTGCTGGAAGTCATGGTGGCGGGGCCGGGCGTCGCTGGCCCGCGGCGTGGGCTGTGCGGGCTGTGTGCGCGGTCCGCGGCCCGGGGGCGCGCTCGCCTGTATATAGGCAGGTGTCAAGCTGGGGCTCTTCTTATTGGACGTGAGGGCCGAGGCGCGGGGGCTGGTCCATCCTACCTAGGGCGCCCCCGGCGCAGCCCGGATTTACATAAACCCGCCGCCCGCGCCGCACTCCCAGGCGCTCGGAGCCCACGGTCAAGTGCGTCCGGCGCCCCCTCTGCGCGGCGGCGGGAAGCGGCCCACGCCCACGCCGCTGTCCTCGACGGCGGGGGCGCGAATGCGCGCCGCGGCCGCGCGGGACTCGGCGGCTGGGCCCGCGACACTCAGGCCGCGTTAGCGGCGGCGGGAGGCGCGCGTTGGCGGATAACGGGCGTTGGTCGCGGCCCCCGAAGCCTAGCGGGAAGGGGCTGGGAACCGAGCGGCAGGGCGCTGACGCAGCCCGAGAGCGGGAAAAGCCCGGGACCTGGAGGGCCACTCCCGGGGCGGAGTGGGGGCCCCGCTAAGGACAGGGCAGCGACGCTGCAGCGGACGCGGAAATCCCCTCCTACCCGCGTCCCAGGGCCCTCCGGACTCAGGCTCCCCTTTACTCTCGGAGGCCCGGGAGTCGTAGGCATGGACAGGGGCGCCCTCCGCTATTCTCCCAGGAGCAGGGGCGTAAGGCTCTCCGCAGCGATGCCCGCACACACCCACGCCCCGCAACGGAGTCTGAGGTTCGCCGTGGCCGCAGGGTCGGGGACGAGTAGTGATGAGTGCGAGTCCTTCGCCCCACACTCAAAGCGAGTGCCCCGCGAGCCGGTCGACGCCGCGCGGCCCTCGGCAGGCTTCTCCCACCCAGCTGCTGCCCTCTGCCGGCCGGGACAGCCCAGGGCGGTCTGGGCTGCGCCCGGGGTAAGCAGGTCCTGGTCCTCATTGCTCTTCGGAGGTGAATGTTTTATTTGCCCCCCTGGTCTTCTCAGATCCCTTCTTCCAGCCCTTACCCCAAAACACACGAAGGTACTTGTTTCGCTTTTCTGTTCTTCACGCTAACAGCTACCATCCCAGCAGATATTGGACTCCTCACTTAACTACCCCTTTGGAGTTGGGCTTTCTATCTATACCCCCTAATTTAAGTGTTTCCATAGCTCCATTGGCCTTTTTTTAGTTTGTAAGTGTACATCAAGAACCCAGGGACCCTGTAAGAGAATGAGCTTTGGGCTCAGTGGGTTAAATCTAGGGTCCAACTAAAAAGACATTTGTAGATCACTTCTCCTCACTCTCAATTTAGGCCTGACAGAGTCCTACTGACTCTTGCCTGAAGTGCCATTTTCAGAGCCCTTAGAACCCTATTTCTTTGGATGTTAAGTGACAGCCTTAGAACCCTATTTCTTTGGATGTTAAGTGACAGCCAGAAGGGATCTTGTTTTAGATACTTTCAGTAAATAAAATTGCCTACTGCTTAGTGCTTGATGCTAAACAATAGTAGAAATAGACAAAAATATTTCATTTTAGTATTAGGTATATAGAAATAACTTCTAGCATTTTAGACTCTGAAGTATCTACCCAAAATTACCTGAGCAAATTATTTTCATGGAGAAACTTAGGGACCTTAGCTTAGATGGTTTCAATTCACAAGAGATCTCTATAGTCCAAAATTGTGCCTTAGTGACAGTATATGTTCATGAGATAGACTTTTATTAAAGCCTTACAGGGTTCGAGGTAAAACTGAGTAATAAAAAGGTGAGGTCTTGGAATTAGTTGGGGAGAGAGGGAGAAGGTAGCAACAAGGAAAACCAATGATGCTGGCAGAACAATTCTGCAAACATGTTTTGAGCACCTTCCAACACATGGCAATGTGCTAGAGGCTGGGTTACAAACAAGAGGGACAGCCCTTGCCTTCACTGAGCTTGACACCCTTCCCCCTGAAGAAGTAGTTCATTGACTATGAGAGACTATGGGGAAAAGTTACAAGAGAGCATTAGCAACATGACCTGGTGGTGCTACACCAAGGAAGAGGCCACCTCTCTGGGAATGCTAACCTTTGAGTTGGGCCTTAAAGGAGAGATATGGCTTCAATAAGGGAAGAAAGGAAAGTGTAGGCAGATGACTCCACAAGAGCAAAAGCATAGAGATAGGAGAATATCTTTTAGGGCAGGGGTCCCCAACTCTAGGGCCGCAGATCGGTACCAGTCTGTGGCCTGCTAGGAACTGGGCCGCACAGTGGGAGGTAAGCGGTGGGCGAGTGACCGAATCTTCTTCAGTATTTGCAGCCAATCCTCAGTGCTAACATCACCACCTCAGCTCCACCTCAGATCATCAGACATTAGATTCTTATAGGCGTACTGGTCCCTAGTGCCAAAAAGGTTGGGCACTACTATTTTAGGGGACAGTAATGTGGCTGGAGGAGCAGCAGTAAGACAGGCAAGGCAATTGACTCAAGGTTATAAGGACCTTAATTCTTGAGATAATGAGAAGCCATCAAAAGATTTAGAGGGAGAGGAAAGGGAAATCTTCATAAATTAAACTACTAAAATGAATATTGTCAGGAAACACTATTGCAAACTAGAAACCATTGATTTATATTTTTCTCAAAGCATAAGATAGGGTTGTTCACCCTTGACCTACATCTTGCTTGTGAACTCCAGTTCTATCACCATGGTGGGAAAGTCTCCCCCAAAGAAGAAACAGTATAATGGAATTATTAACATTTGTTACACAGCAAGGTAGAGCAAATAAAGACATTCCCTTCTCCAGACAGGAGAAGGAGGATTCCTTAGCTTCTTCTCATGCACATCTCCAAAATGTCTAGTACAGTGACAGATGGCAGATTGGTTTGAATTGTTCCCTGATGGCTTCTTTTGTGTGAGCCTTGCTCACCAACTAGATGGTAAAGTGATCAGCACAGGGACTTGTCTTCTCTCATGTGCCTTCCTTCAATTCCTAAAACAGCATGAAGCACATAGTAACTATTTAATAAGAATTTTTGTTGAGTGATTTGAGCAAAAGGCAAAACATTCTCCATGGCCCTATTGACTACTTCTCCTGACTACTTTCCTATGTGCTCTGATTAAGCAACATTTTCTTTTCCTGATCTTAGACTTTTATTTTGCTTTCCCCTATCTTTTACTATAAACATTTCTGTTCATGAATTTTTAAGAATTGTTTTCTTCATATAATCATTCTCTGAAAAAAAAATTTTCTCCCTATCTTCAGCTCATGATTGCAGCCATTTTTGGTCCAAGCTCCTTAATTCAAGTCAAGTGCTAAGATTAAGCAGAGAACAGTGAATTATAACCACTTTGTCAGTATATGTCTTCTTGGTTTCTGTCTTCTTTCTTCCTCATTTTTTCTTTATTATCTTCTCGTTTCCTCTATGGATTTAAAAATGGCTAAAGTGGCTGTCTTCCCCACAACTACCTTCAAATTTCTAGCATTTTGAAATTCATTCTTTTCCTGATTTGGTTAAGAAACATTTTTTCCCACCCTTATAATGTCTCCCTCTTCTACCCTCCCCCATCTGTAATTATTTATTGTTTAGGATACATATTGTTTAAAACTCCCTGTGCAAGGGAATATAAGCTACAGCATGCTCTATTTATTTCCTTGTGAAAACAATTTATTAGGCCTGGTGGAGCCAATATCCTGGAGTCGTAGAGGAGAAAAATAAATTCTTGCCTCATATTTCCCCACCTAAATAATAGAATGCAAAATCGTAATTTTAAGACATCAGCTTTATGTGAAGTTTGACTGTAAGGTCTGAAACCATAGCAATTTAGGCTTCTTTTTAGTTTTCCGTTAAGGTCAAAAGTATTTGTTAAATCGAGAAACATGTTTTAGAAATCAATGAAGGAAACTGAATGTAGCACACAGATCCCCCACCCCCACCCCCCGCGCCAACAAAGGAACACTTTTGGTTTTGACAGTAACGGAATGTCCAGCTTGAACTTCAAGCTTCCATTTTCAGGGGCTATTTCAGCCTCAGGTGGCCCTGCTTAATTGCTTTCCCATTCCCATTACTAACCATGATGACAGCCTACCTTTTCTAACAGATACACTTGCATTTTAATTTATCCACAAAAATAAATCACGCATTATAGCATTTTTCTCTTCTGGGTTAATTGAATTAGTTCCTTAAATGTCTCTAACTCTAATGATTTGAAAGGGGCACACTGTTTGAAATATTTTAAAAATTAAGGCCCTTAGGTTGTATGCAGAATGAATGCTTATTTCAGATATAAGTGTTTCCTAATGATCTCATTCATCTCAAATGAGATATGCTAGGCTACATTATTTGAAATGTTTCCTGAAAACTCTAACAGAAAAGCTTAATGGATGGTATACTTATAGGGAAATGGTATTTAATTTATTAACAAAAGCTTATAAAGAGCTTTACATAGTTTAATCCAGAAATGCTTAATGAAGTATTTTAGACTCATTATGAAAACTTCTATTAAATAAATTCACTTATATTTTTATTTAACGTGAATATTAACTTTTATTTGGGATCTAAACGTTCACTTAATTATCCTTTTCCTTCCAACATCTAGAAGAAAAGAGGCTGAGATTGTGGCATTTATGAACCATAAAAATTCTCAACATATTAAGTACCTCATGCCCGATGTGGCCTCTGGTCACCATAGTCTATGAAAGGGATATTTATGGTTTCAGGGAGTAGATTCCTAATTGGTATGACTCCAAAAATTGTGTTTTGATACAAAACACAATTCTTGCCTTTTAAAATATATCCTCTACCTTTTGGGAACCTCAAGAGACTATTTTAAAAGTGGAAACTAGATTTGTCTTTGTTGTAAAGCCCAGTTCCACCTCATATATGTTTAAAGGCTTCAATCTAAGTACAGAGATGAGCTCAGTACTGTATCAATAATCACACTTAACAGGCATAGGGAAAAATTAAAATCCCAGCTATGCAGTGTTTCGGGCTGGGCATGAGGAAAAAGGCATTAGCTCCCTCTACAGGTGATGGTATATATGTGCAAGTGAATATTGTCATTTAAAAAGCAGTAGCTTAAATTCAACGTATTTTATCTGCTACTGATGAGAAATATTTGGAGATGTTACATTTTTCATTTGAATTACTTTGAAGAAAAAAAATTTTCAGAATTCACACAAATTTTAGACTACATTTAGTTTAGGACAGGGACTTTCATTAAAAGACCTTTTGACTTGAAGGAAAAGAATGACAGTGTCCATGAGCCAGATTTACGATAAAAAGTGAAGTACTTAGAACCCTACAGTCCTCGCTCACGTAGTAGTTCAGAGCATGCAGTATCCCAGAACGAGTCACATGGGTGTGTCTCAGATGGAAGTGACTATTTTTATTATGGTGGGTGAAGAAGAGTTACTAATAGGCAAGCTCCAGAATTATTTTTTGCTTTGCCCAGATAAGTGCTTGGCATGTAACTAAGTTTGTTCTTTTGTTTTTCTTTCACTTTTCTTAGTTTGTACTTTCCTTTTTACTTTTAAACTTTTTTACATCCACAAAATAACTTTTAACTGTTAACCACTTACTTTAGGGCTCTCACATTCTTTTTCCCCAAGTCTTTCTCCCCTCATACAGTCATTCACCCAAAGGGACTTTGAGTGTTAAGAAATTCTCACATGAACTTTGGTGATATTTGGGACAGGATTCATATTCATGTTCACTAGAAAATGAGAATAAATGAACAGTCATTGTTTCCTTCTTTTACATGCTGGAATGAGCCACTGGAAAGATAATGAGGAACACTTTGGATGTCTTGACAACAGAGGGGGAATGCCAGCCTTTTCTTCTCAATCACACTGCTCAGTCTGTGAAAGACACAGGGCAAAAGGAGAAGCATTTAGAGCCCAGACACAGACAACCAATTTGGACTTCCAGCCCCAAACTACAGAGGAATCTCTTGCTACAGGAATATATATTTCCCCTTTCAGAGCATCTGTGACTTCTTGACAGCTGTTGCTAAACCTGGATTTTTTTTTCTCCCTCTATCAATCAAATAGATTCAGTTAATCAAATACTCATTGATGATACATGTGAGCCAAGCATTAATATACTGTCTGTAAAGAACAAATCTGAAGTGTGTGGAATAATAGTGACTGCGTAAGTGAAGCTATTCAAGGGACATGAGATAGGAAAGAAGTCAGAATATGCAGTGCAGAATGAAAGTGAAAGAGGATTCAGAAAGAATAAAACCTATTCACAATACTTTTGTTGGGGCTTTCCATGAGCCTTTATATTCTTCTAAGTGCTATGGGGGACTTGAGACACAAGAGGTAAAGATAACATTTTCCAAAACAGGGCTCTGCAAAGAACTCTTTTGGCATATTTGAGTTTAAAGATAACTAATGTTATCCAGTGAGTTTAAAATTGAAATCCCCAAAAACAAATAGTTGGAGCTGAGATTGACTCCTACTCCCCAAACCGAAGTTAAATGTTCCTAAGTATAAGACACTTTGGTACAGACCCAGCCAGAAGAGAAAATAGGAGGGACCAAGCAAAGGCAGCTTATCTTTTTCCTCACTTAGGAATAAAAGAAAGCATTGAGTAGGATACTAGGTCATATTTCTAACGCTTACATACCTGCTATAGATTGATGTTGCTGCTTTACTCCTGCTTAGTCAGAAGGTCAGACATCCATGGAACAACAGTACAATGGTTTTGAACCCAGATTTCAATTATAATCATTTAGGGAGCTTTTAACAGTATGGGTGCCTGATCCCACCTCCAGAGATTTCAATTAGTCTAAGGCGGGGCCCAAGGCATTGATATTTTTAACAAAGTTTCCTTATGTCTGTAAGGCACCCATACAGACTCACTGTTGGGTTACCCCACAGCAGGCTCACTGTTGGGTTACTTGAGTCTATTCTGCAACCTCTGGTCTAGAAAAGTGGACTATGCTTCCCACTTTGTAGTACACTTTGATTTGCTATTTTTAATTTACTATTTGAAAAACACATCAAGCCTCAAATGGATTGACCTTTCAGCTAATGTATTTCACCTAAATTAACAGAGGCAATTAACTAATTTATATTGGAATTTTGCACTTTCCAGTTCACATTTATCAACTCTTAAATGCTTGATCTGGTGTTAGAGTTTAAATTTTTTATTATTACCCTTTAAATCTGAAGAAATGTCTTACATCTAATTAACCAAACTTACATATTCAATTAATAGATTCATTATGGGCTAATGAGTATGGAGGCAGCACTTAGGCAACATCTGCCTGTCTGTGGGAAGGACTCAAACTTTTCTGCTATGAAAAAAAAAAGAGTCTGTTCTAAAACTAAAATGGCTGAACTTTGAGTTTTAATGTTTCTGCATATTATAATGCTCTTCAGGATTTTTATGGGCCAGCTAACATAGGAAAGACAACCTGTTGTCCAGAGATACTGCCTTTCCAGGGAAATATGGGAATCAGAATTGCAAAAAGAATACACATCTGAAAACGTATGGGTCTAGATTGTTATTTCAAATTATTGAGTTTTTTTAAACTGAGGTTTTCATAAAAATGTTTAAGAAAATAAACTCAATGAGAAACTTAATAACACAAAGTAAACAAAACCTTTAACTTACTATACTTTAGGATCATTCCAAACTCATGCGATTTTATAGATCTAAAGATATAGCCTGGCATTATTTGGGGAACTACATGTTCCAGTAGTCAGTTATATTTGAAATCTAGATAATTCCGAGGTCTAAAATGAATTTCTATAATATTTTTAGTTGTTAAAATTCTGACTTTTTAGTTTCCTGGCTATGAAGAAATTGACTTATGAAAGAGCCACGAGTTTCGGGAAAAGTGGGTGATAGCCAGAATTCACTTGAAAAACTATTTTTAGAAATGGCAAGACTGGGAGGAAAATAATCAGAAATCATTTGCAGAGCATGTGATATCTTCCATATCAAAGTGAAAATTGAACAAGTGACTTTGGACCTATGTCTGCAGTGTGGACAGTGAGAGTATTTCAGGATAAGTGCTGCTGCATTATCGGGGCATTGAAAGTCTCTTTTTTAGATTTTGTGTTATACTCCTTACATTCAAGCTGACACTTGGATTATTAAAAGACTACATTTCTTATTTTCAATTATACAAGCACAAGGTCCCAATATTCTTGCTAGAATATCCAGTACACATTTATCAAATATTATAAAAATGAATTACTGCAATATTTGTATCTAATACTGGTGGCTTCTTATGTGCCTAGTACTGGCTAGATTCCCTGGGGTAGGAAAAAGAAAACTATAAGGTCTGGTCACATCTTAAGGAATTCATAATTTGATTCTTGTAAGGAAAATCTTCATAATTGACAACAAATATACCTAGGTCCACAAGATTTCATGTGTTTCAAGGGTGGTTTACCCTCTTCACTATCTGAGAAACTGCTGATGTGAGTAAATCTTCCCCATGTTGCTCTCAGTAGAATAGGAGTACAGGAAAAGTGGGGAGGAGGTGGAAAGGCACCTGATATGCCCAGGGGGGACTGGAAAAAGAACACATAAGAAGTACCTAAGTAAGAGGGATGTAGAGAACTCTGCAGTTACAAATACACCAAAAGCAAATTTAAAAAAAGAATCATTGAGGACCAGAATCTCAGAGCAAGTTACCCTAAATATCCACTGTCATGACTGACACTGGTCAGACCCCAAGAAAATGCTTTTCCTCATCTCTTGTCCTGTGTCCTGAAAAAACAAGACAACATTTGAATGCTAGAAGATTAGTGTGTTAAGTGACTGTTGTCATTAGAATGCAGGGAAGATATGAGTAGTGCAAGCATGGAGGTGAGAGAAAAGACAAATGAGTTAATGTATCAAATCCTTTCTCTAGGGATGAAAGCAATAGAGTCTTCGAAAGTGGAAGCATTGTTTCCCAAGAGTGCCAAGTGCCCATTTTCTTGATTCACTTTGTGTTCCAAATGATGGTTTTTGAGGTAGTCACAAATTAACATTGTAGTCTTAACAGTTCTATCTATTAACTGAGGAATATTTTGCAACATTAAACAATTTTTAATACTCTTCATTTTAGATATATAGGTCTACACATAATATACATTACATGTGATATTTATTCCTCAACTTGGCAACTAGATGGACATTAAAGTCTAGAATTGCTGATAGTTTTATTTTTATAAAAACATTTTGTAAGATGTAATTATATTTTTAAAAACTGAATAATTTTATTTATAGGTTTGATACACATTAATATCACTTATATTTTGCCCTTTGATTTTAACAGAACATTTTAAATATTTTTGAAAAAGTAACTTTTTTGAAAATGTCTTTGAGAAATACTATCATTTTCTATTTTTATTTAACTCACATTTCTGATGAAATATATTCAAATTCATATACTTCAAATATAATTCCTTTTTAAAAGAAACTTTAAATCATTATGGTGAATGTCACCAAATTATATGAAAATCTTGATTATAATAATATTTTATGTGTTTTTTTATGTGTTTCAAGTGGTTTTGATGAAATAAAGGCAAAAACTGTTTTGTGGAGTAAACATATAATTGATGAATAACGCATATCTTTTATTACTTACTCAAACATTGCTAGCACATCAACAAAATACTAAGATATACACAATAACAGTGAAATTCAGTAGACTTAATATTTTGTTTTCAGTCAAATAACAAGTATAGCTTTACATATTTAAAATTTTAATATTATGAAGGTCTATTTGTTAAAGCAGAATAGAACACGATATTTAAGAATTTGTAAATTTAATTTAAAATTGTAAAATATTTAAAATGTATGGTATTTGAGCTTCCATGTATCTACTTTATCTGGATCCCACAAATGTTACGAGTGGGCTGCTTTTCTCTCTGGGCTCAAGAGTTTGATGTTTCTTTGTATCCTGATTCCGTGTGACTTCTCAGACACATTTGATTAATTTGTACTGCTTACTTTTGTTTACTGTCCTGTGATAATCCTCCTCCAAATGTTTAAAGTTTTCTCTGAAAAGGCACATCAAGTATGTCCAGAAACATTGTTTGAATGTGAATTCGATATGTTAATTGGCTCTTCATTCTTAAGTAGTTTTCACGTATTGTTAACAGGTTGAGTCAAAGTTGTTGGGGTTTTCCCTGACCTTTAATAATTTTTTGTTTGCTTGCCTTATTTCACTAAATCAGATCAGGAAACCCAAATCTGTTCCCTTACTCACTGTGTTGAGCTACTGAAAATGTTCTCTACTTCCTCTAATAGAAAATGTTTATGCTAATGTGAGAGTGTCTTCATGAGAATATGCCAAATTTTATAATTTTATATTAGAAAATCTGCATTATTTTTTTAAACTACAAAAAGGAAAACAATTCCAACTCTTTATCTATGTTACAAAGCTATTCTCAAAATTGTGGGATAAAGCATTAGAGCTGTGAATGAGACTGCAGACTTCATGATAATCTCACCAGTGTCCAATCTAAGATCCGCCGTGGGGCTCCTGGGAGTGTGTGATCCTGGCAGGAAGGGGTCGCTCACTCCTGTCAGCAATGTGGGGCCACAACAGCAGTGACTCTTTGGCAGTGGGGGTTGAAGAAGGCTGTGGGAGGGCAGGAGAGGGAGGAAAATCCTGGGCTCAATTCCACTGAGGAGCCAGGGTCAGTCAGAACAAGGGATACTTTTGCCCTCAGCTTCTATTTGTACAGAAGCCATTAAGGTAAGCAAGATTTACCAGAGGGCAAAATTGTGAGTGCCACAGAACTTGTTGTTGGTGTTTACAGCCTTCCCTTTTTGCTTCCCCCTCTCATCATTTGTGCCTTCTCCTCTTTATCCCCCCAATGTATCCTTGTGCTCAACCCTTTTTTTCCCTAGGTGTGTAGAAATGTCTTGTCACCATCTGTACTTTAATTGAGCTTTGGCCTTAACCAGGCTTTGTACTATCCAGTTTTACCCCACCCCAATCTTTCTCTGTGTGTGTGTGTGTGTGTGTGTGTGTGTGTGTGTCCATCTCTCTTGTTCATAAATGTAAGATTTTAAGAAGTAAATTATTGCAGACTTCTGGTCAAGATAGTGGAGTAGGTAAATTCTTTGCTCACCTCTTCCCACAAGCACATCAAAATTATGACTAAATTATAGAACTACTGCCCTTGAGAACCACCCATAGGTTAGCTGAACAGAACTGCTATAACTAAGGTATAAAGTAGCCACATCAAGACTGGTAGGAGGAGCAGAGACTTGAAACAGGCTGGCTCCACACTCACATGTGTCAGTTAAGAATCAGGAGAGATATCCCAGCTGCAGAGGTCCCCACTGAGAAGTGAGGGGTCACAGCCTCATACTGGACCTCCAAGCCCAGAGCACCAGTGATGGAAAGAGGAGTCCCCACAACAGCCGACTGTGAAAAATTAGCAGGGATTCAGTCTAGGTGAGACAGAAGGCTCCTGCGAACCCAGGCCTCATCTTAAAGGGCCTGAACACAGACTCGCTTGCTCATAAACACTCACCCTAAGCTCTAGCGAAGGGACAGCAGCTGGAAAGGACAAGGGACATATGGGGAAGAACTGAATTTTCTGGCATCAGATTGAAGGCTGGAGGGGCAGCTCTCTCTGGAACTAAATGCCAGCAGTTTCCGCTGTTCTTTTTTTGAGCTTTCCCCCCATACGACCTGCAGCTGCAAGTGGGTACCATAGCTGAGTCTCCAAGCTAACATAGCTCATGCCTCACCCTGGTGATTCTTTGAAACTCCACTCTACTCATTTCATGCCCCTGTCCCATACCTCTTTCAGCGGTATTTATCACAAATGGCCTGTCTTGGCTTACAATGCAGACTTTTCTAAAACCTCTCAAAGGTCCACAAATCCCAAACGAGCAGCATCTGGCCTTGGAGCACCCTGTACCTCTTGCTAAGCAGCCCCAAGCTGGCACTAAGTGGCCGCCAGCCTCAGCATAACCACCCCAGGCATCTCTAAGCTCAGCACAGGCCACTACCAATGGCAGATCACTTTGTAACTCCTACCAGGTGGCTCCAGGCCAGATACAGGTGGCAGCTGACTTTGGCTTGCACAGGATCCCCTCCCAAGAGGTTCCAGAAACAACACACTTGGTGGCCAGCTTCAGACCATACCAGAGCACTACCCAATTAGTGCCACAAATGACACAGCCAAAGGATGAACTCCACAGGCACCAGAGCCTCATTTAAGTGTATCCCACTCCATGGAGTCAGCCACCACACAATAGCTGTCCCCTGTAGTCATAGCCAGTCTTCAAAACCAGTCGGCCTGAAAGTCAGTCCCACCCACTGACATGCCAACAGCAATCAAGACTCAACTATGACAAGAGAGCACACACAATCCACACATGGGAAACCCCTAAGACATCCAACTCAGATGAACAAGGAGCCTACACTATTGGGTCTCACAGGACACCTACTACATAAGGCCACTCTGCCAAGACTGGGAGACATAGCAGATCTACCCAGTACCCAATAGAAACAAACACAGTCAAGCAGCCAAAAATGAGGAGACAAAGAAATATCTCAGAAACGAAAGAACGTGACAAAACTCCAGAAAAAGAACTAAACAAACTAGAAGCAAGCAATCTACCAAAGGCAGAGTTTAAAATTGGTTTAAAAGATTTTCAATGAACTTAGGGGAAAAATAGATGATCTCAATGAGAAATTAAAGAGATAGCAACATAAAAAGGGAGTTAGAAAACATAAAAAATAACCAGTCATAAATGAAGAATACAATAACTGAAATGAAGAATATATTAGATGGAATCAACAGTAGGTTATACAAAGCAGAGGGTCGAATCAGCAGTTTGGAAGATAAGGTAGCAGAAAACACCCAATCAAAACAGCAGAAAGAAAAAAAGAATAAGAAAAATTAGGATAGTTTAGGGGACCTTGGAGACAACATTAAGTGTAATACCATTCACATCACAGGGGTACCAGAAGGAGAAGAAAGAGAGCAAGGGATTAAAACCTATTTGAAGAAATACTGACTGAAAACTTTCCTAACCTGACAAAGAAAATAGACATACAAGTCCAGGAAGGGCAGAATGTCCCAAATAAGAAAGAAGAACTCAAAGAGGCCCACACCAAGACACATCATAATTAAATTACCAATGTTTAGACAAACAGAAAACCTTAAAAGTAGCAAGAGAAATGCAGTTAGTTACCTACAAGTGAGCTCCCATAAGACTGTCAGCTGATTTCTCAACAGAATCTTTGCAGGCCAGAAGGGCTTGGCACAAAATATTCAAAGTGGTGAAAACCCAGGGCTTACAACCAAGATTACTGTACCCAGCAAAGTTATCATTTAGAATTAAAAGAGAGACAAAGGGCTTCTCAGATGAGAAAAAGCTAAAGAAGTTCATAAATACCAAACCACTGTTACAAGAAACATTAAAGGGACTTCTTGAAGAAGAAAAAGGAAAGAATGAAAATATGAATAAGAAAATATCACTAAGAAAAAAAATTCTCACTAACAAAAGCAAACACATGATAAAAAAACAGTGGATCAACCAACACTAAAGCTAGTACAAAGAATTAAAGGCAAAAAAAAAGTAGGATGTAAAGTACAGCTTAGGGAATACAGTCTATAATATTGTAATAACTATACATGGTGTTAGGTGGGTGCAAGACTTATTAGGGGATCATTTTGTAAGTTATATAAATCTAACTACTTTGTTGTACACCTGGAACTAATATAATATTGAATGTAAACTGTAATTGAATAGTAGAAAAAATAAAAATAAAAAATAAAGTATTTCAGACATTGTAGAGATGGAAAAAAATATATTATCAATAGAAGGTCAAGAGAGCCACCTTGCCCTTGAGATGATAATTTTCTGAAGATTGCCTTAAAGTTTTATTCAGCCATGCAACACGTATTTAATAAGTGAGAACCTTGTTTTGAGCACTGTGTTAAATATTTGGTCTCTGGAAGAGACCAAAGGAAACGTGAAAAAAGAACAAGGTTTGGTCCTTTCCTTGGAGTTGCTTACAGTCTGGTGAGAATAAAAGTTCAAGCAGATAATACTATAAGACAGAGATAGGCATAACACATGTAAGAGCCTAGAAAAGAAAATAGCCTTCTCTGTCTGAGACAAGAAGGCTTTGCAGAGATGCTGCAATTGAATTTGGGCTTTGAACCATGAGCTTTTCTCCAGGGTGTTAATAGGGAGAAGAAAGGACATTCCAAGCATAAGGAATGGCATATACAAGGGTAGAAAAGCATGAAAAAGTTTGTCATTTTCAAAGAAAAAAAAACAAACAGAAGATCAGTATGGAAAGTGTAGAATGAGTGGCAAAGAGTAGAAGAAAATGAAAAGATGGGTTGGCAGTGAAGGGTCAGGTAAGTAATGTGACACATTGTACTTTTCAAAGATGGCCTCACCAATATCTATCCCATCTCGCAGGATCTTACATTCCTCCATCCAGATATTCCTCCATCTAGAGGTGGGGTTTCTGTACCCTCTCCTTGAACCTAAACTACTTCTACAACCTCCCTGACCAATAGGATGTGGCAGGGGTGGTGCTACATGACTTTTAAGGGAAGGTCATAAAAGACAATATGGATTCTGCCAAGAGTGCTTTTGACTCCTTCCCTCAATTCCTCCTCCTCACCTCCCTCTTTCTCTCTGGACTTTTGTCTGTGGAGGTCAGCATGTTGTGAGGAAGTCCAGACCAAATGGAAAAGCTAAGCATGGGTGTTCTGGTCAGTCCCAGCCAGGACCCAGCCAGCATCAGCCATCAAATGTGGGATGAACAGGGCTTTAGGTGTTTTGTTTCAGCGAGTTTTCTTGCAAGGCCCCAGAAATCACAGAGCAGAAACAAACCGTCCCTGCTGTATTTTGTTCGAACTTCTACCCACAGGAACCATAAGAGACAATAAATGATTATTGTTGTTTTAAGTTCCTGAGTTTGGGGTTAATGTTAATACAGCAATAGGTAACTGATATAGTCATGCCAAGGAGTTGCCCTTTATCTTGGCAACATTGACGAACCAGTGAAGGGGTTTTCATCTGGGAAGTAGCGTAAGGATTGCAGATGAGGAAGATAGCCCTGGTGATAATATGGAAATAGAATGATGCGGGGAGAGTGACTTAGGGAAAACAGGAGGCTATCGAAGCCAGTGGGAATGGTAGGACAGAAAGCATTTTAATTCTTTGGGAAAATTTTCTTAATTTTATTTTCTTTTATGAATGCTTTTACTTTTATATACCCCAAAGATGAGTCAGTAAACACCATAAAATATTTTAGCCGATTCTTTCCCACTCTCTCTTACCCCAACCATTCTTCTGCTCCCTTACAGGCTTTCAAAGTCTATTTTATTGGTCCCTTCATTCCCACGTAATGATATCTAGATGCTAACAACACACTCCTCCTAGGTGGTGTCATTTCTCCACCATGAAAGTCATGGCACCAGTCTCATAACCTAGAGTTTCTGTTGCCTCCAGCTCATCAGCATCTGGGTTCAGAATAAACCTTAGTCTTGGGATTTTGTAGGGCATATGGAAGGACATGTTTGAGGGGAAAAGGATCTCAACCATTGAGGGGGTAGATTCTGGCCTTTTTAATGTAGATGAGTATAATAATGATAATCATGAGACATATGAGTTATACCACTGTGTATTACTTTGACACCAAAGATGATTGCAAATACTAGAGTAATGATGTGTTCATTAATACAAATGATTTGGTTGTATAGTGTTAACTGTATAATGCCATTCACCACTTAGAGCAAAACTTGTTAACTTGCCAGTTGCCTAGTATGTGTGGAAAAGAGACTGTTCTGTGACGTGATACTGCTGGACCCACGAACTAGACCCAGGCCAGAGCACAGAGTACTTTGCATAGATCCCCTCAGAGACTTCTGATCATAATCTATACTTCTTACAGAAACCAATTCCTCTTCCCCTTGTCCCATGGCATGCTGGTTCCTGGAATAGGCCATTGTCCTGCCCTGGGCAAGCATGTAAGGCATTTTCCCATTCCTAGGATGAGTTCCATACTAGTCCAGTATCTCGCTCTGTTCTTTATAATTCTTTAGCACCTGCCACACAGCATGGAGGATAGCTACTTTGTCTTGCTGCTGCACAAGACACACCTCATATGTAAATTTTCCTTAATATATTCTATTACTTGGCAGACTGAAGTGGCCAGCCTCTTTCTTCAGTCTTTCCCTTCCCTCTGCCTATGGAGATAGATATCAGTCTTGGGGCTTTTCTCTGGGTCTGTGTATATGAACAGTATGTATGGTAGAATGTAAAAGTTTAAGAGATTTTTAGGAAAACAATGCAGGCAAAACAATAACAACAAAAACAATGAATTAAAAATTTTCCTTCACTTAATTTATGCTTCATTCTTCCTACTAAATATTAGACTCATCTCTAAATGTATCTAAGAGTAGTTGGCAATATGATCTTATATGTACTTATGCATTTTAATTCATCTTAGTAAAATTTTTTTATTCAACTTTTCCAGAATTATTTTATCGAGCAATTTCTTTCTCTCAGGAACTTTTATATTAATTATCTTACTCAACCCTCACATCAAGTTCACAAAGTAGTATTTTAACTCTATTTTATAGTTAAGGAAATTTATCTGAATCTAAGTTGTAACATGCTTGAGGTTTAATGTCTCTCAGTGATAAAGTAGGACTTGAGGCTGGGTATTTTGACTTTCAAATTCAGAATTCTTTTCACAGAAAGCATGGTGGACTTAAACCATATCTTTACAACAGCAGTAATTGAACACAAACTGCATCTGCTGTTACAATCATTTAATTTGTTTTTATCCACACAGTGACAAACTGAGAGATCATACTCAAATGGTTGGGTGGATGTTCAGATTTTAGTTGCTAAGACTTTTAAATGTGAAAGTTTTCTCTAGCCTTGTGTAAGCATCAACCCCAGCATCTCAATCATTCACTATTACATTGTGAGAATCTGGCAGGCAATTATGTTACTTAAAAACCCAGATTCTGGAGCCAACTATTTTGATTCAGATCGTAACTCCGCCATTTGTCATTTCTGTAACCTCAAGCAATTATTTATCCTCCCTGTGCCTTAGTTCCTTCACCTCTGAAGTGTGGATAATAATAGTGCCTATCTTGTGGGTTTGTTGTTAGAATTAAATGAGTAAATGTAGATAAAGTACTTAGAACATTGTCTGCAACATACTAAATGCTATTTAAGCATTAGACATTATTATTATTACCACAATTTCAGGAACCCAAAGGCAGTATGAAATCAGTATGGCAATTTAATAGCACACATTTATGTGTACATGTATGTGTGGACCTGTTTATAGCTGGATTTTTTTTTCTTTCATAGTCTAATTTCCCTACCAAGATATAAGGGTTCCCATTGTATGGTACTTGAAAAATCTCTCCCTCTTTAATCATCATGGTAACTAGACGAAATAAGTGATGACTTGCATTAGTTTGCTAGGGTTGCCATAGCAAAATATCACAGACTGGGTGGCTCATACAACAAAAACTTATTTTCTCATAGTTCTGGAGGCTAGAAGTCCAATATCAAGGTGTTGGCAGGTTTGGTTCTCCTAGAGGGCTCTTTCCTTGGTTTGAAGATGGCTACCCTCTTGCTGCTGCTTCAAATGGTCTTTTGTCTGTGCCCACACATCCCTGGTATCTCTTGTGTGTCCAGATTTCCTCTTCTTATAAGGACACCAGTCAGATTGGATTAAAGCCTACACTAAGACACTCATTTAACTTGATCACCTCTTTAAAGGCCTTATCTCCAAATATGGTTACATTCTGAAAAGGTAAAGTGCTAGGACTTTGACATAGGAATTTGTGAGGGGCACAATTCTTCCCATGACATAACTGCTTAGATTATATTGACATGTCTACTGGGTAGGAGCTGTGATTCCTCACTAGAGTTATGTAAATTCTCACAGTTTCCCAAAGATATTGTCCCTGGCAGTAAGAGATATGTATAGACACTTGGTTGAAATATGATATCTTATTATATCCTCTTGCTCTTTCAGCTGGATTTCTAAATTCTGGGGAAAGGTATGTGACAGTAAAGTTACCCCTGAGTGCCCCCTGTGCAACCTGTCATTGACCTGCCTGTACTGCTATGCATATATGCAACATTGAACCTGATAGAACCCAGAAAGTGGACCTGCTGGAAAATGCCAAAATTGATCAGAATATTTTCTGTGGGTTTGTGTCAAAGGTTTCTAATAAGTTAACTTGAAAATTGCTATAACTTGGCTTTTTCAAGGTACACAATAGAAGCCCTGAATAGAAAGGGGAAAAAAAAGGAGTTTGGAGGGAGCAGCTAAAATGATGGCAGAGCAAAGAAAGACTAGATTCACATCTTATATATGAGCCAACTGTGAGATATGTCAACAAACTTATATGGAGAGACAAGCTCCTGCAATGGGCTTAGTCGAATAACTTTAATTGTTCTATTATTCGGCCTTCTGTCTGTCACAACACCTTTGGGGGCTTGACTCTCCTTCTTAGCAGCAAACAACAGGGTAAGCAAATAAGGCAGCAGGCTACTACTGGTTATTAGTTACTAATGACCTAAGTTAATAAAAGGAATTTATTATCAGTTGTTAATAACTTAATTCAAAAGGTGGTGCACCAGGAGAAAGAGTTCCAGTGTTTGAATTTCTTCTGCTGCAGCAATGACTTATTTTTAGCAATAGGTCAAGGTGGATTCACAAACAGGGAGCTTATTTACATTGATTTTGACTGAACCAGTGGGAGATAAAACAGAACTACAGATCTCGAGTCCTTCTCAGGCTTGTCATTATAGGATTAGTAGTTTCACTTACAAACCATATCTTCCTGTGACTGCATCTTTTGTCTATTGCATAAATCTTCAGAAACTCCTCTCTAGATGTGCCCCAAGGTGGAGGTAACTAGATAGCATGTGGCTTGGCCCCTAGTCATGTTTTACCTCATTTGCAAGTAGCTTTTCTTCCTAAAATATCATTAACATAAGGAGAGGGCCATGTAATCAGCACAACAGGAATGGAGTCAATGCAGTTTAACATCAGTGACCTTTAAAATTATCTTGTCTAGTTTTCTCTATGTTTCTCCAGAATTCACTGACTTCATACATTATTGTTCTTCCATTCGTAGATTTCCCTTATGATCAATAATACTCAAGACTTCCTCACTTTTTATGTCTTTCTAAGATTTTTATCCTGTCATAGAAAGAAATGAACCTTTGAATGTTTTCATATCCTTCTCTTCTGATTTGTCTTCTCCTCATAACATAAGAGAATAATCAATTTATCCAGCTAAAATATTGAAATTATTAAGACTGAAATAGCTGTAATGTAACTGTGAAAGAGTTTGGAATTTAGAATTACAGGGTCTAGATTTATATTCTAAGTCCACTGGTTAACAACTCTGGAAGCCTAAGGCAGTTCTTTAATCTCTCTGAGACTTTGCTTCCTCCTATATAAAATAGTGCATAAGTAGGGCTGAGGGGCAGGTGGGGGATTTGGGGGATGACTACTAAGGAGAGGGGAGTTCTTTTGGGGGATAATGAAGTGTTCTAAAATGGATTGCAGTGATCAGTGCACAACTCTGTGACTATTAAAAGCTGTTGGATTGTATCCTTTATCTGGATGAATTGTATGATATGTGAATCATATCTTAATCTAGCTGTTTAAGGAAAAAATGATGAAGGGAGTGGTCCATAGTATCAGTTTTGGCAGGAAGGTCAAAGAAATTGAATATTTAGAAAAGGCTATGGTATTTGATGATTAAAAATTCATCGGTGACCTTTAAAAAGGGAATTTCTCCTCTGAAATGGTGGGAGCAAAAGTGAGTGGGTGAGGAGGAAGTGGAGACACAGTTATATTCTAAGAAGTTTGATCATGAAGGGTAAGGCTATAGGACATGAGCACTTCCAACTTCCTCCTGCTCAGCCTCAACAATTTTTTAAATCATCTCATTAATATTTATTATTTCGGAGGAAAATCATCTTTTTGGGCCAGGATTTTCCTCTTCACCTAAGTTCTTAAGCTTACTTTCCATCCTGAGACCCAAAATCTTGCCTGATTTGTTGTGTTCTTTCTTAGTTGAATAATGAAGAAACATCAGACAAACACGAATTGCGGGGCATTCTACAAAATAATTGGTCTGTAATGTTTAAAAGTGTTAACATCAAGATAGTCCAAAAAAACTGAGGAACTCTTTCTGATTGATGGAGACTAAAGAATTGGCATGATAAATAAATGTAACACATGATTCTAGACTGGCTTTTTACTGTTGTTGTTATAAAAGACGTTATTGTGACAACTGCTGAAACTTGAATGGTGTTTGAGGATTAGATAATGTATCAATGTTAACTTCTTGATTTTGATGGTTGTATTGTGTTTATGTATGAGAATGTCCTTGTGTGTGACAATACTAGAGTAAATGTAAGGGATAGAGCATCATTTTGACAACTTACTCTCAAATGATTACGAAAAAATTCTTTGTATAATCCCTGCAACTTTTCTGTAAGTTTGAGATTATTTCTAAAATATAAATATTACTGTGAACAAAAAAAAATAAAGCAATCTTGGGAAGGTAATCCTCCCAGCAGCCTGCAGAAACTAGCACAAATCCTTTCTGAAGGAACACAACTTTAGCTTGAGTCTCAAGGAATTCTCGCTTATGAATTCACAGTTAAAATCATAAAACACAGGAAAATACATTATCATGAAGAACAGCGAGCAGAAACAATACATAGCAGAATTAGAACCATAAGAACTTCAGATATTGGAATTACCAAAGAAAATAAAATACAAGTGTTTAACATGTTCTAAGATGTAAAAAGGAGACTTGACTATATATAAGAAACTATAAAAATAACCAAACAGACTTGAAAACAGAGTCAAATAAAAATTCTAGAAAAGAAAAATACAATAATTGAAAATAAAAAATCAAAATTTGACATGATAAGAATAGATTAGATATAATTCAAGAGAGAGCTAGTGAACTTGATGATAGATTCAAAAATTTTTCCAGAATGCAGAGACAGAAAGATGGGACAGGTGAAAGAGATAAAGGGACATAGAGGTTAGAGTGTGAAGGACTAAAAAATATTTGATTAGACCTTCAGAGAGTAATAATAGAGAATCGAGAAGAGGCAATATTTAAAGAGATAACGGCTGAGAATTTTCTCAGAAAATCATGTTTTTTGACCACAGTGTAATTAATTTCTTCATTAACACAACAGATGTTAATAAAAATTCCTTACATTTCATCATTTAAAATACCTCTCTAGACAACTACTGGAATCAAATAATGAAAATCATAATGGAAAATAAAAACTAATAGAACAAAAAATATAACTTACCAAAATTTTGGATGAAGTTAAAACTATACCTAAAAATAAATTAATGACTTTGAATTTTTGTTCCAGCAATTATTGAGTTATTTTATTAAACTACAGTAATTAAGACATGTGACCTTGGTACAGGATAGACAAATAGATCAATGAAAGAGAATGGTTTATCCATATACACAGATTGACATATGTAGGGACATTTGGTTTATGACAAAGCAGGGAGGGAAAAGACACTTTCGAAAAAACTAAATGGTGCTGGATCAAATCGATATCCCTATGAGTCAAAAAGTTTCTCACACTGCACATAAAATCAATTCCAAGTGGTTTGCAGATTAATCATATAAAATAAACCAATAAAGCTTTCAGAAGATAATATAGAAGAATATCTTCATATCTTCATGACTTTAGGGTTGTGAAAGATTATTTAAACATAGGCAAAAATTATTTAACCATAAAGTAAAAATCGATAAATAAGACTACTTATCTAGGCCTGGTAACACTTCAAACACAAAGAGGCTTATCTGGCTCTTCTAACCAGGCCTGGCAAGAAACTCACATATCAGTGCTTTGCAGCCCAAGTAGAACTGACCTAGCTATCTTTACAGGACAAAGTCATGGTTGCTAACTTCACTGATAAACCAAGTAAAAGCAATTAAAATTATTCCATAAACCAAAGCCTATAACACCTATATCTTGAAGCTCTGCCTATTTTGAAGTGAATTTTCTCAGGGTTATGATGTATTTCCCAATAATTTAATCCCTGCTTCAACAAGGCTGAAGCTAAACTGAATTTGGTTAGGCCAAAGTTATATACCCAGGTCATATCAAGGTCTACCACAAAGGACCACATACTCCATAAACTTATTGGGACTGTGCTGTCCTTCTCCAGGTATAAATAGCCACACAGCTAGAAACACTTGCCAACCTATGAATTTCCTCAAACTGTCACAGGTAAAAACCATGTGACCTCAAACACTAGAGTCCCAAAGTACCTCATGTGGGGGCCCCTAAGACTCAATCGCTACATGATATTTTAGACTCCATAGTGTCTGTCAGTCCTTATCCATTTATTTAAGATATCCAGCTAAGCTGGAAACCAGGGATTTTAGAAGGCCAAGTTCAGAAGCAATTGAGAAATAAGACAGGAGTTTTTAGACAGAGATTTTTTGAATTTAGCTTTATGAACAACTGGGGTATGTGTTTTAAATGTGCAGCCACAACAGTGACCTAATATGTCTCTTCTGAACTGAATGCTCTTCTGAACTGCCTCCCTTGCTGGAGCAGAGTCCATCCCCGTGAGCTCACAAGAAAGCAGACCAAAAGGCCACACTCTGCATTTCAGATCTGAAAGAGACTCTAGAAGGGGATTTACCATACAGGCTCAACTCTTTCTCCCAGATTCATTAGTAGGATGTCTCTTCTCTGAGTGAGGAGATGGAGAGATGTCAGGGATGGTCCTTGAGCAAACACTCTGTGGCAACACGAGAGGAAGGAAGTGGATGATTCTCCCTACCCGGTATCTGATTGGATATAAAACTCTTCAGAAATCATCTTTTCTCCTCAAACAATGCATATATTGCTCCATATACTTGTGTTTAGAATTGCAGGGGACAAACCTGACCCTAAATTGATCTTTGTTTCTTAGGAAGTTAACTGAAAATAGAGGGGGAAGGGATTCATTAAGAGTAACCAATTGAAGAAGAGAGCACAACTTCAACAATTGGTACCGAAGAAAACATGGAGAAAATTTGAGTCTGGGGCAATCCAGAATGGTCCTTAATCCAGCCTTCACCGCTCAGAGGCCTACTGAAGGGAGAAGGGGAGAAAACCCAATCCTGAGGATTCTCATGAATATTCTTCGATTTTTCAGAAGTATACTGTAGCAACAAAGTAGTAGCCTTGGTAAAAGCTAAGCAAATGTCCTAAAAGCAGGGCTTTTATATTTTTAAAAAACATTTTATATTTAAATGTTTTTAAATATTAAAATAGATTTACATACAAATGCACAGATATATGAATAGATGCATGTAAATATATGTAATCTATAATTTTATACATAAATATTATTTTATATATGTATTATATGTTATGATTACATGCCATAAAGAAATATAACTATAATATGATACAGAGTAATAGAGATGAATTGGATAACCCACTTAAATAGGGCTTTCTTGAAATGAGAGCTAAAAAGTGAGAAGAAAACAGGCTACCAGTGTTTCAGGAAGAGGAATAGCACGTGTGAATGCCCTATGGCTGAAAAGAGCTTAGTATGTTCATATAAGTATAAGGAGGAAGAAAAAATAAAAAAGAAATAGAACAAATGTGAACCTCAATGGAATAGGTAATTTGGGAATTTTGAAAAATTCCTAAGGCAATCAGAAGTCCTATCTAGGTGCCAGGCAAAACGGATCAAAACCTAAGTAAATTATACCAATCCTCACCATCAAAGTAGCATTATCAGAAACACAAGCTTCAAAATTAAACAGAAGGGCAGAAGGACAATTATGCAATTAGGTGCCCGGTTGAATTTTTTTTTCCCATAAAAAAAACAGCTAATGGAACCAAAAGTAATATGTTGTTGCTGTTAAAGCCGCTCTGTCTAGTACAAAACTCAGCACTTCAAAAATTTGTGAACATTGTTAAATCTGGATAAAGAATAAAAATTATTCTTTTATATTTTTAAAAGTTAAAAGTTTAGCCCTGGGCTAATTTGACATACTTAAGAGCAATTATCTATGAGTCTAATTAATAGCAATGAATTAATTGATAGAAGTAAATAGTTAATGCTTACTATGTGCCAGGCATTATGCTAAGTATTTTGTATTATATAATCATCACAAAATCCCTCTGAGGTAGATACCATCATATCTCCATTTCACAGACAAGAAAACTGAGGCACAGCAAGTATTAAATACTTGCCCAAAGTCATACAATTGCTAAGTGGTGGAGATGGGATTTGAACTCACAAGGTCAATCTCTAGAATCTAATTTATCACTTAATCATTTCACTTTTAATAGGAAGAATGACTCTATTATAAAAACGAACTCCACCATCAGCATAGTGAGGCAGGTTTGGGAATTTGCTGGTCTTGAACTCAAGCTACTTATTAGCTCAGTGTCTTTGGGCAAGTTACATAACCCTGTAAATCTTGGCTCTTGTGAAGAAGATCCAATGACAGCAGCATATTACAAAGCACTTAACTCGTGGTAAGTAATCAGTGAATGTTTGCTATTTGAAGTATTAGCTGTTAGAGTGACAGAACTGGAAGGGCCTCACGTTTTTGATCTAAGCACTTCATTTCACAAATGTGGGAAGTGAAGCTCAAAGAGGTGAAAGTCATTCTTAAATCCTCATAGTTTGTTAAGGTTTCTCATTTGTTCATTCATGCAGGCATTCTTAGTCACTCATTGAATGAACACATGTTAAACATTTTTTTCTTAACTTAAAAAAATAAAATCACAGGTTCAGAAAACCACACCAAGTGAAAAATACTTTTTTTTCCCAATACTTACTCAGATTAAGAAATAGGACCTTTGCAGCCCCCTCAGAGGCCCCCCTCCAGGTGCTTCATCCTGTTCACACCCTGCCTCTCTCCTGACTTTCATAAGTAATCCCTTCCTTGTTTTTCCTTTTGATTTTGTGACTCAAGTGTACATTCTTAGAACCTACTGTTTAATCTTGCTTTTTCTTTTAAATTTGATATCTCTTTTAATCTACAGATTTCCATCGATTTCTTTCTTTTCCTTATAATTTATCTGCTAAGTAAACTGGTCATTCAACCTATACAGTTTTTCAAATCTGGATTTCACTTATCACATCCTCACAGTGCTATTCAGCTTGTTTCTCTGTCCTCCGTGTTTTCTGCAAATTGGCAGCTAGATCCAGAGACTGGACCAGACTCAAGTGCAAGATCTTTGACAAACCCATATAATGACATTGTGTTCTTTCCACAGGAAACATGTAATATTTAATTTTTATTCCTCCTCCTCCTCCTCCTCCTCCTCCTCCTCCTCTTCTTCTTCTTCTTCTTCTTCTTCTTCTTCTTCTTCTTCTTCTTCTTCTTCTTCTTCTTCTTCTTCTTTCTTCTTCTTTCTTCTCTCTTTTTTTTTTTGTGTGTTAGCAATCATCGTTCCTCAGTGCTTGGATCCTTTAATTCTTTGGGGGTTGCGCGGAGTTGTGATATTCTAATTCTATAATTCTGTTTTCATGTATTAACTGCAATAAATTTTATAGAAAGACACTTGACCTCGTTTATTATTTACCTAGTGGTATAGTTTATATAGGTGTGGAGGATAAATGCTTGGATTTTTCTCTTTTATTTACCCAGGTTTAAAGGTAATGAATTAATTCAGAAGGTGATAAATTTCATTTTGAAAAAATAATTTTGAGTTTATGGATTTAAACACATTCGATGGAGTTCAATCCATTCCGATTCTTGTCTTTATTGAGATTCAAACTGTCCGGTCTTTGCCTGAGGGAAACCCTTCAAATTTCTCATAAGTCCTTCTGACAAATTCCAGTACTTTTTGATAGCATCCTTGCTATCTAGTGTATAAAATTGGTGTATGCTTCTCTGGTACATTTCCTGTCCCAGATCTGGAATCAGCCACTTCTCCAAGAAGCATTTATTTCTTTTAATGGATAATAGTTTTTAAAAACCTCATCACTAATAAGTAGGCCATTATTTTAAGGCCTTTTCAGTAAGTAGTGATAATATATATATATATATATATATATATATATATATACATATATATATATATATACATACATATATATATATATATATATATATATATATATATACACACACATATACATACATACATACACACACACATACATGCTGATGGTTCCAAATCAGATTCCGGACTACAGAATTTTTACTTAATTTTTTTTTCAAGATGTTAATTTTATTTTTAATTTTATTTTTATTTATTTTTCTTAATTATTGGAATGACATTGGTTAATAAAATTATATATAGGTTTCAATACACTGCTGGTGAGAATGTAAATTACTTAATTCTTTTATATTGACTTTGTATCCTCTTTCTTCCACACTAAGAATCTTGGTTTTCAAGGATACAGGGCATGATAGATTTACAATATCCCATAAACACCTATTTGCTTTACCCATCTTACTATACTATAGTCTAATACTATCACTGTAACCATGCAAATCTTCACTTCTTTAAAATGACTTTTTTTCTTCTCTTTCTCCTTGATTCAAACTGCCCTTGGGCTCACTTGCTTCTTCTCTTTCCTTATCTTTCTGCATACTGTGCGACCACTCCCTTAATCATTAAGCCTTTAGGTCAGCATCAGATAGCCTTAGGACCACAGAAACAGAGTTTCAATCAAACTAAAGTTAACATTTTGTGGCTCCACAGGCATCAGGGCAGAAGGACCCTACCCGTATCCCCTTGAAACCAGACAGAACTACGCTGTGATTGATATCAGGACCTGATGCAAAGATCAACTGCCTCCTACCCTGGCCCTGACCGATCAGTAGGACCTGTGACCCCAACTCCCTTAGCTACCACAGCTAATGAGTTTTTCCTATATAATCTATCCCTTAGAGGCCATCAAGGAACCAGGTCTTTGAGCACTGTGTCCTTGAGCTTGGCGCCATTTCCTTAAATAAACTTCTGTTTTCTTTGCTGCAAACTTCTGTTTGTGTCTCCTTTGGCTTTGACCTGTGCAGGCAAAAATGAACCCCTTGAGTTTGGTAACATCACTACCAATTTTGTAACTGAAAATAGTTACAAAAAATCGGGATTCATTTGCTATTTCCATTCTTCCCCCATTTTATGGCTATGCCATATTTATGTTGTACATTGTAATATCATATGGCGATTACATACTATAATCTCTTTTAATCCTTGTTAATCTTAGTTCTGTAAGAACTGTATACCTAATGCTTTCCACCAGTCCTCATGCTGATGTCTCCATAATTACTTTGATTATCCGATGCTTATTCTTGAGTATATTCCTTCGGAAAGGCTCAAGAGAACAATATTTCCTGAGTTCTTGCATATTATACTGTGCTCGTTATACTTTAAGGTCAGTGTTACTACAGATATAAACTCCTTGGTTCACATTTTCTTCCCTTCACAATCTTAAATGTTATTCCATTTCTTCCTGAAAAAAAGAGGTTCTATGGAAAGTAACCTCATAGGGTGATCTGATCATAAATTCCTAATTGGGAAGGTCCAGGTGGGTAGTCACACTCCAGGTGTATAACTTTGTAGTAAAAGGTTTGCCTTTGCGTTAAATAAACCCTGTCCATTGTTTTTCTGCATCCAGGTTAACACACCTCTGAGAGAAACAGTAACCACCCTCAAGAGAGCACATAATCTTGTTAACTATCCTTTAATCCAGTCCCCCACTGGCTTTCTCCCACCTCCATATAATCTTCCTTATGTTCCATCCTTAATTTCAAATGCATAAAAGAAGCTGCAATACTGTTACTCTCAGAGCATTTGAGATCATGTTTCCTAGCATACATTGTGTCCTGGCTGGAAAATTACTGTTTGGCTATCGCCCATGGGAACATAGGCTGTCACCCATAGGAACATAACATTCTAACAATAAGGTTTCTGCTTCTGTACCCCTGCTTGCACAACCGACCTGTGGGTTGACAGTAAATAGAATAAAAATAGACTTTTGTGTTCAGACAGAATGAAGAATGGAGTTTATGGCTTAAAAACCCTGTACCTCTACATTTCGGGGCTGCTTAATTTGGGGTCTGCGTACCCCTGGCAGACCCAGCTGGCTGAATAAAGAGTATGTGTGCTATAACTCACTGATTTCTGGTGGTCTGTGTGTCTATCGGGGGCTGGCAGCCACAACAATTGTCAATTTGGCCAAATAAACTCATACAAAAATTCTCTACAGGTTTGGATGTTTCTTATGTTAACAAAGCATTGCGGTTGAAAAAGTTTAATTTTCATTTTATTTCCCTTTTAAGCAACATGCAAGTAAAAAAAAACATTTTAGGGGGAAATAATTTTAGATTTACAAAAAAGTTACGTTAATACAGATATTACCCATGTATTTTTTACTTAGCTTTCTGATGTTTACATCTTATATACCATAGTATAATTATAGAAACCAGGAAATTGACACTATTACAATACTGCTAACTAATATGAATTATGTTGCTTTGCCTCTAATGCCTTTTTCAGGTCCAGGATCCAATTAAGGATTCCGCATTGCATTTAGTTCTCTTATCTCCTTTTGTCCCCTATTAGAGGATTATCCATCACTCTTTCTTTGTTTTTTATGATCTTGATGCTTCTGAAGAGAAATGGTTAGTTATTTTGTAGAGTATTCCTCAGTTTAGATTTGCCTAATGTTTTCTCAACTTAAACTAAGATTGTGTAGTTTTGGTAAGAGTACCAGAGAAGTGATGTTGTGTTCCTCTCAGTACATCACATGAGAGAATACATGCTGTTGATATGTTTTATTACTGGTAATGCTACCTTTGATCTGTTGATTTTCCGTTGTAGAGCTACTATCTTTCCCTTCATAATAAATGGGTATATCTTTTTCTTATAGTAATTTTTTGTGGGATCTGACCTCGATAGTGTTGTGTTACTAAGTTTTATATAAGTTCAGTTTTCAAATTTTGTTTTCCTCGATTTCTAGAAGGAAACTTGGTTCATATATTCGGATACTTCTTTAAACTCCACAGAGTTCCGGCCTTCATTGTTTTCACTGTGTTAAAAGATAGGGAGGTTTGCCTTTTGAGATACTGACTCTGTTCCTCTCCCCCACTTTTACCTGGATCTTCTCTTTCCTTCATCTCCATTTTTATTTCATTCCCAGCACTTTCTTCTGGTGTTGCAGAAACAAGACCAGTGAGAAACCAAGCACCAGTCAGAGAGTTGGAGAACTCAGGTTTATTACAACGGCAGTCCCAGAAGAGCTAGAGCTCTGAAGATCTGGGTCCTGAGCTCAGGAATATTCTTGCTTTCATAGGGCTTAACAAGCAAAGGCAACACATCTGTTATCTAGACAGAATAAGCAAAGGAGAGGGTGAGTCTTCAGTTGATCTCGAGGTCACCTGTCCCTTCACCTTATGTGGCAAGCATGTCTACAGATTACAATGTTAGCCATTTGAAAATTCTTCTTCATTCCCCCCTTTAGATACCCTTTAAATTCTTATAAGGCATCAACCTCTTGATTTTTCTGAGCTAGGGGCTGGTGCTTCCACAGCATAAGGATCTTTGCTTCAGTTTTCCTCTCTATTATAGCCTCTGTGAGGGAGGTAGTTGACCAGAAAACAAGAGGCTTCAGGCAAGGGAGGGGGAGGCAAGCCCTGAGGAGGAGAAATACTATTCCAACTAAGGTCTTAAAGCCCCCAAAGGTAGAGAATCAACCTCCAAAGAGGTTTTTAGGATCCCACCCTTTCCAACTTTGGATGGGTAGACAACAATCAGATTAGTTAAACTTCCCGCATACTCCCCCTTCTTCTGCTAGCAAGTATAATAGAGTGGAGTGGCCATTCATCCTCTCCCCACATTTGTTGTCCCCCTAATTCAAGTGATCTCTTAGTCCTGGCTTCTAAGTCTTGATATAAGGGAACAAAACAACCAAAGAAATGTACTAAAAGGAGGGCTTAGCCTGAACATGTGAGAATCGACAGGATTCTGACTTAGGCTAAATAGGTTAGGGCTAAAGTGATTCTTTGACTCAGAGTCCAATTGGAGGGCACTACCAAGGCCAAACCTAAAGCAAGCAACAGGACAAGTATACTAAAGAGGGTTAGAGCTATCTCAGGTGGATTTCTGCTGCCTCTGGAATATAACTCGGAGTGGCTGATCAGGAAGAGGCTCTGCAGTCCAGGTCTCCTGGTTTTCTGAAGATGTCGTTTTCTTTACCTGGGTGGGTGGATCCACAGGGTGATACCTGCAGTGGGAGTTGCTAATATAACATTGTGAGGGCCAGTCCAACTCAGCTGGAGTGGCTCCTTCTTCCGATCTTTTACCCATACTTCATCTCTTGGCTGATGGGGTGGACCCAATTCCTTAAGGGGATAGGAGCCCTTTCTAAAGTTTCCTGAGCAATGTGGCGGAGAATCCTCCCTAAGGCCTGAAGGTGTTGGGACATTTCTAGATCAGCCATTAATCAAGGGTCTTTTTTTAACTTCCCTATCACTGGGGGAGGTCTCCCATAAAGGATTTCAAAAGGGGAGTAGCCTGAAGGCCTTGGGGTGCATCGTGTGCAGAGTAGAGCCAAAGGCAGCCAAGTCAATCCAAGGTAACTGGGTTTCCTGACAAAGCTTAGCTAGAGTGGTTTTGAGGGTCTGGTTTATGCGTCCAGCCTTTCCTGAACTTTGTGGCCTGTAGGCCATGTGGAGCTTCCATTCAATTCCTAGAGATTTGAACAGAGTCTGGACTATCTCAGACACAAAGGCAGGTTCATTGCCTTGTCTTATATAAAGGGGTAGCCCATATCTTGGAACAATTCCCCTCAATAAGTCCCTAGCTACTTCTCGTGCCCATTCAGTGCATGTAGGAAAAGCTTCAGCCCATCCGGAGTAGATGCAAACTAACACAAGCAAGTATTAGTGGCTTCGGCAGGGCTTGACATCAGTAAAGTCCACTTCTAGGTCTTCGAATGGCATTGTTCCAATTGTTTGCACCCCTGAATTAGACCTTGGCCTTTGGCCAGCATTGTTTTTCACACAAGTCACACACCTAGTACTGATCTGGGTGCACAGGGTTGAGAGCTTGAGTATGAAATAGTAGCAGCCTTACAGGCTTTCTAACTTTGTCTTCCCTCGGTGAGTCAATTCATGGTGTTGTTTTACTAGCTGAGCTGCTGGCGTAGGGAGAATAAAGAGTCTTTGATCTGGAAGCTCCCACCAGCCCTCCATCCTCTTAGTTCTCCCTTCACTTAAGGCCCATTGTTCTTCTTCCTTAGTGTATTTTGGAGATAGAGGCAATTCTGGTGCCAAGAGAACCTTGGAGATTGGCTCAGAGCCCGTTGTGACACTCGATTGGTTGGCAGCCTCCTTAGCTGTTTGGTCTGCTAGTCGGTTTCCTCTACTAACAGAATCAGTTCTCTGGTAGCCCTTGCAGTGAATGACTGCCACTGTAGAAGGCTTCTAGACTTCCTTTAACAGTTGGAGGATTTCTTCTTTGTTTTTGATTTCCTTTCCTCCTGCCATCAGTAATCCCCTCTCTTTATAAATGGCCCCATGTATGTGCAAAGTAGCAAAGGCATACCTTGAGTCGGTATTGATATTGGCCCGTTTCCCTTCAGCCTGCCACAGTGCTTGGATGAGTGCCAATAATTCGGCCTGCTGTGATGACCAGCCCTTTGGCAGAGACTCAGCTCTCATTACCTCATCGGTAGTTGTTATTGCGTAGCTGGCTTTGCGCTGTCCTTCATGGATGAAGCTGCTCTCACCTGTGTACAATACCAGTTCCGAGTCCTAAAGAGAAACATCTGTCAGATCTGGCCTGCTTGAGTAAACTTCATCTGTGACCTCCTCACAGTCATGGTCGGGAGGCCCCTCCTCAGTGGGCAGAAACATAGCGGGGTTCAATGTTCACACAGTTTCAAGGTGGACTCATGGATTTTCACAAAGCAGTCTCTGATAATGAGTTATTCTGGCATTGGTCAGCCACTTATGTCCTTGATTATTCATTACCTTGGAGCCATCCCCGCGCTTCTGACAGAATCCAGCGTCGTTCTTCAGTGTCGAAGAGAGTTAGGAGGACTTGATGGCAGTTATCTCAGGTATGCTGATGAGTTTGGAATATGGACTCGAGCAAGTCAATCATTGCCTGGGGTTTCTCCAAATAGGGTGAGGTGTGCTACTTCTAGTTGAGGAGGTTGGTTGTGCTGAATGGCAAATAGTAGAGGACGGGGTGGCCTGGCTGTAGTGTGCCATCTTCTCCCATCTCAAAAGGGTCTCACACTTCTTGGAGGGGCATCTGAAGGGCCACAGACTGCTGAGCTGGTTGCATGGCCAAGTGAAGACGCCGTGGACTTTGACTTGGCGGCCGCTAAGGCCGTTAGGGTGGCGAAGGCACCAATGGTGGAGGGCTGTCCGGCAAATGGGTAGAATGACTGTGCAGGCACTGGCCGAGCCGTTGGGATGTATGGCAGTGGGAAGAAAGGTTCTTCCTCAGGGTCCCCTTGGTGGATGATTTTTGCTGGCTCTTCCACAATTACCTTACTCTGTCCCTGCCCATTTGTGTAGAACTGAGCCCAAGGGGGCACTACAGTAGTGATTTGCAGCCACGAGTCTATGTATGGAAAGTGGTCTGGATGTCCAGGGGTCCCTGTCACTACCCGGTACACAGCTCTAGCAGTGGAGAGGTCTAGGGTCCCTTCCAAAGGCCATCCTACCCCAAAGGTGGGCCATTAAGCTCATAAAGAGTGCAAAGTTTTCCCAGAGTCAGTTTGACCCTGTAACCCTCTGAAAAGCCTTTCTTAAAAATTTTCAACATACAATTTAAGACAGTTGGCTTAGAAGAACCTCCTCCCATATTTGCCTTAGGGAGTTTACTAAGAGGGGAAAATAGACCTTAAAATTTCAAGAAAATAATTCGACAGAGAGCCCCTATGTCAAAAGGGCCATTTGGAGATAGACAATTCTTAAGCCAAATCAGTGGTTAATTGCACCCCCCCACCCCCCCGTGTATCCCACCCTGCAATGGTGACACAAAGACAAACAAAGGGTGGGTGCCCCCTCCAAAGAGGAGACCATTCAGTTGCTTATCTGGCCATGTCCTGAAGGAGCTTAGGTGACACTTGACCGTAGCAGACTCAGCTTTGTGACTTACACTAGTCCAATGCTGCTCTGGACCATATGCCGTACACCACGGAACTACAGAATGAGCCCACTTGGACTCTGTAGCCTTTAGGGGACCTTAGGGGTGCCCAGCAGTGGAGCAGCAAACTCATACCTGATTGATCAAGTCGGTCAGGCTGCTCATTCATTCACTCATTCACACACCAGGTTAAAACATTACCTCCCCACTTTTGATAGGCCCTGAGCTATGTCTTTCCCCCCTTTGGAAGACCCAGATGTCTTCCCCCACTGGGAAGACCCTGACTTTTGTCTTCTAACTGAAGACTAGGAGGTGATCAAGCTCCTCTTCTGTACGGAGATGGGACTTGATTAAGGGGCTGTGCTGGACCCTTACCTTATCCTGTGGCCGTTCCTGATGAGTTGGTTCATCCCTCCTATGAGTCCAGTTGGGGGCTTGGCCATCCTGGGTGTCAGAGAGTCGGTCTGAAAGAGAACCCAGAATACCATCAGGTGGCACGCCTCCTCATTCGTCTCAGAGCCCTTCCACCCCAGCCTGGCCAAGCCACCGGCCTAGTAGCTCAAAGGGCATCCAGAAATGTTACAGAAACAAGACTGGTGAGAAACCAAGTACCACTCAGAGAGTAGGAGAACTGAGGTTTATTACACTGGCAGTCCCAGAAGAACTAGCGCTCTGAAGATCTGGGCCCTGAGCTCAGGGGTATCCTTACTTTTATAGAGCTTAACAAGCAAAGGCAATACATCTGTTATCTAGACAAAATAAGCAAAGGGGAGAGTGAGTCTTCAGTTGATCTTGAGGTCACCCGTCCCTTAACCCTATGTGGCAAACATGTCTACAGATTACAACATTAGCCATTTGAGTGGAAAATTCCTCTTCACTAGGAGTCAGACCTCAAACTGGAAGGGAGCTTTGTTGGCTAAGTTTGGAGAGTTCATGAGGAGCTACACTCTCCCAGCTTCTTTGGGCCTTAACCATGGGTCCCTTGCACTCACCAACTATTAGACATGGCCAGAGCTCTCCCAGTGTCAGCTGCTATTTGCTTTGCAGTGAACACCTGTTGGCTGTTTCAAAGTTTTCCTTTTCTCAGGTCTGTTCAATGTTTTCTTCCCCTTTTGCAGGAGCCAATAGAACTCATGTTTTGTAGCTGTTGGTGGTTTGTTCACATCTGTTTATATTTTGGAAGTCAGGGAGAGATCTTGTCAAATACTTTTGTTATAAGTGTTTATATGGACAAAAGCTATGCTGCCACAGCTAGTGTAATGTGCTGGATTTTGTGGCAGGGTCCCAAGAGAGAGATGAGTATCAGGAAGAATAAGTTGCAGCTTCTGCTATCAAAGAATTCATAGTTTAATAAAGGAAACAGAGAAGCCAAGCTCAGTTAAGATGTGTGGTGTTGATGGCTCTGTGCACATATATTATGTGTGCCAGTAGCGAGTTGCTTAACTTTGTGGAACAGTGGAATAGTGAGAAGGAGATTAGAGACAATCTCCTTAAGAGGTAACATTGAGCTGGGCTTCAAATGACAATTTGAAGTTAACTAGGATGATGGAGTCAGAGAAGCTGTTCTACACCAAGTAAATCACATGAGCAAAGGTGTGGAGCTTGAGATGATATGGCATAGTCAAGGACCACACCTTAAACCACAGATGTGTAGGAACAGAGATCAGGGCTCTGAGAGGAAATGATGAGACATGAGCCTAGAGAAATAAATAAGGCTAGTTCATAAAGGCTGAGGTTGTAAGCTGTGGGAAAGGATTACTTTGGGTAGGCATCACTTACAAATAGAAGAGAGATGTGTATAATTGTCTCACAGTGTGCCCTGCTCTCCCTTGTTACCTGGAGAAAGCATTCCAACTCTGATGCCCACTCCTTCCAAGTCTAAATAAACAGATCCCTCCTAATTTTAGGTTATCCAAGAAGTTTGTTTATGGGTTCATTTTTCAGATTTTGCCACAACCACTGCGCACCCTCTAGCCCCAGCTTCTTTATGATTGCTGGTTCCATCTAGGACAATACTGTTCTCCTTCCCACTGTCCCATCCCTGCTCATAAGTCCTGACTCTAAAACAATATCCCATCTGGCTGCTATAGTCATTATAGCCTTCATTAATTTATTCCTTTCTTCATATGTTAAACTTACTAAGCGTGCAAAATGTGCCAAAAAGTTGAATAAGAAATTCTGTCTTAATTTGAAATATCCTCCTAATATAGACACTGAGACAAGGATTAAGGTGCAATTGGTTTACTTGGGAGATGATCCCAGGAAGTTTAAGAAGAGGAGTGGAGAAAGCATGACAGGAAGGGGATAATAGCCAATAAAGGGTGCCTTAATGAGTGGGTCATCACTGTGGACAACAGGGGTTCAATCTCTCTGGAGAATCCTCTTTGGAACCAAGTAAAACATGCCTCAGAATCATCCTATCAAAGGCTAGGAAGCTGAGTTATTTATCTACAGATTTCCTCTCCTTCTTGGTTGAAGTTTGCCCCTAAGAGCATTACATCCTTTGCACTTCTGAGCTGCTCTGCAGCCATGCAAAATAAATTCTCATGGCTAAGAGAAAACCTTTGGTTAGCAGAAATGATTAACATAACACTTGAACCAGAAGACTGTCAGTGCGCACAGCCTCAGGGGAGCTCAGAGTCAGCAAAGGACCTAGGGCAAGACATCCCCATCATCTGCTGCACAGTCCTTGCTTTCGAGAGGTTTTCTTCACATAGGAAGAGATAAGCATGTGAACAAACTTGTGCTGTAGTGTCATGGGTGCAATGGTAGAAAAATATGCAGGGTATGTGTGAGAGAAGATAGAATAGACAAACTGGTGCATCCCACTTGGAAAGGGCAGGGAAATGTTTCCTAGACTCCATAGGAAGTCTAGGACTTCCTATGACTCCACCTCATCCCAGTGGGCCTGATCTCTCAACTGAGACACAGCCTGAATCAACCAGTAGAGAATGGACAATAGGAGAATTATATGATGCTATCTGTATTTTGGAGAGTCACACTAACAGCAGTGTAGAGGATGGGCTGGAGTGGAATAAGACCAGAGAAAAAGATCCATTAGGAAACTCTAGTAGAAATCCAGGCAAGAAAATACGATAGCCTGGATTATGTTTCTGGCAGTGAGGCTGAAGAGAAGAGGACAAATTTTAGAAGAATGAAGGAGCAAGACTGAAAGAACATGGCGATGGATTGCCAAAAGAGTTTGCAGAAGAGAGAGGAGTTTTAAGTATGTTTCTGAATGAAGTGACTGGGTAGGTGGGGATATCATTCATGGAGGTAAGGACAAAGGAGGGAATAAAGGCTTGATGGGGAAAAGAATGAATTCAGTTTGGGATGTGAAGAGTTTGAGATGCCCTTGGGGCATGCAAGTAGAAATGTGACCAAAAGGATAACAGAAAAAAAGTGGGGGCGGGGAGGGGCGGGGAATGGAGGGTGGTGTGGCCAAAGAATTTGGAACTGAAAAGAATGATGGTAATGGAAATAGTGAGGACGTAAGAGAGCCGGTCTTTTTCCTTTGTCTCAGAGATAAAGGCAGAAAAGGGGATGTAGCAGAATGAGCCACTGTAAAAGCGTCACAAAGACAACTGGGTTCTTAGAGGAAAAACAATTTAGTTAGAGACAAAAGGAGAAGCAAATGGAGAAGGTGGGTGTGGAAAGGTCCTATTACCAGTCAGGGGCTTTGCCCAGAGTTCTAAAGAGAATTTTATAAGTTGACCAGGCACTTTGGACAAGGCCATACCTAATTGATGGAAAGAGTAAAAGATAGACTGAATGTATTCTCAACTCACTATAACTAAACGACACATTCCATTTGTTCTGCAGATACAAATTTAAACTTTTCTAAATTGTACCCTTTCTCCATCATGTATGAGGATGGAAGGGTGGCAGTGTGGAGGGACCATGCAAAATACTTTTAAATATCTTTAAAGCCTAACTTTTAAATATCACAGGTTGAAATAAAGAATTTTTTTCAGTTGAATACTTTTAAAATTTTTTGTCAAACTCTTTTTTTCTTTGTGTAAGTCATATGATGGATCATGTTTCAGAATAACTATTGTTGGATAGCAGAGAAAGGACCAGAATGGAGGACATGGTATATTTGTGGAATATAGAATTATTTTCTGGAGAGGAATGGAAGGAAGAAAAGGAATTATTCATTTATAAGCTCCTCTAGGCATTTTGAAGAATGTAGAAGACACTTTTTTCCTTAAAATATTTACTCATCCTCAGCTAGAGGATGAGTCAGAATAATGCATAATTATAGTACTGGTCAGCAATGGCTCTAAGGCTTCATAAAGGAAAGCATTATCAATGATAAATGACATGAAGGAAGGTCTTAGATAAAATGGGAGGAAATTATAGTGGTGGTGGAGAGTGAGTCAGGATCTTATTTTTGTCAGGTTAACAGTGGGAAAAAGGATAGAGCTGCAAATGATAATGCAGTCTCAGGGGAATGATTTAGTGTCCAGCTGAGGAACTTTGAGTGTGAAGTCAAAGAGATCAATTGGCACCCCCTGGCTAATGGCCTTGAATGCTGGCCTCAGAGAATACACTGATCTGATAGGTAAGAGGAAGTCATTGCAAATTTATACAGGAGATGTCAAGATGAGAGTGATGTTAGAGAAATAATTGTCTGGATTGTGAAAAAAGCCAGTTAAGACAACATATTTGGAGTATTGATTCCTATGACAGGTTGAATAATGGCCCCTCAAAGAAGTCTATATTCTAATCCCTGAAACCTGTGACTTTTACGTTATATGGGAGAAGGGCCTTTGCAAATGTGATTGAGTTAAGGAACTTGAGAGGGAGAATTACCTGAATTATATGAATTACCTTAGTGGGCCCAGTAGGATCACAAGAGTACTTATGAGAGGGAGACAGATCAGAGTAGTAAGAGGTATGACAACAGAAACAGAGGTTGGAGTGATGCAGGGAAGAGACCACAAGCCACAAAATGCAGGCAGCCTCTAGAAGTTGAAAAAGGCAAGGATATAGGAGCCTCCAGAAGGAATGCAGTCCCTCAACACTTTTATTTCAGATTTCTGACTTCCAGAACTGTAAGAGAAAAAATTTAAGCCATGAAATTTTTATAATTTGTTTCAGTGATAATAGGAACCTGATACAACTTCTTCTGACAGACTGATAGAAAAACCGCATGTATGCATACCACCACACCAGTATTTAAAAACTAATTTCAGGGGTTTTACAGCTGTTAAAACTCGATGGACCTTCAAGAGAGTGTTTTGTTTTATTTTTTAAGGTTAAAAACTCCAGAGTTTACAGGTTATTTTTAATACTTCATACAAATAATGAAAAAGTTTAAGGCTGTGTCAGTGAGGTAGGAAAAGATAGCGTAAATGTGAAAAATACTATGGTAGAAGGCTAAATATGCAGTAGAAGGACAGAGATATATAAAAGGTGACTCCAAGATTGTAAACCTGTGAGACCAAGATAATAAAGACATGCTAACAAGAAATGGAGAGGGTGAGAAGACAAGAAAGCTTGTCAGGAAAAGACAGGGGGTAAATCCTGTGACACAGAGCCTGCCATGTGGAGCTGGAATCAAAGTTCCTAGTTCATTTCAGGACTTAGGATCTCCAAGGGGAGCACTTGTGTGTGCAGAAAACCCAGAGTCAGACTCAGGCTCCAGGTAGTGGGCAAGGACAGAGTCTTTGGGGACTGTTTTCCTAGCCAAGAATTGATGGAGTTGGAGAAGGGATGGGAATTTGATCACCATGGAAATCACAGAGGTGGTGTAAGGATGGTGTCCTCTACCTGTAACAGAAATTCCTCTAATGAATGTGATGAATTGACTCTTAATAGAGAGTCTATCCCAGGACCAATTTTATCCCTAGGGGAAGGGGATTTTAGGAACTCTAGGTCAAGAATTCATTAACTCTAAGATTAGTAAATTGGTTTTCAGTCAGAGGGCTATTGAGACAGAAAAGTTCGGTTAATTGTTTTGTTGTTGTTGTTGTTGTTGTTGTTGTTGTTGTTAGGAATAGAGAATCCTGAAATGGTGCCAAAATAACAACAACAGAAACAAAACAAACAAAATGCAAGACAGCTTAGGGCCAAAAGGTACAACCAAGGCCATTCCAGGAAATTCCAGGCATCTGACCTGAATTGATTATGAGCCATGACTTCTATGTCATTATTTTGGGAATCTGTAAGAAGGTGACCTTACAATATGCAGACAATTCAAGGAAAGGGTCACTCTGAATTTTATGAGGGAAACAATAGAGAATTCTGGAGAAGAGTTGGGGTTCAAGCACTAGGAATATCTCAGTTCAAATCAGGGCTCGTCCAGTTGCTGCCCATCCCAGGCAAATGTCCTAATGCCAGGAAGCCCAGTCTTGTCATCTTTAGAACTGCCAGACAATACTTTTCTTTACAAGGATGTTGCCAATGTTACCTGTGGTAATAGTCATGAAGCAATTTGTGTGGTGCCTGTTACATAAAACGTGCTCATCAGTGGGAGCTATTATCTCTGTGATTAGGCAGCTGCTAAGTTATATACCTTGAAGATGGTAATGCAACTGTGAATGTGCTATCTAATTTAATCTAGTCCTGAATCAAATCAAGAGGGTGTTACTCTGAAACTATAACCCACTCAGTTGTATAATGAAACATCTGAGGTTGTTGAGCTATCATAAAGAAAAGGGGCTGCTTGGAATCTAGAAAAAGTATAGACAAAGAGCAGTGACAAATATTGTGTGCTTACTATTTGCCATATGGATTGTGTTACATGAAAGAATTCATTTACTCCTCAGAATAATCCTCTGAGGTCTGAACTATTATAAACCCCTTTCTACAAAGGAAGAACCTCATTTTAGTTTCTGAGGTGCAAAGCAGTTACAAACTTGTGCAAGATTCCACATTTCAAAACATACCTTTAACTCATTACCAATTGTAAGCAGTGGAGAGGAACTGGAAACCTAAGCTCTCTAATTCCAAGATCTGTGAGTTCAACCCCATTTGCTACTCCCTCTCAAAAGAAGGAATGGTCTCCAGAACTGCTGATGGAGTCATGAGCAACGGACATAATTTTCTGGTTCCCTCCATGGATAGATCTCCATAGTAGAAATAGGTATGTCAATCAGGTTACTTTCTGAATCCCCTCCAGGACAAAGTGACGGGGCTGGGGTGCTAGACTATTCATTGGAGAAGGATTCTGGTTACTGGGATAGATGTGGGAATGAGCAGGATCAGTGCCAAGAGTTATCTGAAGGACAGAAGCTAGGGGTGAAAATCAGATTGAGAAGCTCGGACCATCTAAGGACACATCAGTCCCAAAGCAGATGAACCAAAAGGTAAAATTAGTTTGAAGAAAAGGGAGTATGAAAAGAGCCAAGAAGATGCAGTCATCAGATTCAGGAGGATCTGGAGCCTGGAGAAAGAATCCTTGAGTGTGGAATGTGAAGCATATCATTTCTTGAAGTGAACCAGCCCCTGGGCAGAAGGAGTAGTTGTCAAGACACCAGTTTTCTCTGATCTAATCCATGTTTTCCAAGCTTGGAAGAGTAATTTGGCATATATGAAGACTTTACTATGGAAGAGGTTTGTGTTGATCAGCCAAGAAGAGTAACATTGTTTTTCACATTATAAATTAATAAACAGACATCTCATTTATTAGTCAGCACCTAGTGAATATGGTAACTGAGTTAGTCCTCCAGAGTTTAGTCAAATTTGGATGACACGATAAAATTAAGTTTTAGAGCTGTGAAGCTGAAGAAAACATCCTGGCTCTCAGCTGATTCCATTCAAAGGACAATCTCCTTTCATAGGGGAGTTAGCCTCCCCTTTAACATCTTTTTAGGAGCAAGAAGTTCCAAGAATTCTATGTACTAAGAATTTACTCAGCTCAATCATTCATACATTTACCAAATTTACCAGTTCTTAATAGGATTGAGATCATTTTGAAGGCCTATGCTGCTTTTCATTAATCTTCATGTGCCCAAGATCTATCACAGTGTAAGCACTTATATACTCCAAAAATGTTTGCTGACCTAAACTGAATCAGTGTGGATAAGAGCAATATATCATACTATAGACGACACAGGCAATATGCACAATATGTTTTCAGAGAGTGGATTAAAACCACTTTCAAGACATCACTTTATCTCTCTCCATGTACCAAATATCAGTTATTTTAAAATGATAGATCGAATGCTCATTTGATAAATGTAATTGACTGTCATTTTGTTTCATCATGTTCTTTAGTAATATACCAAATTTCAATAGTCAAAAACCCTTTGATGTCATGGGACAAACAAAAACAAAAGTGGCCTTGCTTCATTTAGTCAACGCACTTTCCCTTAAACAAAGTCTCTCTGAGCAAATGTTTGAGTAAATATGATCTTTGTCTTTGTACCCAGAAAGTCAATGAATCGATGAACTCAGATCATAGAGGACATGAAAGTCACGGAGTGAGAAGTCCCTTCAGTGAGTATGCATTGTCTATGACTGTATTTAATTCAGATTGTTCAGTCCAAATGGAGTTGATTCTAAATTTTTTCTCTAGTTTATGATTAATTGGTTAGTTATTTTGATCCATTCAACTCTTAAAGCAGCTCAGCTATGTGAGGATTTAATCTGTTATTCAGAGCTTAATCTGTAAAAGGTCTATCTGAATAGCCACTATCTTAGTCTCCAGATTCTTTATATTAAGCCAGAAGATGTTTAGAGGTGTTTTGAGGGTGTAACTCCATTGATAAATATGTCATTTCAAGACACACCTTTAACTCACTACCAAAGATAAAGATTTTGCTGCAAGTGGGTGGCCTATTCTGTAGTGAGTTCCTAGATAATGGTAGATTTAAAACTATTTGATTTTATTTTTAAATTTCTAGGGGTCATTATAATGTATTTTTCACCAGCTAATAAATTTTAAAAAATTGATTGTATTAATAATAAAACCCTTGGTAGATTCAAGAGATGAGGGAAACTTACCTTGCTTGTACGCCTCAGTGTCTCATGGGAGTCTCCTGAAAGTCTATGGACATAGACTCTTGGAAGTTCTTTAGATTAGGATCCTGCATTTCCTCTAAGAATAAGGTAAAGGTAACCTTTTATTTTGTCCTTTACTGGGAAATGAATTAGTGACCGTTGCTGTCTCTCCCCATTGTGCTACAACAAAAATGAAGTTAGAAGAAGAGGGCTACTTTAAAAAGAGCTCTAAAAACCTCTTATGCACCCTGTGCTTAATAGAGCAATTAGAATTATAATTTATGGAGCAACTTCTGGAAGGAAAGCCTTCTGATCTAGCACTTTAAAAAAATTTTTTTATGAGAGTTTATTAGAGTTCATTTGAGTCAAGCAGAGGACACGCCTGAAAGCACAATCTCAAAAGACTGAGAAAAACGCTTTTTGATTTAGTATTTTTATTGACATGACTGACGATATAAGCAACTGTAAGAGTGATAGTTAAATGTTAGAACAAGAAGTCTTTCCCAGATTATCAGGACTGTATGGAGAGCACATTGGGCTACTATATAACAACCAGTAGGCACTTGGGACTCTCTCCTGGTAGAGTCCAAAAAGCAAGCAATGGACTCCTATCCCAGTAGCTGAGAGATTTGGGGGTTTTTCAGTGACTTTCTCAGGATATTATGTCCGAAATCCTTGCTAGTAGGATGAAGCATGGACTTCAAAGAGAATAGATGTCTTAAATTTTAAGTCTACTATTAATGTGTGGGTTATAAGACTCCTCACCCTGATCCCCATGCTGATGAATAATTTAGTCCTCTGAAATACTAAGTTGCAGTTATATAATAGTAACTGCCCTATGCAGAGCTGTTACCAATTCACTATCAGCAAGGCACGTGCTTTGGGTTTTTTTTTTTTAAGTCCTGGAGATGAATTTACACTAGATTACTCCCAGCCTGTGTAAGATTGGGAGATGCACATGGCTGGGGCTGTGGAGACCACCTATGCCACATGTCATTTGCAGGACCAAGCCCTCTGCTTTACTCTCACAGAGAGCTGCAGTTGTACCAAAGGAACTTTCCTCCAATTATACTGCATTCATTCTGTGAAATAGCATACTCATTAAAAAAAAAAAAAAAAAAAAAAACCTAAGAAAAGTTAAATAAAATATATCCAGAAGCCAAAATCTCCTTTTCAGTTTGTGACAAAATGGGATTTCTCCATTGTGTCTGAGTGATGGTAGAAGGTGCAGTGGATCCAGAGCCCAAAAGTTCCATTTTGAATCCTTGCTCTCCCACTAACTGCATGATTTTGGACAGGTCACTGCTCTTTCTTGGACTTCAGTTTCCTCAACTATAAAGTGAGGGTTCTTTTTACTCCCTAATGCTACATGGGTTTATTCAAAGATCATGCATCATGGGCATACCAGTTAATAGATATCTAACAGCCAAGATATTTTCTAACCCTCTAGATATTTACAGTGAGAAATAGGCAAGTAACAAGAAATTGAATTTATATCTATGCTTTTTACTTTACTCCATTGTTTTGAGATACAGATAAATAATTTATGAAAATAAATATTAAATAATTTATGTTTGATAAATTGTGAAGAACTATTTAAAAAGGTCCGACATTCTGCCCATACTTGATTGTCCATACATATTTATTAAATTGTACTTCTATGATGCTAATTTTATTGTGAAATGATTAGTATGTTTGGTAAAGACAGATAGGTTTTCCTAATTCATGATAATGGTGTACTGTACATTAAAATAAGATGACATTCCTAAAGCACAATATTTGACAGGACCACCTTGATGGAGCTCTACACTTTCTCTTTTACCATTTCGCAAATCCTTACCCACCTCCCTGAATCTCTAAGACATACCATTCCTTACCTCACTCCTGAAATCCCCTGACCAAGATGAGGCTATAGATGGGGTGAGTCTCAGGACATGGAGGGGAATGATATAATAGAGTGTCTGTTATGCACATTACTGCTAAATTTTGTTTAAACCGAATGTTTAAAAGTTTATTCCTTTAGTCATGTAAAAATTCCCCTGCACCATGGTACCTGGGTAAAAATGGCTACATCAGAATGTGATGTTAACTGAAGGGATTTCTGAAGAGGAAGGGCCACAGGGAAATTTGAATGTCATACCACATATTACAAGTTAGACACACCCCATTACAGTAACATTGAATTAATTTTGAAAACTTTCCAAGTTTTATTTTAGTTTGAGGCATTTTCAAAGCATACCATGCTGTGAAGAAAATTTTGAGAAAGCTTATTTATTTGTATGACAGATATTTGCTGTGCTAAACTTTTTAGGCCATGCCAAGAAATATAAAACATAGTTCTTATTTTTGAAGAGTTCTGTTTGGGGAGAAAAACACATGTGTGCATACACACTGACACACACAGAGATAAAAACTATATATGATTAAGAGCTAAGTGAGTAATTCACGTCAGGAGTATAGGCATTTGTGGTAGATTTTGCTGTTTAATGGAATTGTGAAGAAAGGATTCATCAGTGCATTAGAAAGTGGACTTGGCCTTCAAAAGATGAGGTTTAGATGGGAAGAGGGGCAGAGGAAGGGCATTCTAGGTGAAAAGATACCACAAGCATGGATTTGTAGGCAGAAATGAATAGAGCACTTTATGGGACTTATATAGGCCCTTCCAGAAGAAATGGAGTGTTTCTTGTTGGGAGTATTGACTTGCAGATTTGAGCAAGTATGGAGGAGCCGGATTTGTGGAAGACCTTGAGTATCAGTTTAGGAACTTTAGAATTTACCTCTTAGAGAAAGTGGAATCACTGAGTTTTAGGAAAGGGAATGTTGTAATTAAATCATGTTTTAAAAAGATTTGTCTCTCACAGACATACAGGGTGAGTCAATGAACAGAAGGAGAGCCAGATACAACATATACACACAGAAACAGAGTTTTACTTGTAGCGATCAGTTAGAAAATAGAATAAAAAAGTATAGCTCATCCTAACTCTAAAAATAAATGTGACCAAATATCAAAAACCTAGAAATAAACTTAAGAATTTTCAAGATCCAATGGAAAAACAATGTAACTACTTGGGAACATAAAAAAGATGAACAAATGGAGAGATGGGAATTATATCTCTGAATGGGAAAATTCAATATTATAACTTTATAATGTTAATACTTTTTCATTAATTATAATTGGGAGGAGAAGGAGCTTAAAAAATGATTCTGAAGTTCATATAGCTAATAAATATTTGAAAATAATAATAAGGATGATCTACTCTACCAGAAAGACATAAAAAAGTATAGCAAGACTAAAGTAATTAAAATCATGACTTTACTTCTGGGAAATTTTTATACAGGAGAGATGGAATTTCAAATCAAATAATGTTGGAAAACTTGTCAAATTATTTGGGAAAATATTAGAATTCCACATTACACTATACGTCATAATATATTCTAAAAAAAAATAAAACATTAAGTGCAAAAAGTAGAATCATGAAAATAATGGAATAAAATATAGGACAAAGTTTAATATTTTTGTAATCTTGAGGGAGACAACAGGTCTTTCTTAGCATAAATACCAAGTTGGAAATCAACAGAAAAGATTTATGGACTTAAGCATATAAATTTTCTGAACTTTTATATGGCAGCCAAACACTATCATTATAAGTGAAATATAAATCATTAGTGGAAAATTATTTGCTACTTGTAATAGATAAAGGATTCACATCCTTATATTGGAAAGAGTGACAAAAACTTAATAACCAAAAAATTTGACATTATAGATTCAAAATGGGTAGAAGACATAGATTAAAAAAATTATAAAAGGACAGAAAAATAACTAACACATAAAAGATGCTCAGCCTTACAATTAATAAAAGAAATGCATACTAAAACAATATTATTTTTTGACCATTAGATTGGGAAAAGAACGAGTTTAATCAATATTGACAAGAATGGGAGAAATATGTACTTTAAAACCAATATATGTATAAAAGTGTGTATATGTATATATATATATGTATACATATACACACACACACATATATACACACATACACACACATACATATATTCTTTGATCAATAATCCAACTTTTAGATGGTTGTACTAAGAGATAGAAAAGCAAATATACACATAAGGATGTTTATTTAATGGGGAAAAATTGGAAACAACCGTCTTATCAAAAGAAACTCATTTAAATTATGGCACATTTGTACAATGGAATATTACAGTCATTAAAAACATGAGTTACACATTGGCATACAAAGATGAATGTAATATTTTAAGGATACAAAAACACTTTAGTGTATATATAACATAATCCCACTTTTAGGGGAAAAAAAGACCTATTGAAAATAATTCTGGAGAGATGTATTTCAGCCTGTTAACTGGTTATCTCTCAGGGCTGGGATAAAGAGAATTTTTTTTTCTTTTAATTTAAGTACTTCTGAATTAGTTTTATTTCATCAATTTAATATTATTTTCTGTGCAAAGGGAAGTGGTTATTTCTTCCCCAAGTGGAAAAAAAAAAAGAAAGTGGAGGAGACAGATAAATCATTACTATGAACTGAATTTTGTGTCTCCCCCAAATTCATATGTTGAGGCCCTATTTGGAGGTGGGACCTTCGAAGGGAAATTGGTTTTGAATGAAGTTGTGGGGTGGAGTCCCCAGGTTGGGATTGGTGCCCTTAAAAGGAGATAAGGAAACCAGGGCTCTCTCTAGCTGTGTGAGGTTACAATGAGAAGGAGGCTGTCTCCAAGCCAGGAAGAAGGCCCTCGCCCGAATCCAGGCATACTGGCACCCTAAGCTCAGACTTCCAGCCTCCAGAACTGTAAGAAAAAAAAATGTTTGTTGTTTAAGCCACCCAGACTATGGGTCTTGTAGGTTAAACTGACTAAGACAATAAAATTTGAGGTGAAGTAACTTTGAAGGAATGTTTTCCAGAATAGATAAGACCCAAGCTTGTTTTAGGCCCTGGGAAAGAAAGCTGTGTGGGAAGAGATTGGGAGGGTGAGGGAACGTTAATCAGCTGAGGTCTCAGAGGAACTGGAGCAGTACGCCAATATCAGGGCTAGCTTTAGAAAGAAAAAGGAAAGTACAAAAGGATAGCATAAATGAAGTTAGGGCATCTTTTTGAGGAGGAGGGACGCAAAAGGTATTAGAACCAATGAATCCATTTGTTTTCCCAATGGATTGGGAGAAAAGATCATCGGCTGTGTGGGAGGGTTGGGACTAGGAGACGAAGGGGCATAAAAAAGGTATATTGATGCTACACAGAATGAAAAAGGGAATGGTATTTGAATTATCAGTTATGCCTGTGAGATTCCTAGGCTCCAACCCAGATCTACCAAATCTTAGTCTCTGAAGATAGGTGATCCTAGTGCACACTAAAATCTGGAACCTTTGAACTTTTGAAATAAAAGGTTGACTAATGATATCGGGCCATTTGATGATGCTAGATTACAATTATTTAAAATAGGGTCTATCAATATATTTATATGATTTTCTCCAGCATTATTAACAACCTGGGAAGAGAGTATTTGAGAAAAATATACAGCTGGGTATACCTGGAGTTGGGCTTTGGCAATGTGAGTGTAGAAGGTAAGTCGCTGGGTCAATGGAACTTGAGATGCTGATATGTGCATCATTAACCTGGGTACTCACAAGGTAAGGACAGGGTGGAGAGGGAGGCGTTGGACTGGGATTTATGAGGAGGATGTAAAGCAACATTGTGAAAGTCAGAGAGTGAGTGAAATGTAATAGCTAGTAGTTTTGGTCAGTGAGATGAATCTTGGTGTAAAAGATTTTGAAAGAGGAGATGGTGACATGGTCCCAACAGTGGCCATCAAAGGGGGCTTCTGAACTAGAGTGGAGATGAAGTTGGCTCAAGTAGAAGTCCAGGAAGTGAGGTCAGGATATGAGATTGTTACCCTTATGAGCACCAGGCTTGTTGGGTCCCATTACTGGAGGCAAAGGTGGTGCACTCAAGATAAAACAAGACAGAAAAAGAGAATGTTAGGGTCAGGGAGGGACAGAGTCAGTGGGAATTAAAGGAGCTGGGTGGGCTAGCCCTGGAGATCCAGCATGGCACTGCACCTAGAAGAGCACAATTTTAGAACTGTTGATAGCAGGATAAATCAATATTTTAGCAATGGACAGTGACCTCTTAGATGTCCATGTGGTGATAACTGGAATTTTGGTTCAGTACTTTGCATATACTTCTATTTTACTATATAATGTATTTATTTGAAGATCTTTGTCACTTAGACTATATAATTCCTTAACAGCAGAGACTTTTTTTTCTAATATTTGAATTCCCACTGCTGGACGAATGAACGGAAGAAATTAAACAGTCCCATATTTGTGAGAAGAACTTTGGCATGAGAGTGTTTTGCAGAGGTCCCTTACCAGGTGGAAGAGAGATGTTATTCACTGTTTATCTTCTTTGGATGCTCTTGAATATTTTATTTGGTGGCTCTCTGGGGAGTATGAGGAGTTATGTTTGGTGATGGGTTGTTCTTGGTGATAAGAGGTGAAAAGTGTGACTGCTGTCTGAAGGTAGAATAAAAAAAATGATAAAGGTTCCATTCTCCTCTACCTGAGCATGAAACATTCAGTACTGTAAGGTCAGCCTCTGCTCTCTTCAAACTCATTCCCTAGGTAAACTTATCTTTATTCGTGACTTCAATTACCACCTCTATGAGCACACAGGCCTTCCCCATGAATCCAAACCCATATCATCATTTCCTTCTTGACATTGTCGATGTTAGAAACATCAAAACCTGTAGAGAATTTTTATGAGCTTTTTTTGAGCCAAATTGACAACCACATGTGAGGAAGCAAGATCTCAAATGCTCTCAAGAATAACAATTTTATAGCTTTTATGCATTTGAAGGAGGAAATAAGGAAAATTACACAGAGGTGGGAGAAAGCCAGAGTGGGGGTGTGGGGGAGTGGAGAGGTAGGGAGGGACTGGATTAAAGGATAGTTAACAAGATTATGTGCTCTCTCGAGGGTAGTTACAGTTTATTTCAGAGGTGGGTTAACCTGGATGCAGGGAAACAATGGGCAGGGCTTGTTTAAGGGAAAAACAAACCTTTTACTACAAAGTTATATGCCTGGGGTGGGACTACCCACCTGGACCTTCCTAGTTAGGAATTTATGATCAGATCACCCTGTGAAGTTACTTTTTTTCCATCCAGGATATCTTCTCTCAGAAACACTAGAGAGCCTCTTAGGTTCACCCTGCACAGGCAGAATTCTTGATTTTCCACTGCAGTTCTGGTCTGCTTTCGGGATTTGCTCCCAGTTTAGCACCTCCTCCCAGCAAGGCAGAAACCTGGCAATCAACCTTGCTGAGTCCCTTTTCCTCATCTTCCATATCCAGTCTATCAAGTCCTTCCTATTTTAAAATATAAAGGACTCTTGAATCCTTACTATTTCTCTCCATAGCCAAAGCCACCACCTCGTCCTAAAATTCTGTAATACCCCACAATGGGTCTACCTATGCCCCCTCGAGGCCCCCTCCAATCTTCTCTCCACCTCACAGACACAATGATCTTTTCAAAACTCAAATCTGATGGTATCGTGTTCCTGCTTAAACTACCTCAACGACTTATTGATTTTAGCCCTACATGTGATTTATGAGGCTCTGTATGGTCTGAGCCCTGCCCACAGCTGCAGGCTCATTTTGTACCATTCCTTCACTGGCTCTGGAAGACAGCCAGCAGTGGGTTTGTTTCATTCTTAGATAGGCGTTATACCTTTCCTGCACCCAACCCCCAAGGCTTTCTACATGCTCTTCTTTCCCCACTTTCTGTCATTTACCCCTGCAATTCCTTCTGATGTTAGCTCAGACATGATTTCTTTGTAGGCGCCATCAGAAATCTCTCTGACAAGGTGAAACTTCCCTGTTATATTCACTCATAGAAATATATCCCCTATTTTTATACTATACATCTCACTTGTGATTTTCTATCTCTGTGTGTGTGATTATTTTGCTGTGTCTATCTCCCCCACTGGACTCTTAGCTCATTGAAGGGTAAGAACCCTGTGTGCTTTTGCTACGTGTAGGGAGTGGCATAAAATGAGTACTCCATAAATATTTGTTAGATGAGTGAATGAAGAGACCAAAACACACCCTTGTCTTGTGTTAGCTGTAGTCAGAGCAATAAAGTTTTGTTTCTCTAGTCCATCCACTGGGACTTGGGAATAGTGTGGCCATAATTAACTCTTCTAGGGAATGATACCCATGATAAATTAAATAGCAGTTAAAGCCAAAACGCTTTATTCTTGTTCTAGTTCTGCAATGGTGTGTCCTCAGGAAAGATATAATTTTTAGGGCTAAATTCTATATTTTACCTACAGATTGGGTATCTCCTTCTGCCCTTGAATTCTCAACAGCTGTTTCTCCAAGCCTCTCTTCTTTTCCTTCATGCCTTCCTCCCCAGATGCAAATGACTGTTGGCCTCCTGCAAAAAGGCAGGGGAGGGCCTAAAACAGAGCCAGTTTCTTGGTGGGAGGTTTAGGAGGAAGCATGGGAGCTAATTCCATTAGACTGCCTTTGTATTCAGAAATAACTGCTGGATTCTATTTCTTCAACAAACTAGTTTTGAAAAACAAGGCTTGAATATTTGACATGAAGAAGCTAGTCCTAAATACTGTTGCCTGAAAAGATGTGAATTTATGAAATTGAAAACCTAGGAGCCCTGTTTGGGTGTATTTACCCCCTTTTTTGTTTAATTGAGGTGGTATATGCTCAGATTGATCTCTTTGTGGCTCGGTGATCTCCAAGCAATATAAACTTTCAAACTGCTATTGTTTATTTCTCGTGTATTGGGCCTAAGTATTTTATGGTAAATAAAGGGGAGTAACTTGATTTTTCAGACTGGAATATTTCTTCAGAATAAACTCAAGAGGTTGCCTTCTTCATCTTTCTGATTCTTAGATCCCAAACTATCCTCAGTAGATGAAGTTCAGTTTCAGTAACTGAGGAAGGGATCCCATCCTGTCCTACTGACTTGCAATGTGAAACTCAATAGCTTCCCTGTATGTTTATTTCTCTATCTCTAGAATGAACGCAGCGGTTCTTACCTCTCAGGGAGGTGTAATTAAATCACCAAAATGATATTGAGAGAAAACGAATCATTAATCCTGCAGAAAAATACATCTGTATTTTCTTCACGTTCTTCAATTTACGTGAAAATCTCCTTCAGAAAAGAATGTTTACACTGGATGTGTGTGCGTGTATGTGTATATATATATATATATATATATATATATATATATATATATAGAGAGAGAGAGAGAGAGAGAGAGAGAGAGAGAGAGAGAGAGAGATCTGATTTGATCATTCCAAACTACTTCCCAACAACCCACTTTTGAATGGAAGGAAAAAAAAATCAGAAGCCTACAATTGTGTAACATAGAAATCTCTGGACTGGAGCCCATCACTGTGGCTTGGCAACACAATCAGCACAACATCTCTTTTCAAACCTCTTGAAGAAAAAAAAAAAAAAAAACAGAAAATACCTTGAGAATAAAGGTAATGATTAATCCATCAGGCACAAAAAAGGATAAAAGGGTCATTTTGGGATTTCAGTTTCTAAGTTATTCAAATCAGTAACTAGAGCAGGGAGTGACAATTTCACCAGAAGAGGAGTAAGTCACAGGCTGTAATTGGGACAGTGTTTTTGGAGGCAGATAATCTCATCGGAGATCTGGAATCTGAGCGGTTCTCAAAACTTCCTTTTTCATGTGTGAGTGAAGTAGGGACCAGAAGAAGTGGGTATCGGTGGAAAGAGTGGTCCTTGGAGAAGCCGCACAATGCAGCCTGAAAAGAGACAAAAGAGGAAAAGCCTCAAGCAGAGACTGGTTTTGAAGAGCAGCTTGGCTAAAGAAACACTCTCCGAGTTCTTGGGCACGTTTATAATGATCGTAAGTGTTTCCTGATTTTCTGAGTTCCAACCCAGTAACACCTCCCTATCAATCTAGCTGGATGGAGAGTTTGGTTTTCGTTTCTTTTCTTTAAGTTCATCATTAGATGCGTGTCTTCCAGGAAACAGCAAGTTACTTCCAGTCTGTTTGGCTACTTAGTGGTACACTATTAGATTCCATTTACTCATTTCTTTTATCCATACGCGTTGATGTGGGTGGGAGAGGGACAGCGAAGGTCCTTCTTTATTTTAGAGACTTACTCAGACTCTAAATATGGCTTTATAATTAATGTCAGCCATTAGAAATTTTTCTCATTGATAAATTAATTTATATATACCTTGCTTGTTTCATATAAACATTGAGGTGGTTCAATCACTTGCAATAAGTATCGACAGTCAATAAATATGGATGGTAAGAAGAAGCCCATTATTACAAGTGCTTGGCAAAGACTGTGTTGACAGATCACTTGACTCTTAATAAATTAAAAAGTGCACTAGCTAGAAATATTATGTTGTGCAGTAATCCAGTTTTGGCTTTGTATATATTTTTTTGCCCTCTAATTCAAGCTAGTCTCTAAAGATCTTTAAATAGGCATTTACAATAACCTTATATATATGATGGAAAGATTGATTCTTAGAACCTCACAAGGATTTTGTCCAGAGACTTATAGTTATTAATAAAAGGCTGGAAAGTTTAGTGGCATGGGCTCTAGGTTTCTGTCCTGTCGCATATTCTTACATTCTATGGATCCTGAATTTTCAGCTGGAGCCAAACCACTTGTTAACAGAATACTAAATCTTTGATTATTTTCATATATAGCAACTGTTGATTTTTAACTTGCTTAAAAAAAAAAACTGTTCAAGGATTTCCTAATCTACATATAAATAATTTCATTTTTCTTAAGATTATAGAGTATTGTCCATAAACTTTGTACATTAAAAGTTCTTTGGTAATGTATAGCATGGCGCCTACAGTTAATAATAATACGGTGTTACATATTTGAAAGTTGCTAAGAAAGTAAATCTTAAAAGTTCTCATTACAAGAAAAAATTATATCTATGTATAGTAATGGGTCATTTCACAATATATAAAAATATTGAATTATGTCATACACCAAACTAATGTTATGTCAGTTATACCTCAATCTTTAAAAAAGTTCTTTGCTTGGGTAAATATATAAAAATTTAGGAGAATAAGTAAAAATTGAGAAAGAACGTGAACTCAAAAAAACTGAACTAGTGAAAAATGAGAGTCATAAGTTTTCTGGTCTCTGAGAGCCTCTTTGTATCTCATTTACTCAAGTATTTTCAAGGCATTATGGACAATTTTTTGCTCATTGGCTATCCTCACCTAGATGACTTAGGTAGGGGAGAGTTCTAAAGAAAAGGAACAATAAAAGCCTATGATTCTTTCAATTCCCATCACTACTTACTGAAAAATAGCCCTCAGGGAGACAGAAAGTTGATGATTTGGTCCCAAAGATGAGAATGGTTGTCAGCACCAACTGACTTCAGCTCCACGTTAATGTTCTCAAACTCCAAGGGTTCGTTTTTTGCCTGCATGCATCAAAGCCAAAAGAGACAGGGATAGGGGTTTGCAGCTAAGAAAGCAGAGGTTTATTTAAGGAAATGGCGCCAAGCCCAGAGACACAGTGCTCAAAGACCTGGCTCCCTGACGGCCTCTAGGGGATATAGGAAAAACTCATTAGTCATGGTAGCTAAGGGAGTTGCAGTTTCAGGCCCTACTGATTGGTCAGGGCTAGGGTAGGAGGCGGTTGATCATTGCATCAGGTCCTGATGTCAATCATGGTGTAGTCCTGTCTGATTTCAAGGGGATGCCGGTAGGGTCATTCTGCTCTGATGGGTGTGGAGCTACGAAATGTTAACTTTAGTTTGATTGAAACTGTTTCTGTGGCCCTAAGGCTATCTGACCTAAGGGCTTAATGATTAAGGGAGTGGTCTTGCAGTATGCAGAAAGATAAGGAAAGAAAAGAAGCAAGTGAGCCCAAGGGCAGTTTGACTCTAGGGGAAAGAGAAGAGAAAAAGTCATTTTAAAGAAGTGAAGATTTACACTGTCATAGTAACCCATGTTCCAGAGAAGTGGAGCAAATTGTTACAACTCTGGGTGTTCTGCAGAAAACACAAAAGGAAGTGAACTAAACATCTATTTTGCAACCAAAAAAGTTAAAATCTACTTTCTTAATGAGAACCAATTTCATAATCCCATCTTGTCTGGGTGGAGTAAGTGAAAATTGCTTTTAGTCATTCACAATTCTGTTAAAAAAAAAAATCAAGTAAATGTGAAGATCTAATTGGCTTTATTAAGCAGTTCGTCAGTTGGGCAGCATCCTGTTTAGCAACTAGAAAGGCGCTCAGCGGAGTTGTACAAAATGAAAGGTTTTATAGGCACAAAGTGGGTGGAATTAAGAAGTTAAAAGTGAATTATTTCAGGCAAGGTCACCTTCCTTTAGAGGAAGACTAGGAGTCTTATTAGGAAGATTTTGTAGAAAAGAAAGGATTATTTGGGGGCTAGGATACTTTTCTCTGGGGGAGGGAAGAAAAAGAAGGGTTTTTTACTTTGCAGATTGCCTCTTCTTTCTGTTGATGGGGGGCGGGGGCTAGTAATGGAGAGGGCTCAAGGGACAGATTACTGGAATTTGGCCTGAAAATCCTAGACTGGTTGATTTAAGGTTATGTTTTGGGGTGAGGTTGAAACTGCAGTTAGGTAAAATACTAAATCCAGTTTTTAGTATCATGGGCTTTCAGCACAAGTGATGCTATTTTGGGCTTGTGGTTTTTTGTTTAACACTACTCATGCAACTAGCAGTATGTCTTCCCCTAGTATTCAAGGTGGGAACTAAAGAAATAATATCTTAATATTGTATGTTAAAAAATTAAACTTTATAGCTTCTGGTTAAAGCCAATCATTTCCTGAAAGGTTTGATTTCTATCTACACTGTATATTTTCTAAAGCAAACTCTGATGAAATCTATAATGTGATTATAAGCTTCAATTTTGTGGAGGCTTATGAGGATGTGTAAATAAGAAGTTTCTGCACAAATACAATAATTTTTTAACCCATACATCTACATGGTTTTGCTCAAAGATTTCCAAAGTAATTATCTCTGCTTTATTAGAAAATGTGCATTTGCCTTGCTTTCTCTAGCAAAAAGCTATGCATGGAGAAAAGGGAGCCTTAAAAAGGTGACAGAAGATATACAAGACTCTCCAGTTTTTCATGTTTGTGAAGCTGGTTTTTGCCTCAGATCCTAGGAAGCTGGGGCAAAAACTGCTCTTAGGGGAAGCTTTTCAAACTCATTCATATCATGATGTAAATGACTAATAAGGCCCACTGGTAGCATTAAAGGAAGAGAAAGTCCATGAAAAATTCTTTGCATACTACAATTAAAACAACAATAATTACATTGTAAGCTGAAGAACTAGGTTTAATTTGGCCTTTTATACATTGGGCTAGTTAGGTCTTTTTGCTAGTGTCAGAGAAAAGGTTTGAAGCCTTGAGTTGCAAAAGTAGAGACCACGTAGTACCTACCATATATAAGCTGGGTGCATATATACATTTTTTTAATCCTTACAATAGCTGCATAAGTAAGGCTTTATTTTCACTCATAAACAGTTGGAGAAATAAAGACTCGAAGAGATGAAGTAACTGGCCCAAACCAAAAAAGCATTAAACAGATTCTTTCTAACTCTAAAACCTATACTTTGCACACACATTGCTGGAATTGTTTCAGCAATATCCTTGATATAAAGTGAATCAGACTCCCTCTGCCTTAACAGTTCCATAAATTAGAGCCGTGAGTTAACTCTCATTTGCTCGTGGGCAGGTGAGCTTAAACCTGAAAGCAACTGAGAGCAGATTGCTAGTTACACCCTGAAGCCAATGTCTTCACTTTTTCTGAAGCTGAAAAGACTACTCAGTACCAGTGGACAGGTATGAGGTGAAGGTAGAGAGTAGAGACTGTTCAGGCCCATGCATGTGGGCTCACGGACTCGCAATTTCAAGCTACACATTAAATCCACATTACATGTTAAGTTCCTGACATAGGAAACACTCATTCAATGCCACCTCCATTTTGCCTTTCTTGCTCCTTCCCCTCTTCTATTGAGAGCCCTTGTAGTGTTTGAAAACAGCTGCTTTGTCTCCTCCTGGCCATCTTACAGGCCCCTTCCCCCAGCATCTGCCACAGAACTCTGCACATACATAAATGGGAGCCCATAAGTGTGAGTTGAATTTAAATCTCTTTTTTTGGGCTGGACTTTCCAGGATCTCTAGTCATTTCTCATGTGTTCACTTCTCACTATTCTGTGTATCCTCCTCTCTCTTCAGACATTTCAGGATTCTTTGATACAGAGATCATCCTACTGGAGATGCTCAGGTGAACAGCCTAGCAAGTAGTCATGTTTCCTCCTGCAGTGGAAGGGTATTCCTCCAAGGCTAGACTTCTAAGTGAGAGGCACCTGTCTATGTACTGGGGAAGACCCTACATTCTTTTCTCACCCTGTGAAGTTTGCACATTAGAAATCTACTTTTTGGCATTTCTAAGAATCAAAAAAAAAATGCAAATACTTCTTTTAAAAGTAGTAACCCTGAAGGGAAACAGCAAGGGTGGAGACCTGGGACATAGGGTATGAATGGGATAGGGGAGTGTGTAGTGCAGGAGGGAGGAGAGAAATGGGATGGATGGTGCATGAGAAACTTAGACCTCACAGCGTTTCCTATGTCTGCTCCCACCTTCCTCCATGACTTCATGTCCAAATGTCTCTCCCTGCCAGAGTCACAGAGTTTGTCATTTCATTTTAGGAGGGTTCTCAGATATGCTGGCTATAGAAATTCTAGGGCTTTAAAATTATTATTACAAAGTGTGCTCAGATCTTGTAGTAGGTTTCCATATTTGAGAGCTTTTGAAACAAAAGAATATATGATCAGCACTCAGAGTGAAATAAGAAAGTTCTTAAAATAAGCCAGTTCTTTAAATAAGTCTGCTTTGGCATAATTCAGGACAATTTTGGTCTACTACATTATTTAGAATTCTTAGGCACTGGGAAGATAGCTGTGACAGAATGGTGAGATGGATGTCATTGGCCCCTGTGTTGGTGGGAAAGATAAGACACAGGCTGATGCAATCACATGTCCTCTGAATCATGGAAGACCTCAATTGCCCTGCTTTATGTATACACTTGCCATTGGGATTCCACTGTGCCTTTCCTCCAAGAGACATGGGGGTGTTTTCTCACATATATTCCTGTTTATTATATCTTTCCTGGCAGAGAGAGAGGAGAAAAGTGATCAACTCCATTTTTCCAGGTGGGAAAACAGATGTAACATAATTAAGAGAGTTACCCAAGGTCGCCCAGCCCATGAATGAGAGCAGGGATTGCTATCTTAACTCCAGTCATTCCTAATACACTATCATTTGATGAGAATTGAGAATTAACTCTTTTTTTGTGAAAGCGCAAGAGAACTTTACTAGTTTTACAGCCTAGAATACATTAGAAAGTAGGGGTGTCAAATGATAGTTGTTAGAACAGACAGGATCATGGCAGGGAAATTTTATAGAAAATCTATTAGCATAGTTTTTGGACCTCTTTTTCACCTCCAAACACATTCACACCTCTTGTAACACCAGAGTTCTGAAGTGGTTCAGCTATATCTTTATGGCTCTAATGAACACACTGACCATGCATTACACTGTGTTTTCCACTAGGCCTTCTATTTTCTGTATTCTCCTTGAGACCACCCTGTGGATAAGAACGAAGGACCCCATAACTCCTCTTGTTTTCTGCCTCCACAGTCCCCTGCTCTGTTTCTTATGTTTGGTTCTAGCTTATTGCTTTGCAAAGGCATGCCCCAGTCCAAGCCTGGGGTGTTCAGGAGGAGGGTTTCACAGAACTGGAGCTGTCAGTTTGCCAACAGATAATAGGCCAGAAGCCTCTGCTGTCAGCAGTGCCCTGGCTGATTCTGGCCATGGAAGACTAGTCTGCCAGAGGCATTGAAGGATCCCTCGTCCTCAGGCTGTCACACACTGGCTTTGGAATGAAGTGGTCTCTGTTGTCCTGCCCCTGTGTTTCTCAGATGAGGGAAGAGAGACCCACATACTCACAGGATGCTCTTTCTAGCACATCAGGACTTCAGAGAGACCATCCACTGTCAATCCCACCGGTTTCTTGTTATTTTCTTATGATTTATATCCAGTACTCAGCCATTCACGGATTTGCACTTCTGTACTTGGGTGTTCTGTCATTTTTAGAAAGTGCAAGTTTTTAAATCCAAACATGTGGAAGAGCTAAACATGGAGGATTCTTGCCCTGTACCTTCAGCAGGTGTAAAGGGGCCTGAAGCAGGAGGTTAAAGACACGTCCACGTGTCTCCCTTCAAATACAGTGATGAGAGTAAAAGACAGTGAAGGGGTTAACATTTACTAAGCATACCCTATGCCCAGACAGTTATTATTTCTTGAAAAATCTCATGAGATAAGGGAAATGTTCTTATTTTACAGATGAGGAAATCAATGCTCAGTAGGTTAAGCAACTTGCCCTCAGGCAAGTGTGTGGTGGAGCTGGAATTAAAATCAAACCTGATTTCTCTTCACTGTGGTTTTAGCATTCTCCTGCATGCTTTAGAACTTTTACCACTGTCACCTGTAAAAATATGTTACTCTCTTATAGGTTTTAAAAATTTACATACATGGCTTCATAGCTTGTAGACCTTACACAATTTGAGATTTTCCTCAAAAGACACTTTTTGAGATTTATTTATTTAGGGGCATGTGGATGTAAGGTAATTCATTTTAGCTATTGTTGTAATTTAGTCCCCTCATGAACTTTTATGTAGTTTGCAGTTTGTTACAATTACCAACACTGCTACAATGAACATCTTTGTACACTTCTGCTTGTACATGTGTTCCAGAGTTTCTCTTGAGAATATACTTAGAAATGGGTTTGGTGGCCCTAGTGCTTCAAATGGATGTGTATTGTAAAATAGCCCTCCAAAGTGGTTTCAAATTTACACTACCAGCAGCAACATGTGAGTTCCCATTTTTTCACATACTCACTGACCCTTGATATTGTCCAATTTTTATATTTTTGTCCTTTCAACAGATAGGAAATAGAATTTTGCTGGTAATTTTAATGAATCCCTAGTGCAGTTGGTCATCTTTTTACATCTACTGAAACTTTAGGTTTCCCCTTTTGTAAATTGCCTGTTTATATCTTCTGCTCATTAAAAAGAATCTTTTTCTTATTGGTTATAGGATATCATTATCTATTTAAAATCTACATATTAAAGATATTTTATATTTTCTTATTATGGTTCAGTATTTGATTTTTGTTTTTAGGTATTTAAATCATTAGAATGTATTTTGATGTATGATGTAGAGAAGGTGTCTTTATCTGGAAGGACAGCCAGTTGTTCTAATACCATTTTTGAGAAGTCTGTCCTATCTCTACTGATGTAATGGCCCATCTATCATTTACCAGTTCACTTATAAATGTGGTTGCCTATTAAGACTTTACTAGTTCCATTGATCTCTCTGTCTAAACCCTCACCAATGCCATGTATTTCTGATCATCACTTTCTAAATTTTTGTTTATCCAATATTTTTCTTATTTTTTTCAATATTGTCTTGGCTACTTTAAGCCTTTTATTCTTCCACATGAATTTTAGGATTAGTTTATCCAGTTTCATATATACTCTGTAGAGATTTTGACTAGAATTGCACTGAACTTATATATCTTGTATAGAACTGATATCTTTAAAACATTGAATCTTCTCACCATGAACATGAAATAGCTCTTCATTCATAAGTCTGCTTTTTACATTTTATTCTGACATTTTATAATTTACTTAGTATTGGTCATATATATCTTTTATATGATATATTTCTAAATACCTTATGGTTATTATTACTATTGTGAATGATACATTTTTTAAATTACATTTTTAATTGGTTATTACTAGGGTTTAGGAACAATATTGATTTTTATATGTTGATCTTGTATCCAGAAAATATAGTGATTCATTAGTTCAAGGAAGTGTATAGATTATCTTGGATATTCTTTATAGGTCAAAGCTATCAAATATGATAACCACTAGCCATTTGTGGCTACTTAAATTAAAATTAAACATAAGTAAAATAAAAAGTTTAGTTTTACTGTCTTACCAGTCCCAAAAGCCATCATGTATGACTACTGGCCACCATATTGGACAACACAAATATAGAACTTTTCTCTGATTGGAAATGATCTACTGGACTGTGCTGATAAGACTTTTTTCTGAGAAGATGGGAACTTTTTCTTTCTTTCTAGCCTTCAAACATTTAACTTATTCTTATTGTCTTGTTATCGTGGTTAAAACCTCTCATACTATAATTGTGGCATTCACGTTTTATTCCCAACTTAAAGAATCTGCTTCTCACGTTTTACCATTAAATATGATAGTTCCTGTAGCTTTTAACTAGACACTTTTGATTTGAGTAAAGAAATTTCTGTCTATTCTTCATTCATTAAAACTTTCATTAGAAATGATTATTGAATTAAAAAAAACACCTTTTCTATTCAGATAAGCATATGGGTTCTTTTTTTGTCTGTTGATGAAAAAATTACATTGATAAATATTTTTAACATTAATTCATCCTTATATTCCTGAGATTTATCCCCACCTAATCACATAGCACTTAGTTTGCAATGTTTTATTAAGTATTGAGACTATGATTTTTTTATTATTATGTTGTCCTAGTTTAGTTTTATTACTAAGGTTTCATTAGCCTCATGAAATGAACTGGAGTTCTTTCCCTCTTTTTATATTCTCTGGAACACTGTATAAAATGAGGATTATCTGTTCCTTGAAGATTATTTTGCATATGCATTGAAAAAGAGAAAGAGAAAGCAAAAGACAAGCACACATGCGAAGTTTCTCTAAAAGTTATGTCTAATTTAGATCTATTTTTAATTCCATTTTGGAAATTTATATTTTTTGCTAGGAAACTATTTCACTTTTGTTTTCAAATAGTTTTTCAAAATTGTTATTACTTGCAGAAATAATACAATGAAAACAATGATTTTAAAATGATTTTTCATAATATTTGCTTATGGCTTTTAAAACCTGTGATGATGACTTCTTTTTAATTTTTAGCATGTTTTTTTGTTTTTCACTCAGTCATTCCTGTTTTCTTATATCCTTTCCTTGAGTTGATCAGTTTCTTTTATTTCTCCCTTTTCTCCTTACTTGCTTTTTCTATTATTGAAATATTTACCTTTACATTTTTTTTTTTTAAAAAAAGATGTTTCTTGAGCTGACAAAGTATGAAATAAACATTAAAACTTTTTTAAAAATTCTAATTATAATCAACCGATTCATCTTACATGTCATTATTCTCTAATATTAAAATTCTACTCTTATTACTGTTATTGGTGTTCTTAATTGTGAATACTTACATGAATTTACTATCATATACTAGTTTATTTGCTAATCGTTACTGCGTTCATCCATTACTTTCTTTTAGATGCAATCTCCTTTGTGCAGTTAAAAAAAAACTTTTTAGGAAATTTTTCAGGAAGTGCATATAAGGGATAAACTTTCTCAGTCTTTTGTCTGCCGGTATATGTCTTCATTTCACTCTCAAGGTGCAATGATAAATTTTAGGTTGATAATTGGTTTTGCTTGGCATTTTGCACGTGTCATTTCAATGTCTCTCTTGTTGCTGGTGACAAGTCCGTTGTTGGCCTAATTTTGTCCTTAATTATCTGCATTTCTCTGGTGTCGATTAAGAGTTTCTCTTTGTTTTTTATTCTTAAATTTCACTATAATACAACTAGGTGTTAACTTATTTTATTTGTAGTGGTCAGGATTCATTGTTCATCTTTACTGTGAAGATTTGTAATTTTCACCAATTCTGGAAATTCTCAGCTTTATCACCTTGCCACTACCCCAGTCTCTCTATTTTTATCTCTTAATCTCTCCATGATAAATTTTGTGTAGTTGTCTCAAATCTGTCTTTCAATTCACTAATTCCCTATTTAGTTGAATTTAACATCTGTTTAATACAGTCATCGTAGTTTCCTTAATATGTTTTCATTTCTAGAAGTTCTTTTTGGTTCTTTTTCTTAATTGTTTTTCTTTTCTTATGTGTTTGTTTCTTTTATCTTTTTAACTCACTAAAGCTTAATATATTTATGGTAAAGTGGAAAACTGAAAAAAGAAAATTGAATGTGGATACTTTGTTGAAGAACACTTTCCCAAAAGAGTGGCTGTCTGCTCCCTTTGTCCAACATGAGGCATGTGATCATGAATGACTAGGAAACCCCATGCTTTTTCTAAATAGGCTGCTTCTCAAGTCCTTAGACCCTGAGTCAGTATCAGCTGCAGGAGAATTTTCCTGTATGCTTCCCCTTATTAGTGGTAAACATGAAGAGTCAGACTAGTCTGGAAAACTTCAGAGTTCCAGAGGACCTGGGGAAATGTCTGTTCTGGGTCACTTTACCCAAGGGCTGCAGACTCCTAAAGCCAAGGTTGATTCTGCCAGGCAGAATTCTGCTTTTGACCCCTGGTTTTAATTTTGACCTAGAAAACTTGCTATTTTAATTCACTTTCAAAGGGGAAGTACTTTTGTTTTCTACTTTCCAGAAGTGGTTTTGGTTTGTTTTTCTTTAATGACACAGCACATTGCAACATGTTCTCATTATTTGACAAGAAAGGAGAACATAAGAATGAGAGCAGAAGTTAGATACTCTACTCATCAGCCTTATGATGAAGATATTGCATAAAGTGAGGTACTGTGAGGAAGATAAGCCTCATAAAAGTGAGATAAATAAAATGGATCAAAATGCTAAGCAGCCCAGCAGTGAAGGTTACCTCCTTCATCTAATGGAAACTTTATTCATCTAATGGAAACTTTATTCATGTACAAGGTAGGATCGCTACCTCATATGCCAGCAAAATGTGCCCTCGCCCCCGCCCCACCCTTCTCGCATCTTGATAGATTTGCTGGTCATGCTAAGACACAGAACCGGGCAAGCCAATCAAGACCAAAGGGCTTAATTCTTCTTGAACTAGAATAAGCCCCCATGCCTTAGTCTCTGTCTGGAAGTTTAGACTTTCTTAGGAGAAAATGTTCTCAAAATCTATGACTCTATCTGTAGGTGAGTAGTTAAAGAAGTTGCAATGAACTCATATATAGACATTAAATATAATGAAGCCAATCTTTATGTGCTGATACATAAAGACTCTAAACTATCAAATTGAAATGGCAGGCAGAAAATGGTATTTATAAAATTCTCCCATTTGTACACACACACATGCACACACATTTTTAAAAATCTCTTCATCACATACACATTTTTGACAGAATATACCAGAAAGTATTCATGTTAGTTACCTGTGGAGAATAAAATATGAACTCCAGGGTGGGTAATAGATGGATTTCTTGTATTTTATTGTATACCCTTTGTAATTGAAAAAATTTTACATGTGCCTGTACATTTTCTTCACTCCCCTGTTCCCCACAAAAAAAGCTCACTCAGCAGAGTTTGTCCCTTCCAGTGTTTCAGGGAGTTGCTCAAAATGTGTTCTGAAGAACACTAGTTTTATGAAATTCAGGTAAGAATTAAGTGAATGAAAGTATGCTGTGCTTCCCAAACAAGCTTAACCAAGTTAAGCAGTTTTTCTCAACTGCAGGAATTATCAGAGCCTTTAATGTTCACTGTAAATATCTAACAGGGGAATAGAATATATAGCTGACCCCACACATACTTAATCACAGATTCCTTTTTTTTTTAAAAAAACATCTTATGGAACTGATGATCTATGGAATATACTTTGAGAATTGCAGGATCTAGGATGAACCTAAAACAAACCAACCCCTGGAACTCCTCTGTCTTTAGGAGTCTTCCAGATTGAGAGTGACCCGTGGTGTACTTGACATTGTTGGGCCACCCTGAATAAAAAAACTGTCAACACCGCATCCACACACAGAACACTCAGACCCATGGTCATGGTCATAATCTGTTGTACATTCATGTGTATAAATTAATATTTCTCAGATTTAATAGTATTATGTCAGGAGATTCAGTAATTTGGAGTGTTTATCAATCAAATGAGTCAAGAATTTGGGGAAACTTAAATATCAAAATAATCATCATCTAGTCAGTAAGGCTGAATTACAAAACTGCATCTACATGCACACTTTCCCTAGAGATAAATGCTTAAGCCATTCATTAACAAGCTTATTACATTAAATAACAGTACCACACTTCATCTGTACTTTACTTAGGAATTTTACAGTTCTCAGCTATCTTACCTCTTCTACTGGTCCGTGAGCTCTCAGAGTACCCATTTCTGATTTGTTTGTTTGTTTGTTTGTTTGTTTATTTGCATCCTTGCTAGCCAGCAGGCACCATGCTGGGCACTTAGAATTTTCAAATGTACATATGTATAGAGGAAAGGAAGGAATGGCTGAGTGTATGCCAGATCCCATCAGAGGTACTTGTAGATGTGTGTGGGGACCTTAGTTTACCATGATTTGATTTTTTTGAAAGACAGACTCCTAAAGCACAGATCTGGACAAACTACACATTTGGCTCAGGTACAGTTGAAGGCATTTTAGTGTAAGTGAAGGGACACATACTTTGGACACAAATGTTAATTTTGTGTTCAACAAGATCATTTCACTAATTGTATATTCTCAGGCAAATGACTTAATTTCTTTGTCCCCAGGTTTCTTTAGATGAAAAAAGCAGACTTTTATTCCCTCTCAGGTTATCGTGGGGACTGAATGAGAGTGTTTATAACAAACATATGTGTACGTTTGTGTGTATATACATATCTGACACACATACACAAAGCAATTTTTAAAATACAAGTGGTTCTTTTTTAATGCTGATTTCTGTCTTATGCGTTTGCATCGTTTGATAACAAATTATCTACTGAAGTATATTTTTCACTTAAAATATATTCCTTACCTATTTCCAGGAAGACCTGCAGCAATGTACAAGGTGAAGAGTCATATGTGACTTGCATTCTTGGGCTGCATTATTGCTGCAAACTTCCACCAAACTGACAGTTCTGAATTAAAGAGAGGACACGAACATCCTAGAAAAGTTTTTAAAAGAACAATCATAAAAAAATTCTAGCTGGGTGAACTTTGGAGGTATTGGGCATTTTAGAATGAACTCTAGTTCAGCAGAAATTACTAAAGGGGCAGGCAGAGCTAGGGGAATTTCTTGTCTTCTTGGGTCTTGGTGTTGAGAATAGATATGAATTCTAATAAGTTCCCCCAAATGCTGGCCAGTGCAACAAGAAATTTTTGTGGCTCATGGGTGTGGTTCATCTATGTAGAAAAGGCCTCTCCCACCATTATCTCAGCCCATTCATCCCAGTACTAGGCAGGCACTAGGACTAGTCAGCACTGGAGAAATGAGCGTGCCTTCTGCCGATGACTACAAAGTGGGGAGACAGTATGAGGAAAGGAGATGACAAGGAAGAACGAGAGTGGAAAGAGTTTAACTCTGCCTTAGTTCTGGTTTTCCCCAGAGAGTGCTTGGTCATCTAGCAGAAGTTGTCTGTGCAAGGGGAGCTGGTAATGAAGCAGATAGAAATTAATAAGTAGGTTTTCCATAAACTGAAAAAGCTGCATTTAAAATCACCAATGTGTCACATTGATCTCTGAGAAAAGAAGGGAAATGGGGCTGAAAAGAATTTTTCTCTAGGTCATGAGAAGCCTTGGTGAAAAAGCACAAGTTTTGGGGTATTTTTTTTGAACCAGAGTGACATTTGTTGTCACCAGAATAACCATACTTGTCTTGGCCTGACGATTAGGACCTACAAGGTGGCTCCTAAACGGGTTTTGGCCTCATTCCTTCCTCCTTGGACTGATATATCTGGTGTACCAGGAGGCCTTCGATACTGTGTAGATTGGCAACACAGGGCTGCTGCCTGACACCTCCAGGTCTTTCTACATTCCCAGAGTGCCCTTCACTTTTAACATGCAGATGGGAAACTAGGGCCTCTACCCCACATCCTGTGGAACCCCAGTGTTTTCTGTGAATATTTCTGTGAAGTTGTGGGAGTATTGGTTGCTTCTGATGACTTCAGCCTCCAACCAAAGTGTTATGGTTAAGAGCTTCTAAGACATGGGATCAAATCCTGGTTCTGTCTCTTCTTTTTATTATGTAACATTGTGCAAATCACTTGGCCTTTCTCAGCCTCGGTTTCCTCATTCACAAAAGGAACATGATAATACTTCCCTCCCTGGGTAATTGTAAATTAATAATAGGATGATGATGAAGTAATACAGGTAAGGCATGTGGCATGCAGCCTGGCACAAAGAACAGACAAAATATATGGCAGCTGGAATTTATATTCCTTTATCCACACTACCCTAAACAGATGAGTAAAGATAGCAAATATCTCATGCAGCCTTTATTCCAAAGTCCATGACAATGTTTCCCTAGGAGTTCCTTTCAACTTAAAAAAACAAACAAACAAAACACCTCTATGATAGGAATTATTTTCTTAATTCTGAAAGTACTGAACCATAAAAGGTAGACACATGTTATTTTTTTCCTTCTTTGGGTAATATTTGATGCACACGAAGAATCACATCTCTTGCAATAAATGTGAGGTTCCCTGGTGATCCTTGGCCCCAGGTGCATGCACTTGCAAATATTTTTTTAAGGAATTCCTAACCTTCATTAACTACTTCTTTTCTGAAGGGTTCAGTTTTTACATACTCACTGAACCAATATTTATTGTCCATTATGTACTGTGTACTGTGCTAGGAACATCTTGGTCTACACTTTAAAGGAGGTAATAGATGTGCAAGAGATCTGAGAAGGGTCAAATGAAATAAAATCTGTGGACTTATTATTCTCTCTCACTATCCCCAGCATTCTGGTTTGCCATAATCACTTCATCACGTTAGATTTTACTTTGTGTCCAGTAATTAATTTATCATAAGGGTCATGGCTAAGTTGGGAACTTCCCAGGAGTCTCAACTGATAGTTCTTAGAAAATACACCTCCTGATTTTCATATTCTACCTCCCGACTAACTTTTTCTCTTGAAAAGGCATTTACACATGGGTTTTTCCTGCTTGTGTTTAGATATTTTAATATCTTTCATCGAATGTTGTTTGAGCATGAAATATAAAGAAACCTGAGCTGCCCTGGTAGGCGTTATAGTCTGGATGAGTGCCACAAGGCAAGGTGGACTGTAATAAAATGACATTCTAAAGACATAGTAGAAGAAACAGAAGAGCCCTTGAGGCCTTAAGTTGTCAGAGAAAGTTCCACAAAAAGGTAGGACTTTAGCTTAGTGTTATGAATAGATTGGGTTTGGTTGGGGAAGGTGTAGAGAAAGGAGATTCTGCTGGAAGGTATACAATGAACAGGTGTGCAGAGGTGGGAATCAGTGTTATGAGCTCAAAGCACTCAGAGTGACTAGGATGCCAGCCTGGCTGATATAGATTTATGCCGAAGAACACCAGGCAGAAAGTGGCAGGGGATCATGAGGCAAGGCACTGGAGAGCCCTGAGAACTGGGCTAAGGGATTTGTGCCGGCACTTGCTGAGCAACTGTGGCGGTGGGGGCGGGAAGTGGGGTATACGAGTCATGCCTCATCTGGCACTGAGTGGGGAGACACTAGAAGTGGGGGCACTGTTTGGAGGCTGCAGAAGAAGGCTCAGAAGATTTGGGAATGGTTGGCTATAGGTAGCCAAGGGAGAGAAGAGGAAGGGACACCAATGGATTCCAGAATGTTTGGCCTGAGTAATTGGGAACAACTGGAGGTATCTCACTCATCAATCAGTCCTTCGTAAGAATTCTGCCTTCAAATGTCTTTCTTCCTTTTCCATTGAAAAAATTTTCCCCCTCCTGTTAGGGGTAGAACCTGATAATAACCACAGTATTTACTTTCTCATCTTTTCCAATGTTGCTTTCTTACCAAAAGCATGAAAACCTCGCCAACTATGAAATGACTCATCTTTGGAGAGAAATCACAATTAGCAAAACAACTTAAAAGTCTTGTCAGCTTCTCACTTCCTCTCTCCCTGCAAAATTTGATCCTATGTCTAGGAATGAAACAACAACTATTTCTAATATCTATGTTTTCTCCCCTGGTTCTGTTGTCAGGCAGTGAGTTAGTGGTTAAGGTCATGAGTCCTTTTGTCTTAGCTTATTGAATTGAGGTCTTAACTGACTTGAGGTTTTCTTTTTAAGCTTATATTAAAAGCAATAATATTCTGCACTTATTATTGCCCTTTGCTTTTTAAAAAGTGCCTTTTGTAATGTTATGCATTTGAACCTTTACTGAACAATCCTATGAAACAAGCTTAGCAGATATTATTAGTCTTCTTTAATAGATGAACAAGCTGAGACTGAGAAATAACATGTTCGTTTACGTAGATATGAAGTGTGATACCTGGAATTAACACCTGGAATATGGTTATTTAATCACCTCAAGATATCCAGGAGAAAAGAATTCAGAGAATCCTATGCTCCCTCCACTTATTGAAATGCCCGGTGTATGAGAGAAGCTTCTCCTTCATGGTCCTAAGAGTGAGCCAGGAACTAGTGGACAGAAGTTACAGGAAAGAAAAGATGTAAACCAGAATAGTTCCACATGTATTACATATTCCTGTCTTTAAATTGTATTTCTGTGAAGACCTTACAAATGAGCCGTGGGCAAGCTCTTTAGAATTAATTGATCACTATCGGGAAATTGTATATATCAGTTTTGGACTTCCCTTCTCAGTCTTTTGTGAAGAGACAACAGTACCTTTCTGTTATCTTTCTGATAAAAAGTCTTCACATTCTTAATCTCTTTTTCTTTAAATATATTTGTTTCTGAAACTTTCTTCATATGTTTCTTAAAGAATATTCATTACTTGATGCTGAGCCCTCCTTCAAGTTGGTTGTTCTTCTTTAGTTATAAAACCCAAACTTGACTATATTCCAGAAAAAATTTGGCCAATTCAACATGTAACAATGATCCAATGATCCTATAGTCCAAAACTTATTCCTCCAGGACTACAATGGCTCTTTAAACCACAATGTGAGAATGTCTGATGGTCATTTGCTGTGTTGTTTTCCTACCAAATTTGTATGTCACTGTCCCATATTTCTCAATAATCCTCCCTCACTAAATTGTTTTGTTTTCATCAAAATTGACATACAGCATTACATGAGTTTCAGTTGTACAATTTGATATTTGTATATTGTGAAATCATAATAAGTCTAGTTAACATTCAGCACTGTACATAGTTACAGAATTTTTTTCTTGTGATGAGAAATTTTAAGATCTACTCTCTTGGCAACTTTCAAATATGCAATACAGTGTTATTAACTATAGCCGCCATGCCATACATTATATCCTCGGGGCTTACTTTGTAACTGGAAATTTGTACCTTTTGACTACCTTCACCTATTTTGCCCACCCCCATGCCCTACCTCTGGCAACCATCAATCTGTTCTCTGTATCTTACATAAGTGAGATAAGTGAGATCATACAGTATTTTTCTTTCTCTAACTTATCTCACTTAGGATAATGCCCTCAAGGTTCATCCAGGTCATTGCAGATGGCGATATTTCGTTCTTTTTTATGGCTGAATAATATTCTATTGTTTATATGCCTCAGTTTCTTACCAAATGTTTCTTTAATGGATCGTGATTAAGAGGTTTTAATTGGTTGTTAAATGAATATATAGGACACACTTTTTAAACATTAGGAAATACATGGTGCTGTGGACTAGATGTGTTCTCCCTCCCTATCCCAACTTCATTTGTTGAAAATCTAATGCCCAAGATATTAGAAGGTGGGGGCCTTTGGGAGGTACTTAGGTCATGAAGGCAGAGCCCTCATGAGTGGGGTTAGTGCCCTTATAAACGACATCTCAGAGAGCTAACACGCCTCTGCCGCCATGTGAGAACACAGTGAGAAGTCTGCAGCCTGGAAGAGAATCTTCACCCAATTATTCTGGCACTCTGATCTGGATTTCCAGCCTCCAAAACTGTGAGAAATAAATTTCTGTTGTGTATAAGCTACTCAGTCTATGGTATTTTGTTATAGCGGCCCAAATGTACTAAGACACATGGTAAAAGGAAAAAGGATGTTCAATGAAATGCTTCCTTCTAACACCTACCCAATCGTTTACTTTCCTCCCACAGGATCCGATCCAATTTCCTGCTGCTTGGATATTCGTGGAGATAGCCCATGTGTAATTCTTAATACAATTGGCAATGTGCTTTAACACTGTTCTGAATCTTGTTTTCAAATTAAATAATATACTTTGAGGATCCTTTCACATTGGTCCACACAGATCTCCCTCATTCTATTTTATGATTGAACAGTATTCTGCTGAGTGGATGTATCATAATGTATTCAAAACCCTTCTCAATACTGATTTCATTTTCCAAAATATCTTCTACCAGCTGAAGACTGTCAAAGACTCACGGTTGTACTTCGTCTTCATTTTATACCTCTTTGCCAAGTACTTAGAGCATTGTGCTTGGTCCCATAGGAAAAGCTGTAAGTTTGACAGCCTCTGCTCTCTAGGAAACTACAGCCTTATCAGGGAGAAAAGATATGGAGATGAGAGAGGACATCTTGATTACAGTTCAATCCCCCCACAAATTTCCTTTGTTTTCTTGCTAACAGCCTTGTATCTGGTACAAATGGCCTTTCTACTTGTTGGATGTGCATATATGATTGTTTGTGAACCTGATATGGCTTATACTGGGAGCCTCTAGAGCAGGGATCAAAAACTCAAATGCCTACAGGGGCCAGGACGGAGACCTAAATGAGCGAAGTGAGGTAAAATAAGTGAGCCAACTGAGATAGCACGAGCTCTGTTTAAAGGGAGCAGCCAACTGCTACTCTGTTTCAGGAAATTCCTCCCTGTGGGTTGACAGATCTAATTGATTGAAAGGAACCCATGGGTAAAAGGTACATGGGATCTTTCTGTTTTATTTCTTAACAATCTCATGTGAATCTACAATTATCTCAAAATTAAAAATTTAATTTAAAACATAAGTCAGAAATCTGGATCATTGTATGAAATTACCTGATCTATAAATGTAGGCAACATTTTAATACTATGCAGGCCCACTATCTGTCAACCAGATAGCACCCAGGACCCCCGTTTTGCTATCTGCGCAGGTTATGTGTTATGTGCTGTTGATTTGGCCCTAACTACTGGCGACCTGTGCATAGCTGGAGCATTATAATTTGATTTGTATGAAGTCTATGGCAGTCCAATCCATGAGTTTGCTTGATAGGTACTTCTTGTTACCGTGATTTCCATCATTGATAGCAGCCACGTTCACTTACTTGTTGAGTTCTTCTCATTCCAGGTCCTTGGATGTGGCTGTGTTGCCCAAGCTGTCCTCAGTCGAGGACAATTTGGAGGAATCGTCACTATCAATGTTGGATTTGCAATGGCAGTCGTAATGGCCATCTATGCGACTGGAGGTGTCTCCGGTAAGTAATAAAAATATAATAGCTACTATTAAGCATTTCAATGTGCTAGCATAATGCTGGGTGCTTTATACATCTTCATTTGTTTAGATCCTGCAAGAATATGTATTTGATTCTATTTTTAGAGATGACAACATTAAAATAGCTAGCAAATGGCAAGTAACTTGTGCCAAGGCAACATTTAGCAAGAGACAGAGATAAGACTTAGAACTCAGAACTGACTGATTCTTAAATCTGGCCACTGAATCATATTCTTCATCTGTCAATACAATTTTTTACTTGCTGGTAACTGTTTCCCAGGTACCCAGTGAAGACTGCCACTCCAACAGAGAGGCAAGTCCTAGACCTTTATCTGCAGCGGTAAGAGAGAGTCTCAGTCACTTACAAAATGTCTGGTGCTTTCATGGAAGTGCAGGCATGATCCAGAAGGTCTTGGTTTAATTCTGCCCTGAGTGGTGGGCTGATTAGAAGCTATTTTCAAGGTTCAAGATGCAAAATGAAATGCTATTTAATATAGCCTGGACACTTAGGAAGGGACTGTGAAAATGATCCAGTTCCCAAAGGCTCCTGGAATCTTTCAGCAGCCTGTCCTGGGCGCTGAGAGCACTAAGATTACTAGTGATAAGGGAGGATAGGGAGCCTCTGTATGCTGGGCACCGTGCTGGCTGTTGTACATACTTTAGCTCCTCTCTCTCTCCAACAGGACTGAGATGAGTGTTAGTGTCTCCATTCTACAGAGAAAAGTCCAGCTCTGAGGGATTAAGTTAATTTCTCAAGTCCCATAGCTGGTAAAGAAGCAGACTAAAGATTTGACCCAGGTCTACATGACAGCAAATCTCATGTCCCCATTATTACACGACATTTCCAATGGCCTATTATAGGAAAGGCATTACAGGCAGGGCCTGCAGTTACGTCAGCTGGCCTGGTGACAAGTGTTGTCACCAGGAGCACAGAAGAATGACAGCTTAGACTCTCTGGGAGCCTCCTTGGGCTGGGAACCTAGAACAGTCATTTGCTGGCTGGCACCTTTTCAGTAGCACAGTCAGACTCAGATCCTGGGGCAAGCCAGGTTACAGATTCCTGTATATGTAATTTGTTTGGGATGAGCAGTGTTTCTTTTCAAACTCCTGCCAAGCCTTTGCTGTGATCCCAGTACTATGCTGCCTACCTAAGGCACAAGAATGAGCAGGGAACCACCCTGAATGTGCCAAGGCTTAATTACATACAGTACAGGCCTCAACACCAGACACAGATGAATTAAAAGAATTCACCACCACCCTGTACATTCACACAAGTGGAGTTTCTACAAACTGCTATATAAATGTGGGCACGTTTTCAGCTAGTTTGTTTTGTTTTGTTTTGTTTGCTTTGTTTTGTTTGTTTTGTTTGGGTGGAAATGTGGGATGTGGTTTTGGAGTGTTTTGCTTGTATAACACCCTGAATCGAATATCATCAAATGTTTACTTTAGGATTAATTGGTCTCAGATGCGACCAATGTAACTAACACCCCTTACCACCACCGCTGTCCACATCTTTTTGTATCCACTGATATACTTGGGAATTCTGGCAGTCACTATAGGAGGGGAAAGGGTAGCAACCAGCAGGAAGGGGGAAAGGAAGTGAAGTTAGCATGGAATCTTCCCATCTGGCCCCTGAACTAGCGTTAAGCCCCTGCGCTTAGAGGGGTGAAGGCCAGAACTGATAGGACTCTTTTCACTAGAATCGTTTCTAGGTAAGGGTTGGGAGCTGGCCAAATTTTTTATGAGAGACATCCCAAAATTCAAGTAGAACAGCCTCTGAGCCTGGCTGATATAAGGTAGCACTGAGTTGGAAAGGGAACTTATCTCCCCCTTTCTTTTTGGAATCCAGCTCTGTTCAGGCTTCCTGGGCTGGTGGCTCTGGAAATGTGCAGACAACACATTGGCCCATCAATGATATCCATGCAGACTCAGTATTGGCTTCAACAGCCACAGGAACAGGAGAGGAAGATTGTGTGTGGGAAGTGACTTTCTCATGGTGGCTGCAGCTAATATAATGGTTTGTGGGCACCTGTGAGGCCCTCTTTGAAGATTCCAAAAATAACCAATGTATATTGGGCACACACATAAATGGGATCCCATTGTGTGGTCACAGACTGGTAAGGTGAGCGACATTCCAGTTTTGAAACATAAAACATTACCTTACTACTTCCCTTGTGAACATGCCAGTTCTGGCAACCCAGTCAGGCCAATGAGAACCCATAACGCCCTCATTATGCAGTGTCCCCCATCGAGCATTACACTGCCTGCTTGTACCTAGGCTATGGTGGTTGTTTCTGATGTAGCATTCTATAAGTAATATAAATTCACTGAAAAAGCAAAATCGATTTGCTTAATGACAAGGCATTAAGATGATCGCTATCATAGAATTGTCTGTAGGTGGTGGGGAGGAGGGGACTCATCTAGAACAGAACCGTGAAAGAGTTCAGCCTGTTCACCTAAGTTTTTTCATCTCAGACCTCATGAGCTCCAGCTGCCCCTCGGGGCACTTTGTGTGAATAATCTGATCATCACAACAAAGTGGCAGGGCCAAACTCTAGTACAGCACTCTCCGGCTCTAGCACTCATGTTCTTTCTACTATACTGCTCTGCCTTGTCCTTCGGGTAAGCCAGAGTGGCCGCTCACCTCTGCAAGGAGAAATTTTCCTCTTTGCTTAGCAAAGCTCCCTCCCAGACACACCCTCTCTGACCACCAAACAACTTTCACTCTCTATAGATCATTGTAGTCCAAGCTATCTGGGTAAAGGCCTCTGACTATTTACTTCTCCAACTTTCATATCTTAAACACCTACTAAGTGCCTTGTACCATATGAAGTCCAGGGTGAATAATAGTACCTGCCTCCGGGTGGTTAAGAAAAGAGAAAAAACATAAACCTACCTATGGGAAGTTTTATTTTGGAAGAGGAGCTTGCTAAATAACTCTCCCATTCGTGGACTCATTTGAGGAAAGGTATTTTTTTTTGATGGAGGTGATTTCTTATGTCCCCTTGTGCTTTCACAATGGGTCCTTCCTGCCTGGCTAGGTGGCAGCTACCTAATCAGCCTCTGGGAGAAGGGGAACAGGGCCGGCTTCAGGAACTTCCCACTGCCCTGTGTGTTTCCTGCTCCTAAACCCTGTTTCTAGTTTTTCTAGTAGGCTGTGCTGCAAGTCTCCAGAATTATGACTTTGTTGGATTTAAAAGTAAAGCAAGACAGTTGATATAATTCTTGAGGAAACCTGTGCTTTTAATATTTGCATTTTCTTGCTCTTATTAGTTTCTAAGTGGCAGAGGCAGGTGTAGAAAGAACCTTTGTGGTTTTGCCAGCAGCCAGAACTCCTCCCTGCTGCAAATCCACTTTGGCTTAGAGACTCGGGAAAAGCATAGTTTTATTCAGAGGTGGAAGCTTCCAAATACAAACTCACCTATGAGTTCTGTGGAGGGTCAGATGTAAAGTATCATCATCATCATCATCATCATCATCATCATCACTCATTGGTTTACAACTATTTCTACAATCCAAAAATCCACATTTCAATGTGGTTGTATTGACAGTGACTCTAATTTCCCCTCTACATAAAATCTCGATTATAGTCTCCGAGGGAACATTATTTGTCCCTAAGAAGTGAGCCAAATACTCAAAGATGATTTTTGAAATTCTTTTTCAAAGAGAAGCTTTATAAACTTGGTAAAACTCTGTAAGTGGTTTAGAACATAGGATCTAGAGTTCAGATAAACCTGGATTTGAATTCTAGTTCCACCACTTTAACCATATGGCCTTAACAAAGTTACTTTAGTTCTGTGCCTCAGTTTCCTCACCAGTCAACTGAAGTAGTATTCATCTCACTGAGATCTTATGAAGATCAAATGTGTGTAATACCCTTATGATAGTATCTGGCAAGTTTTCAATAAGTGTTGTTACTAGCAAAGCCAGCTGATGATATTAGTGACTTAATACAGAGCAAAATCTCTACCTGATCTTCTGTCTAGATGAGAATCAAGAAGGCTGATTTCTCTAGCCATAATGTAGGTTGGGGTGACAGAAGTGTTGCTACATTTCTGTGTGTGAGAGAAATATATTATTTATGCAGAGGAACTATGGAGAATCCCCTCAGACACTGTGATCACCTCAAAATAAACTGAGCCCCTTTACTTCAGTAAGAGGCACAGCCCACCAACCAACGGTCATTCTCCCTTAAAGAGATGTCTCTTTTCAATGCGAAGATCACTGTTATATCTTCTGGACATGGACTGAGGAATTGCTAGATATAGATTTAAACCTCGTAAGTGTATTGACTTTTTAAAAAATATGTTCAGGTTAACAGTTCACATCAATTTCTTTGAGATTATTGCTTCATAGTTAGAGAGAACCCAGTAGATGATAGATAGATAGATGATAGATAGATAGATAGATAGATAGATAGATAGATAGATAGATAGATGATAGATAGATAGAAGAAAGAAAGAAAGAAAGAAAGAAAGAAAGAAAGAAAGAAAGAAAGAAAGAAAGAAAGAAAAAAAGAAAATAAGCCACTTGAGTACAAGTTTCTTTCTATATCTGACTCCTTTTTCAAAAAGCTAAACTTCCAAACAGTGTCTAATGATGCCATGAAGATTATTAGTTCTCCCTTCTTCCCCACTCAAACTCTCTTTCCCTCTCCCTCTCTTTCTCTTTCTCTCTTTCTCTCCCTCTTTTCCTCTCTCCCTCCTTCTCTCCCACATACACAGCATATGCACACGCACATACACATAAGACTCTGTGTCCTCACATACAGTTCTCTACCTAGAAGACTGAGTTCTGCCCAAGATAAGGTTCTGTCTCTAGATAAGGTTTTTTTTTTGTTTGTTTGTTTGTTTTCATAATAATTCTTCCTGACTTGCCCCATGACATTCCTAATCTTATCTTCATTGCAGGTGGCCACATCAACCCAGCTGTGTCTTTTGCAATGTGTCTTTTTGGACGGATGAAATGGTTCAAATTGCCTTTTTATGTGGGAGCCCAGTTCTTAGGTGCCTTTCTAGGGGCAGCAACCCTCTTTGGCATTTACTATGGTGAGTAAGACCCCTGGGTCCAAAAGTTAGGGAAAGCTGGGCATAATTTGAAAGTCAGAATTACTTGGTAGGAAGAGGCGAGATAAGGCAAGAACAGGAAGCAGTCTACAATTGTCAAGAGATTCTAAGAGTTTTTGGTTCTAAATAATGGAGCCAAAACTACCATTAGGGAAAATTCGTGAAGCCTCTTAATGAAAATGGTCACAACTTAAAAGGGGGAAGAATTTAAAGGAAGCCTATATTTAGGCCCAACCGGTGCTACAATGTGAATGTGCACAAAATAAGTAATAGGCTGGTGGCTTCTCTATGGCTTTCTCTGACTTGGCTGGGAGAGGAGGTGTTGACTGGTGGTGAAGGATATGACAAGTAAGTATTTAAAGAAGGAATCTGGAGTGAAGTCTTTGAGGAAGGGGCACAGCCGAGAAATGGGCTCAGTGAGGAACCACTTCCCAATCCCCAACAGCCAGGGCTTCTGTTCTGCAACAGTCCTGGGGGACAAACACAGTACCGATGACCGAAGACCCAGACTCTAGTTCTTTGTGAACTAAGTAAGTACCTGTGTGACTTAAATAAGTCATTTGACCTTACTGGTCTCAATTTCCTTCTGGAAAAAGGAGGGAACTCAACCTGTGGTAGGAGAGACCTAGGGTCAGTGCTGGCTGTGTGGCGACTGCTGTCTCAAGGGCAACCTCACTGTTCCACAAGGCCCCAAATCGTAGACTGGTATTAAGGGTTACTGAGAACATTCTGGGAATTGTGAATTCTGCCTAGAGTAGGTCCCAAGTTCCACTTTGGCTTTTGGTCAACCTCAAAAATTTCAACAATTACCCACAAAGAAGATGGATTTCTAGGACGCGCAAGCTAAGGAGTTGGCTCAAGTTCAGAGTGAATGGTGAAGGGCAGCCAGGGCTTTTTATCCTTGACCCACCATCCTGTGACTCGGGCATTTCTTAAACTACTGTGCTTTAAAGTGAAGAAAGGCAAACAATATCGATCTGCCAAGCTGAACTTGAGTGTTTGACTGCAGTTGGTTAGCACAAGACCTGGCATAAGCTTCCCTTATCCCTGCCTGGAGAACACTAACGTACCAGAGTTGTCTTCTACAGATGGACTCATGTCCTTTGCTGGTGGAAAACTGCTCATCGTGGGAGAGAATGCAACAGCACAGATTTTCGCAACATACCCCTCTCCATACCTGTCTCTGGAGAATGCATTTGCAGACCAAGTAAGTGTACATTCGGAAGGCCTGACTTTGGTGAAAAGACATGATTTCTTAATGGGACTGCATGGGAGCAGCATAGACCTATGAGAAAGAAAGGCCATGTTTTCGAAGTCAGAGATCATTGGGTATCACCCAAGCTTTCTCGATAAACTTTTGCCTTTGTCAAAGTTGATACTGTTAAAAGAGTTCGCTGCTTCCTCTTTAATATATATACTTGTTTCACATCAGTTGAAGTCCAGAAATGAGTAGATGAAGGGACATTTCAACCCCTGCAGGGTCAAATGGGGTCTGCCTCACTGTTATGTCTCTTTTGTGCACATGATCTAAATGTGGAGGCTGCAAGAAAAGACATTGTGATCTCAATTCTAGGACTGTGAAGTGTGGTAGTTGAGCTTTAGGCTATCACAGATCCTCTGTGTCTGCCCATGTGCACAGGTTCATCTAAACCCTCAAAGTAACTCAAAGTGCCAAAGAGTCTCTGGCTTATTGACATTTAAACAAGCTGCATCCAATCTGCATTTGAATAGACCCATGCAGTTCAAACCCATGTTGTGCAAGGGTCAACTTTAATGGTTAAGTGAGCATATTTGCTTTATGATTTTTCCATATTTTAGATTATTTACATGGTATTGTTCTCAAATATTCAATGGGGTCAAATTGAATAATTAATTTGGTAGGGTTTTTTAAAAATGCATATTTCTAAATTATTGCTGCCTTTCTTTCCCAAAGTATGGTACATGTTTAGTTCTACTAGAAAAGCTTCAGAAAACTGGTATCGTCTCTCTAATATTTGGTATTGTTTGCAGTTTCCATTACAAATCAGTTTTTTCCACTTGCTTGTTTCTTAACTTTTCTTTTATGAATTTCCTGTTTATTTCCTTTGAGCATTTGCCCATTGATTTATCGCATAGTTTTTCTCGCAAATTTGAATGAGCCTCTTCTCCATTCTTCCAGCCTGAAGTTTATATTTCTGTTTAGCTGGGTAGTAATTTAGCAGGATAATGTCATAGAGATCATCTCTAGAGCTGAACTCTTGGTCCACACTTAACTGCCACTGACTAATCTGTAAAGGAGAATAATATTAGCACCCATGTCTAGGATTGCTGTAAGAAGAGCATCTGGCATGGTGTGCTCACCCAGTGTATGTTAGTTATTATGAGAAGAGGTGAATTTTGAGGTGGACAAGTGGGCTGGATATAAGCTAAACCCCTTGTACAATTTCTCCTTCCCCAGGTCGTGGCCACCATGTTCCTCCTCATGTTGGTCTTTGCCATCTTTGACTCCAGAAACTTGGGAGTTCCCAAAGGCCTAGAGCCCATCGTTGTCGGCCTCCTGATTATTGTCATTTCTTCCTCTTTGGGACTGAACAGTGGCTGTGCCATGAACCCAGCTCGAGACCTGAGTCCCAGACTTTTCACCGCTTTAGCAGGATGGGGGTTTGAGGTCTTCACGTAAGTAACGATGGTGGTGGGGAAAGAAAAGATTTATGCTATGTTTTATCAGGGAGAGTTGTGCTTTGAGTTGGGATCCAGGAGAATACAGATGGGAGAGTAGAAGTCAAGTGCAAACCCTGGTCATGAATGTGGAATGTTTCACTGGTGATTTGTGATATGGTGAGGCTATGTGTGTGTGACAGGCATAAAAGAAGGGAACTAAGAATACAATGAATTTTCTAGAACAGTGATTTTCAGTCAGAGGCAGTTTTACCCTCAGGGACATTTGGCAACATCTGGAGACATTTTTGGTTATTACAACTGGAGGGGATGGGGGAAGAAGTTGTCACTGGCATCTAGTGGGTAGAGGCCAGGAGGCAAGGATACAAAGATACTGTTAAGCATTCTACAGTACCCAGCACAGACTCCCACAACAAAGAATTATTTGGCCAAAAATATCAAGAATGCCATAGTTAAGAAGCTCTGTTCCAGAATGATAACCACTAGAACATGAAAGAGTTGAAATAAATGTCCCCAGCGAGAAAAGATCTTTTGTATTCTTCCAATGGAAAATCCAAACAAATCCTACAGATATTCTCATTCCCAGAGCCCAGACTTAGTTCATGAGTTTCCTTCAATCCTGCGTTCTTGAGCTTCACTCTAAGAGATCACTGCTTACATCAGCAAGTCACCTCTGTTAGCTGCACACAGGCCCCTAGAACAAAGACGCCCCAAGATGATCTGGACTCTCTTAGAGCCCTGTTCGGCGATTCACTCAAAAGTCTATGAGTGATAGTGGTTCTAAAACAAGTAGAGATCTTGCCTGTTCTCTCTTTGCTTTGCTAAGTATATGATAGGAGACCATGTCTGTGGGAGAATGCTGAATCACCTAACAACAAACTCCGAGCTCCATATTTCTTGTTAGCATCAGGATCTTTTCCCTGTACTCATGATAAGGCCCAGTTGCTCCCCTTTATGGTGTTATGTTCTGTTTCACAGGGGTTAGCACAGGTACTTACTTACACAAGGTTCAAGCTAACAAGTGCAATGAAGGAGATTTGACTAATTCACTCCAGGAGTTGAGAGAAGTTTTACAGCTTCAATTTTAGAAATTATGGGGGTGGAACTATGGGCATTTTGTCATATCTGGACATGCTTAAATAGAGGACAGAAAGAATATTTCAATCAGGCAAAATGCCAAAACAATAAGTAACCCAGTCTAGCTGGAAGGCACATGAAGAAGGCCAGAAAGAGCAATTGATGATCATAGAGGTCCTAGACTCCCAGAATGAAAATTTTGGATTTGTGCTGCTCTCTGTTCTGTAGGTTATGGGAAGCAGCAAAGGATTTAGGGTAGAAGTTTGGCATGTTTAGAACTTCAATTTAGCAAAATTAATCTGATATCATTATATAAAATGGATTAAAAAGGAGAGAGCAGAGGGGACAGAAACCAGTTAGAAAAGAGGTAGGCTGGCTGATAATCCTCAACCAAAAAGTTCCCAAGAAATCCTTTGAGGGACAGCAGGTCTCCAAAGTGTCCCGAAAGTCCCCACAGCCTCTGGCTATGGAAACCAGTGGAGACTGCAACTGAGTGATAGGGAGGGCTGCGGGAGTCACACACATTCCTCTTAAAGAGCCATGCGCAGACTTAGTCGCTGATGGACTCACTCGCTCTGAGCTCCAGTGCTGGGGCAGCTGCTTGAGGAGTGCCAGGGACGTAGGAGGAGGCACTGAGTTGTTGAGCTTCAGCGCGAGGGTTGGAGGGGCAGCTTTCTTTTGGACAGAAGTGTTGGCAGAATGCGTTGTTCCTTTGTTGAGCCCTCCCCACTCCCAGCCTGCAGACAGATGCAGGCACCACAATATCTGACTCGCCATCAACCTGGATAACACGGGTCTCCATCCAGGTAATTCCCTGAGACTCTGCCTCCCCCATCTTATAGGCCCACCCAAGCCACTTCCACTGGTTTATTCCATATAAATGTCCTATCTTGGCTCTCGCTGCATACTTTCCTAAAATCTCTCAAAGACTCACAAAACCCAAAGCAGCAGCATCTGGCTTTGGCATACTCTGTACTTTTTGCTGAGCAACCCCAAACCCCGCACTAGCAGCAGCCTGCCTCAGTTTCTAGCTTGGCCTCTTGAGGCACCTATAAACCCAGCATGGGTGGCAGCCATCTGTGGATTGCTTGGTGACTTTTACCAGGTGGCCCTGGAGGTACACAAAAATGTCTCCAGGTGGCTGAACTTGACCTTCAACTGGATGCTTCCCAGGACTGTGCCACTGTGCCACTGGGCCCCACAGGACACCTACTACATAAAGCCACTCTACTAAGACCAGGAGACTCAGGAGTCCTACCTAATACATAGAAACAGACACAGGGAAGCAGCCAAAATGAGGAGACAAAAAGAAGCATGTCCCACAAGAAAGAACAGAACAAAGCTCCAGAAAAAAAAACCAACAAAATGGAGACAATCAATCTTATCAAACGCAGAGTTCAAAACACTGGTTATAAGGATGCTCAATTAACTTAGAGGAAGAATAGATGAACTCAATGAGAACTTTAACAAAGAGATGGAAAACATAAAAATGGATATGGAAAACATAATAGAGAACCAGTCAGAAAGGAAGAATGCAATATCTGAAATGAAGAGTACATCAGAGGGAAACAATAGAGTGGTTGAAGCAGAGGATCAAATCACCAGTATAGAGGGCACCCAATCAGAATGGCAACGAGAAAAAATAATCCAAAAAAATAGATAGTTTAGGGAGCCTCTGGGACAACATCAAGCCTAACCACATTGACATCATAGGGGTACCAGAAGAAGAGAGAGGGCAAGAAAATGAAAACCTATTTGAAGAAATGATAGAAAACTTCCCTAACCTGGTGAAAGAAATAGACATACAGCCTCAGGATGTTCAGAGAGTCCCAAACGAAATGAACCCAAAGAGGCCCACACCAAGACACATCATAATTAAAATGCCAAAGATTACAAACAAAGAGAGATCTTAAAAGCAGCAAGAGAAAAGCAATTAGTTAGCTACAAAGGAACGCTCATAAGACTCTCAGCTGATTTCTTAACAGAAACTTCACAGGCCGGAAGGGCTTGGCACAAAGTATTCAAAGTGATGAAAACCCAGGACCTACAACCAAGATTACCCAGCAAAGCTATCATTTAGAATCAAAGGATAGATCAGGAGCTTCACAGAGAAGGAAGGGCTAAAGGAGTTTATTACCACCAAGCCAGTTATTACAGGAAATGTTGGAGGGACTTCTTTAAGAAGAAAAAAGTATATATATATATCAAAAATATGAATAAAGAAAGGCAATAACAACATATCTATCAACAAGTACTTCAAACGAAAAAGAATTAAATGCTCAAATGAAAGGATAACATTGCTGAATGGATAAAAAAAAAGATGAAAAATATGAGTAATAAAAATGGCAATAACTACATGTCTATCAAAGAGTACTTTGAATGTAAATGGATTAGATGCTCCAATCAAAAGATAGGGTGGCTGAATGGATAAGAAAATAAGACCCTTAAATATGCTGACTACAAGAGACTCATTTCAGCTTGAAAGACATACAGACTGAAAGTAAAGGGATGGAAAAAGATATTTTATGATGGACCTAGAGGGTATTGTGCTGAGTGTAAGTCAGAGAAAGACATGTCATATGATTCCACGTACATGTGGAATCTAAAGAACAAAATAACAAAACAAATAAGCAAACTCATAGATACAGAGAACATTTTGAGGGTTACCAGATAAGAGGGGGGTTGAGAGTGTAGATGAAAAAGGGAGAAAGGATTAAATATAAATCGATAGTTACAAAATAGTCATGAAGATATAAAAAGTATAGCATAAGGAATATAGTCAATAATATTGTAATAACTATGTAAGGTATCAGGGGCATACTAGATATATTGAGGTATTCACATTGTGAGTTATATAGATGTCTAATCACTATGTTGTACACCTGAAGCTAATATAATGTGGTACGCCAACTATAATCGAACATTTTTTTTAATTATTAAAAAAGATGTTAATGACTTCATGGAGGAAGGATCTCAAGGGTAGTGTTAATTTTTTAAAAGTTTACCCAAAGGAATGAATTTCTGATGATGGTACTTTAAGCAATTAAGACAGACATTTTCCTGGCTTCCCCCAAATCATACCATGCAAATGACGCTGTGTACACGTAAGACTGGCCCAGGCAGGGAACCACATCTGAGCTCCTTCATTGATGACTTGTGACCCTGGCACAAATACTCAGCTCCGATGGAAGGAGGAGAGTTCATTCAGGGAAAGGAGAACCTGTGTCCTGGCAGATATCTTGAACCCTAATCTGTTAAATGGCAGTGAAAGATACATCACAAAATGGAGACTGAAGAAAGGACATAGTGGGCCAAATAATGTGGCTTATGCTTACTTCATGTGCTTCTTGAAGGGGAGGCTCTTAGTTCTTTAAAGCCCATGTGCCTCTCTCTCACAGACACTTCCATCTAGATTTAGGGGTGTGGAAAAGGGTGCTGCAAGAACAGAAGGTGGGGTCCTCTCTCCCATGTAGTAAGAGTGACATCTAGTGGATGCTATGTTCAATCTCAGTACTCTTCCCTTAAGCCTGTATTTAGGCTCTTTGAGTGCTTGGATGATCCAAGTGAAAGAGACCACCATGCAGAAGGAAGAATGAAGCTCAGAGATGGGGAGACTTGCCTACAGACCTTCTAGACCATCCTGAGATTAGAACTAGGTCTCATGAATCCTAGGACGGTCCTCTTGTTTTGTGCTTATTTCTTTTCTTATCCTTTCTTATTCTTTTTCTTATCAAAATTTGATACAAAACAAAAGGCCCTATGAAACATGCATGTAGTTATTAAGCATAACAGTAAAAGCATGCCATGAGGCTTTCCCTTAAACAGAACACTGTGGAATCCTCGTGTGTATCGGTGTGCCCCTCCTTTTCCCTCTACTTCCTCCGCTGTGCCTTGAATTTTTTTGTTCACCATACCCCTGCTTTAAAAAATTTTGTCTCAAATGTATATATCCTCAAACAGTATATTGTACATTTTGCTTGCTTTTGAGAATTCATAGCCCTTTCTACTGACTTATTTAAATGGATTTCCTGTCTCCAAAAAAGATGGTGACAATTCACAAAAGTATTTGCTTTCTCTCTTTGACATTGAGGATTTCTGGAGTGGATTGAGAATCACAGCACAATAGCCTTTTCAGAGAGTAACTTTGAGCTGTTACCTCAAAAAATAAGTAATGAGTTAAATTATATTTGGTAGGTAATTCATATTCTACATTTGATTTTTTAATTCATTTATTCGTTAGCAAACATTTCCTGATTGTTTATTTTTGATTGCCCTCCCAGACCAATGATGTTAGGAATCTCTCCACATTTTACCATTCATAATCCTCAGGACTCATTATTTCAGGATGAGGGAAAGGCAGTTCCTGAATAATCAGCCTGAACTTTCCCTAGATGCCCTCAATTTTGATTGTGGGTTCAGGGACAATATTTTCTGAAAGGAAAATAAATGGGACATATTCTCTCACAAGTACTAATAGGACAATGGAATGGATCATCTGAAATGGGGTGTATTGGAAAATCTAGGATGCTGGTTGCCAAGCTATAGTGAGTTCCCTTATACTTAGCTTTTGCCTAGTTAAAAGGGAGCCATAAGCATGAGAAAGACTAGCTGGTTAGTGAATAACTAGCAGTAATACCAGGAGGAAGGCCAAGTGGTATATCACTAATTTCTTGTTTGATTTCAGAACCGGAAAAAACTTCTGGTGGATTCCTGTAGTGGGCCCTTTGGTTGGTGCTGCCATCGGAGGCCTCGTCTATGTTCTTATCATTGAAATTCACCATCCAGACCCAGACTTCGAGGCAGAACCACCTGAGGACAAACCAGAGAAATGTGAACTTAGTGTGATAATGTAGTAGCATGCTCAGTTCCGGGTTTATAATTGGCTGAGCCAATGTTCTCTTCAGGAAAGATGGCATTCAGTTATCTGCGTTTTCACAAGACTAGGGTGGATCTGCCCAATTTTCTCTGCTAGCTGTGTGTGTGGAACACTTAATTGGAAGACGTACCTGAGTGCAGTTTTGAAAACACTGACCTCTTCTCTCCCATTTTCCAGAATAGCATGGATTGTCTCCTGAACGAAACAGCCTTCTCTCTTGCCCTGTTAATTTCATCCTTTGATGGGAATTGTTATTACTGGATAAGCACTATTAACTTGGAACCTTGACCATGAACTTATTTGGATGGTTTCAGCTGCATTGCCTATATGAAATAGTGTCACCAAAAGCTTTATTTTCAAACCCACCAAGGTCACATTCTGAGTATCAACCAAAACTAAATTAAAAGACGAAACAATGGTTTCAGTTAACACATTTATGAATTAGAGAACTAATGGGTTAACTGTGTTATTACAATTGTACAAGTATTGATATTCTCCAAACCTAGGGGGTGTAGGATGCAGCAAAATGCAGCTGGAAGCTCAGGAGGACATTGTGGCATTCAGAAACCTCAAGAAACAAGATAAAATTTGGGACACCAAATGGAATTTTTTAAAAACTGGGAATGATTTATCAGATTAATCTCTTGGTCTTTGCATTTTTAGAGGGCATCAGTTAATTTCCTGGTCTTTAGTATATAATAACTTAAAATACAATCATAACCTCAGTCATGAAAAATACATCACTCTGTATTTTTAGCTCTAATGTATTTTCCTAATTGCTTACTTGAGGCCAGACATTTGACAAGTTAATGACTACACTCATTCATTATTCTATACATGCTCTATAAGCCAAAACTGAAAGCCATTGGCTCCTGGTCTAGTATAACCTTTAGAATGGGAGGTCCCTGGAAAGATAATATACCCATTGGGCTTTACAATAACAAAACACTTTCACATATTATCTAATTTAATCCTCATAGTGACTGAGGTAAATACTATGCTGCCCATTTTTCAGATAAGGAAACAAAATCTCAGGGAAGTTAAGTGAGTCGCCTAAGATCATGTAGAAAGTTGAATATTGCATGTATTCTACACCTTTCAGATCAATATCTGGATGAGACTCTTGACCAGCTAGCCCTTCCTGGCTGGCCATAAGAAGTGGGATTGGCGGCTGCCATAACGTGTACACCTTCTGTACATAATTCTCTTGGAACTTAAGATATAAAGACCTTCACTGTCTGGTTTTATTACCATTGTTACTGAAGCATTAATAAAGGGAAGAGGTAGCGATTTGATTTTTTTCTCCTGAAAATATTATCAGAAGGATTCCTTTTCTAGGTTACCCTTGGTCTAGCTTAGTCTTGCTCTTTCCTCCCTGCCAATCTCAAGCATTATGTTCCTCTAATTGGTGTCACTTTAGTCAAGTCTCTATGAGTTACAAGCATCAGAGAAATTGCTACATGAAGTGATTCACCTTCAGTCAAACTATTAGAAAGCCCAGAATTTCCCAACTGCTTTGTGATGACAACAGAACAACAAAAAGTAAATGTGAAATATCTCCAGTGGCCTGTGTTCTGTAATCTACTGACTGACATATGGAATTATTTTCCTGCTCTAAAACTACCTGGATATTTCTGATTTGAAATAAAATTTTTTGTTTGAGTTTTTATAAGTATTAAGACTGCTAAGTACACTTAACTGAGAGGTTGTCTATCTTTTGTACAAATTGGGAGTCTTTGAAAAATGCAATGCCCAGTTGGTCGTTTGTAAATATCTCGGGTGATTCTAATGTGCAGCCAGGGTGGAGCACATCAACTTGGTTAAATTAAATGGGTGTAAGGTTTCTTTGAGAACCAAGTCTAGCGGTGGCCAGGTAATCCCGATTGGATTCTCAGTCTTGGGATGGGATTCTCATGGATTAGAGAGCAGTGGTTCCCAATAAGGGGCAGTTTTGCTTCCTTTCCACTCCCACCCATCATACTTGCAAGGGGTCAATGCCTGGAGACAGTTTTGTTTGTGACTGGGGAGGGAGTGTCACTGGCATGAGGTAGGTAGAGGTCAGGGATGCTGCTAAATATCCTACAATGTGAAAGACCCCTCCCCCACAATAATTATTCAGCTCAAAATGCCTATAGTGCAGAGGTTGGGAGACCCTGGATTCAAGAAGAGATGAGTGGAGTAAGAAGACATTGAAATCCTATGCCCTGATTCAAGTTCTGCCAAAAACAGATGCCAAACAAGTCAGGAACAGCTCCTGGGGGTGAACTATAATTATTAGAGGACGAGGCAACCCAAAATTTGAGTATCAGGTTAGATTGTGGAATCTATGATCCATGCAGGTGTTCATTACACACTACTTTGTGATTAATGACTAGGATTATGAAGAGGAAATATCTAGTTATATAGGAAATCAACCCCAGGAAGGTTTTTTTAAACAGGAAAAATCTTGTTCCAGGTGCTCGCACTCAAGTCCCCTCTCTCCCTGCTTACAAGTGGGTTTGCTTGTTTCAGGTTCTTACCCAACAGAACGTCTACGCGGTTAACAGATCCATATCAGAAGTCAGTAGAGTCAACTAACACATTTATTAAACAGATCTTTTAGGAGCTAGACTTGCAACACCCCTCCCTTTCCTAATCAATCCCAAAACTTAATAGAAGCATTTATTTTGATGCCAAAATAGAATTTGATTCCTCAAACAGAGAGTTCAGAGCCTGTCAAGGGTTGTAGGAATTTTCTAACAAGTAAGAGCCAGAGTTAATATTCAGCTTTTGAACAGGGTAAGTGGAGTAAAAATGTCATGTTTTAAAATCCAATCTGTAAGATTTAAATTATTTCTTTTAAATCGTTTTCACACATATACTTGTCTCATTTAAAGTATGTCGGTACTCAAAAATATCAGGGAAAAAGAATTACAACTTCCAGTTATACAGAATGATTTATAAGTTTTATTTACCCATAGAACCTATTGTTCAAATAAAAAACTTATGTGGTAACCCACACGTAAACTAGAGCTGCTATAAATAGAGAAAGGATGAGGAAAGAGATGGGAGTTTCATTCTGCTTGTGATAGCGACTTACAACTTCCCCGACAGCCCCTGAGAGATCTCTAAAGGGAAACTCTGTGTGTGTGTGTGTGTGTGTGTGTGTGTGTGTGTGTGTGTGTGTGTTGGGAATCTTCAGAACACAGTTTTATAGTTCAAAACCATTGATAAAGGACTTGGGACAAGTTGTCGATGAACATTCTTATAAAAGTTTCAAGGGCAGAACTTACCAAAACCATGTTAGTTCAATCTCAGACAATTTTCCAGACTTTGTAATAAAATGAATTAGATTGGTTAAACAGAATACTTGACCCACCAAGCATCACCCACAAAGAGGTATATCAATTCCAAAACTGGGAATTTAGGTTCTCTGAGATAACATGTTCACTAATCAAGCACACAGAAGGGGGTGGTAGTCCTGGTCAAGATTACTGTGTCAACTCTCTATAAAAAATAAATAGGTAGGTAGGTAAGTAGATAGAGACAGACAGATCCACCAAGCTGCAACCTCTTTCTTGTTGCTGGAAATGGAGTAGCTCTTATCCAAGAGAAGCTGTCTCTGGATTAATGAAAGGAGTACCCCCATATACACTGAACATGAAGAAATGAACTGATTTAGCTGAAGGAACCCAGGGAACAGTGTGTGGATAGAAATGCTGCCCAAGCACAATTTGACTCTATCTCCCTCCAGGGTTGCATTATGTCTTTTGTGGGCTTTAGGCACTTTTGCCTTTTTTGGCCCTTTCCCTCATACACACAAAAATTTTTATAAATTATGTTTTATTACTGTACTGGTGATAAACTAGATTATATATATATATGTATATATATATTTCCATATGATAGAAGAGCTTAAAACACTTCTGTAGGTGTTTAAGTGTGGTGAGCTCTAGGCCTTGTGCCAAATGAATAAGTTGGCCCTGCCTCCTGGCTCTTCCTCTAGAGCGCTCCCTGGTGGCCCCGAGCCCAGTCACACTGCAGCTGTTTCCTCCTCATGGCCGTCAACTCCTGCCTGCTTGTGGGGTCTCAGAAAATAGGGCCCAGAGAAAACTGAGCGGGGAAGTAGGGATGGAGACAGAGGAGAGCTTTTGGATACCTGGAGGTTGTGAGGAGTACTCCAGAGGCAGGGCCCACGGCCACGGGGCCCCTCCGCATCCTGGCCCCTCCCTCCAGCTCAAGTGCCCAGCAGGAAAGGGACTGTCAGACCTCCTGAGAAGAAAGCAAGGGGGTCCTGAGGACCAAGCACCATAAGCTCCAGAGACTCCGTAATATGTTATTAATGCATAATTTCTTGTGCAATGTCTCAGTTCACAAAGCACGTTCACATCCAGTATCTGATAAGGCTCTGAAGGCTGAAGACAGGTGGTTTACTCTGATGTCCAATTCCTCAGTAGAACATAAGATTTTGAAGCACTAGTTTACCTATGTTTTATACCTTTGTATCAGAGTCTTCTGTGAGATTTTTGTAAAATATTCTTATTTTTATACCAAAAAGAAAATGTATTTGCCTACTATTACTAAAAGTAGCCATCTGCCAAGAGTGACATTTTGTTTAGGCAGGGAGGAAGTCTCAAATTTACTTGCAATTGTAGAAAAGATCTTTAGTAACTGTTGTTACATCAAAAAATGCGCACTCCACAAAATGCTTACATTTTAAATGCTAAAATGCACTGTGAAAAGAAATCCAAATTTTTAACATCTGTGTAGCCCTGAGCAAGATACTGCGGCTGATTAAGATAAGGGAAAACTAAAAAATTTCTGAGCTACTATGACTTTGTTTGATACTTAATGTCTATCTATCTATCTATCTATCTATCTATCTATCTATCTATCTATCTATCTACTTTTTACCCAAAGACTTCAGACTTTTGGAAATAAAGGCTAATAAAAAGCAGCACAATACTTCCCAACTTTTGCATAAAGGAAATCACCTCTATTGAAAGGGGGTTTTGATGGCCCTCAGCTGGCTGATTACATCTGACAATATTCTAAGAATAAGATTCTGACCTAATAGATGTTATAGTTATAGCAAAAAAAAAAAAAAAAAAAAAAAAAAAAAAAGATGACCTCCATAGATTAAGAAGAGCAAACCATACACCGATCATGCGGAAGCCTGTTCTTAGAGTGGGGTCAAGGGCAGGAAATAGATATTCTGTTGCTGAAACATTACCGTTGGAACAAGATGCTGAAGGGAGTCTGTGTGATCACAGTTTGGAAGTTGTGTGGCTAGTGCTCAAGGTCAGGCTCTAAGACAGCCAGATTGAACTCTGATTCACTGCAGAATAGTTGTGAGACCCTATAAACTTCAGTCTCTTCATCATCCGTAAAATGTGATTGATACTACCATGTGCTTTCTATGGGGTGTTGAAAATATTAAGAAAATGCCTGTGAAACATTGATCACAGTACTGGGAATTTACTTCCTTCCTCACAAATGTCAGCTAATTTTATTATTTCACATTTATATATTCAGCTGTGTGTCTGCCTTGCTAACATTAAAAAAAAAAGAAAAGAAATCTAGGAGTGTAAATTTGCTGATGCTTAAATAATCCAATTCATGTGACTGACTTAGCTTTCACGATTTTCTTAATGTACTCATGTGCAAAGAACCTACACAAGGCCAAGCTTACTTAGTTCGTAAATTACAATACCTTGGTTTTGGTGAGTCCATGTGGGATTTCTCACCTACAGAACTGTAAGTTAATAACAATTTGTTGTTTTAAGCCACTAAATTGGTGCTAATTTGTTACAGAAACTATAGAAAACCAGTACAGATGATAACACCCCAAAACAATATTGAAAAAAGAACAAGGTTAGAAGACTTTTGCGTTTTGACTTTACAATTTAGTACGAAGCTGCATAATTAAGACATTATGGATAAGGAGAGACATGTAACAATGGAATAGAATTGAGAGCCTAAAAGTAACCTTCACTTTTACAGTCAGTTGATTTTTTTATGTCATAACTTTTTTTTTGAGATGATTATTTTATTTTATTCTTTAATGTCACCACATATTTGACCCCTTTTAACCCCATCTACCACAATTGATTTTTAACAAGGGTGCCAAGACAATTCAATGGGGGAAAGAGTGGTCTTTTCAACAAACGGTGTTGGTACAACTGGATTTCTGCTTGCATAAGAAGGAATTTGGATCCATATCTTACAGCATGTACAAAAATTAATTCATAATGGATCAAAGACTCTAAATGTAAGAGCTAAACCTGTACAATTCTTAAAAGAAAATGTAGGCATAAATCTTTATTAGTTTGGATTAGATAATGGTTTACACTAAAAGCATAATCAATAAAAGAAAAAATAAATTGGACTTCATGAAAATTAACATTTGTGCTTCAAAAGACACAAGAAAGTGAAAAGACAATCTAAATGTGTATGAAAATATTTGTAGTCATTTATCTGATAAGGAACTTGTGTCCATAATTTAAAAAGAACTGTCGCAACTCAACAATAAAAGGACAAATAACTCAATTTTAAAAAGAGCAAACGATTTAAAAAGACATTCTTCCAAAGAAGATATTTAAGTGGCCAATAAGCACATAGAAATATGTTCAAAATAATTAGTCATCAGGAGATGCAAATCAAAACCACAATGAAATACTACTTCCCAGCTACTTAGATGCCTATAATAAAAAAGAAGGACAATAACAAGTGTTGGTGAGGATGTGCAGAGATTGAATTCCTTATATATTGCTGGTAGGCATATAAAATGGTGCACCTGCTTTGGAAGGAAGTCTTAATACGCAGAGTTACCCTATGTCCACACAAAAACTTGTATATGAATGCTCAGAGCAGCATTATTCATAATAGCCCCTCCCCTGAAAAAAAGATCCCAAATATCCATCATCTGATGAATGGATGAATAAATCTGGTATCTCCATATAATAGAATATTATTCAGTAAAAAAAAGCAATGAAGTACTGATATATGTTACCACACGGATGAACCTTGAAAACAATTTTTTAAGTGAGAGAAACCAGACACAAAAGGCCATATATATAGTATGATTCCATTTATAGGAAATGTCCAGAATAGGCAAATCTATAGAGACAGAAAGCAGATTTCCACCCTATTTCACAGGGGCAAGGGAGAAGGGAGTAGGGAGTGACTGCTAATAGTAACCAGGTTTCTTTGGGAAGTACTGAAAATGTTCTGGAATTAGATGCACAACTCTGTGAATAAGCTAAAACCACTGAAATATATATCTTTAAAAGAGTGACTTTTGTGGTACAATAATCATTTCTCAAAAAAAGAATGTTATGACCATTTGAAGAACACTATGGAAGCACCTATTGATACTAAGTATGTGTATCCCTATGACTCGGGAATCTTACTTCTGTCCATATTCTTCTGATAATCAAACCCATAGTGGCTTATGCATGGGGATGTCTATTATGTTGTTTTTGACAACAGGGCATTAGAAACAATCTAAATGTCCATCACTAGGGAAATTAATAAATGAAATATGATGGATACATACTATCAACAATATATTCTTCAATGATGCATATAAATGCAAGAATATAACATCTTAGAATGGCCACCAGTGGTAAAAAGGGAAACTGAGAGTAAAAATCCATGATGGAGCAAAATAATAAAATAAAATAGAATAGAATAGAAGCAAAGCCAAGGACATGTAAATGTTGGTAATGTGTCATGACTGAGAAGTATGAATGACTCTGTTCTTGAGATCCAAAGAGCAAAAGAGAAGGGTAAAACAAAAAGGAAGTGGGGCGGGGAAGAGAGGAGGGCAGAAAGAAGCCAACTCTGATATACACCAAGATTTTAACAAAGTATGTCTCCAGGAGGTGTGATGGGGGAAGCTATATTTCTCCATCCCTTTGAAAAAAAAAAATCTTTCAAAAATATTTTTCAGTTTTAAAAAATTTTAAAACTTGAAGTCTTAGATGGCTTTTGAGTGACATTTAAGGACACCTTGTTGCTACAGACAGCTAGAGACTTATAACCAGTATCATTCCCTTGGGTCATTAAAGTGAATTAAAGATGACTGCCTTGTGAAGTGTAACCCAGCACTGCCTCTCTCCATTCTTATCAGATCTGTTCTAGCCTTAAGTTGACATTTTGAGTAGTTAGAGTCACCAGTGACCTAGATCCCACTCAGCTATCATCATATATTGTCATCTACCTGAAAGAAAGATTATCTCTAATAGGTTTCTGACTGGCCTTACAATAAGGTTTTCTCTCTACTCAGAAATCAATAAGGGAAGGGCTCTCCAGGATTTAATTCAGGACCAGCTGGAAGAAATGGATGGGATGAGCAAGAGTCAGGAATCTTGGAAATTATCTTAGAGAATATCTTACTACTTTGCTTGGCTCTCTGCTGGGGCAGCACAGTAACCCCATTAGATTCCAGTAGTAGAGTCTATTAGTACTTATAGACCCAAGATCCGGTCCCATCACTTTTGGAGAAGGATATAAGAAACGCTTATATCCTTGGTACTTTCTGGTATCTCATTATGTTAGGCTTCTGCCTGGTTCTATGACCCAGATCCCTGCTACTATATTTTATTCCATTTTCCTTCCTTATGCCCTAGTTCCCCCATGACTGGGGTGCTTTTCTGCTTCTCCAAGTCCTGCTCCCTAATCCTAGATCCATGATTCTTAATGCCGACTGGTTTCCTACCCCATCCTGGCAAAGCTAAATAATGTCTAGATCTCACCCAACCCACTCCTGGTGATGACAGAACAATGCAAAATATGGCAGAAACAAAGAATGACCCCAGTGGGTCTGTCTGATAGCAGTCAAAGTCCCAGTGAGTTGAGCCATGCAAACATCCTAGCCACAAAAGGTGCCAGTTAGGCTTGGGGGTGGGGGACACATTTTAATCAATGTTTTGAACATGAAGAACAAAGAATGAGATAGGCCCACAGCTTTGGGCAGATGGTTAATGTTAACAGATGGCAGAGAGAAAGCAGCACTATTTTTATTTTTGCTATTTTCTTCAACACAGTGCCATAAGACTAGGGATAGGCATGTGTTATTCAAATTTTCAGAAAAGTGAAAAGAAAAAGGTCAAATTTAGAAACTACAGACTAACAAGTTATTATTACAAAAATAAAACAATAACAATAATGAAATCCAACATACTGAATTATCACATGCCAAGCATGGTGTTATGTGCTTTCTATACATTATCTCATTTTAATTGTTACATCAAACCCATGAAGTATTATTCTCATTTGACAGATAAGGAAACTGAAGTTCAGAGAAACTGAATAACTTGCCTTAGTTCACAATAAAAATATAGGATTTCAACCCAGGTGTGTTTGACTGCCAAGCCTATGCTCTTTAAATTATAAAACAAGTTATTCATGATTGTGTAGGAAATAAAGATATGTTCACCAGACTACATGAGCTGATTGGCAACTGGCTGTGTCACACTAAATGTAAGCCACTTTATTGAAAAATTTTACCTAGAAAGTTTGGAGAAAAGCTAGAGACCAAATATTCCTTGACTTCAGCAAAGCAAATTCTCTGCAGTGTCATTGTGAATCAGAAGAAGAAAAGCAGGTTTGTGTATAGCATATTAAGCAGATTTGCAGTTAGAATGATCATTTCCTAAAAATGTTGCTCAATCATTGAACCAAACCTGTTTCGCAGAAGATCTTTACTGCCCTCCAAAGGACTCTGAATTTGCCCAGACCCATTCAACAATTGTATCAATGATTTGAATAAAATATGTATGGCTTGTTGTTAAATTGCAGGGGACATGAAGGATAACGTTTACATTGGATGACAGACTCGAATAGATTATTTAGCCAGAATGACCACTTTCTAAAGTGTTGTTCGATTAATGTATCTAAATATACTCAGATGGAGATCTTCGGTGCCCTACAAAAAGACCGAATTTGCCTGGTCCTATTCAGCAAATTTTATCAATGATTTGGGTAAAATAAGTATGACATGTTTGCCAAATCACAGAGAACACAAGAGATAATTAATACATTAAATGACTGAACTCAAATATTCTCTAAAAATCTCATTAAGCTGGAATGATGTTCTCATCAGATAGTGGGGATCCTCTCCTGGCATGTTGTCCAGGTTCTTGATGTCTCAATCAAAGAATTGAACAAAATACCGAAATACAGTAGAAAATAAAAGTTTTGTTAGGAAGGAAAGTACACTTTCAGAAGTGGAAGTGGGCCTGAGCAAGAGAAGCATGGCTTAAAGGGCCTGGTAACAAAGACTTCAGGGTTTTTAAACCTTTTTGCTATGCGTGGT